>CM058042.1:16558545-16954846 GCA_030169165.1 Centaurea solstitialis
AAAAAAATTAATTTTAATAGTATAGTTACTTGATTCTCATTCATAAAAATGGCCGTAAAGAAATATGAGAACAAGACATTTTTTATTTTCTTTTAGGGCTATAAATACCAAGGTTGTCAAACTCGCGATCAAGCTCGTAGGCTCGTACGAGTTTACGATCCTAGCCTACAAAAACTAGTCGGCTCGCTTATAGGATCGTTTTTAGGTAAGCTCGTGTAGGCTCGTAGAATCGCATCGTAAGATCGTAAGCTCGGCTCGGATCGTAAGATCGTGCAGACTATGTTATTTTAAAATTTTGGAGCTATTTTGAGTTTTTGACTATGTTATTTTGAGTATTGGTAAGAGTTAAGACTTATGACTATGTTATTTTGAGGATTGTTAAGGCTTAAGAGTTAAGACTTAAGACTATGTTATTTTGAGATGTGTATGTATGTTATTTTGGATGTGGATGTATGTTAATTTGAAATTTAGATGTTGAAATATGGATGTATGTTTTCGAAATTTGAAGTAGGATCTGATAAAATTTATACTGACTTGCAGTAGGTAGGATCATACGATCCAAGCTTGCAAAGACAAAAACGATCCTAGCTAGGATCCCGATCTTGACAACCTTGCTAAATACTACACCCACCACCAAAGTTTATCCACTCAATCACTCGCTTTATACTTAGCTCTAATACTACTGTCCTACATCTGAAATAAAATTGTTCACACCATTGAGTTAAATTACATCATGGATGGAAGGAAACATGTTTGATTTTAGCATGCTAGCTGTGAATTGAAAATGTGGATTACATACATTCTTACTAGAGAATCTCTTACTATATAATAAGGTAAGCAAAATATATATAATATTTCCGGATACCCGGTTCCGACGGGTACCCGGTAGGTAACGGTTCCAAAAAAATGAGAACCGGAACCGGTCTTGATCGGTTCCCTATTTTAGGAACCGGAACCGTAACTAATCATATCGGTTCCCTATTTTAGAATATGTCTGTTTGGTTAACAAAATGTAACTCTGAAATTGGAATTAAATGTAACTTTGAAATTGGAATTAAATGATAACAAATGACCAAAATACCTTTTTATGTTTTAAAAAAAAATACGAATAAAATACCATTTAATGATGTTGAATGGTATTGGTGGCCGGTGGTGGTAGTGGCCGGAGGCTATAGTGGTTGCCAATGGTGGTAGTGGCCGGTGGCGGTGATAGTGGCGGACGGAGGTGGTGCTGTTTGTCGATGGTGGTGGTGGCAAGTGACGTGGCAGGAGATGGTGATGGTTGCCGGTGGTGGTGGTGGCGGCTGATGGTGGTCGGATGAGGGCATTTTTGTCATTAAGAAAAAATTGGAAGAAATGAAATTCAATTCTATCTCATTTGAAAAGAAATGGGCAAATCCACAAGTGAAGAAATTCATGGAGTTGAATTTCATTTATTTGGCAACCAAATAACATGAAGGAATTTGGTCAATGGAATTGACCATTCCAATTCCACCATATTTCAGTAAACCAAACGCCACCTTAGGCTTAGGAAGAAAATAAGTCATGGCTATCACACTAGTGGTAGAACCCCTGGTGGGAATTGATCCCACATTGTTGTGTTAAAACAAATGAAGGCAATAGGGCCATATTATATATGCGGCGGGTGGGTGGAATTAAGCCTAAATGCTTGTTTCTATTACTCTTTAGTATTTAATATAAGGATTTCAATTTATTACTTACAATATTATTATTTATAAATTTTTGTTTTAGTTTATAGTAAATGTAATTGTTACATATAATTATCAAATAGTCGTAAATCTAAATGAACAAGCAAGTGCTTAATTGATCAAT
The DNA here is from genome assembly GCA_030169165.1 of Centaurea solstitialis. NCBI lineage: Eukaryota > Viridiplantae > Streptophyta > Magnoliopsida > Asterales > Asteraceae > Centaurea > Centaurea solstitialis. Next base: position 16,560,379 of record CM058042.1, read on the forward strand.
TATTCCTGTCTAGATGAATGAACTTTTTGGGCCAGATAACAAAAGGATAAAACTGTTAATGATCGTTTATGTATTAGTAAATGATTACATACTTTTTGGGTCAGATAACAAAAGGATAAAACTGTTAAAGATTGTTCTTGTATATGTGGATGACATAACTATCACATATTCTTATCCCTCGGTTATAGCAAGGTTTAAAACCCATCTTGTATATGTGGATGACATAATTATCACATATGTTGCTGATTTTAGTGTCACCAGGTTCCTTTAGTGTAATGGGACGTATGAGTTATCAATGGAGTCAAACTTAGTTTAGATCAAGTCAGAAGGTGCGGAGTGCATGCTTGTATCGAAACGATGTTTGATCTCGGTTTGGTCTAAGCAATGCCTCGTGTGTTGTGAGTGTGTTGGCTTTTGGTTGGGATTCAATAACCAAAAGTGGTTTACATCCAGAAGGATTTCACGAACGCAAAGAGAGAGCTAGCGACGCGAGTAAATCGATTGACAAAAGGTGGAGTATTCCTGTGGGCTTCTCGCGACACGAGGTTGAAAGCTCGCACCGCAAGCCTGACCGGATTTTGGGATATCCCTGGATTTAATTAATTATTCTCTGGATAACTAATGAGGATATCTTTATATTTGTCAAATATTCTCTGGATTATTTTCTTAAGCCCTAAGCAAGGAATTAATTAGAGATATCTTCTATTATTAGGAGATATCCTCTATTTTGCTTGGCCCTTATGTTGTCGAGTTTAAAATTTAAAGGAGAGAAAGGGAAGGAGAGGAAAGGAAAAGAAAGGGAGGGAGAGAGTTATCCTTCCAAATTATCCCACTTTTGGAAGGGAAGGGAAGGATAACTTTTAAGAGAAAAATAAGGAAGAGTTATCCCTCCTAATCCCTCCAAATCCTTCCCTTTCTTTCCTTTAAAAAACTCGAGAACACATATATCCCTCTAGATCTTTTTCTTTCTTCCCTTTAAAAAAACTCGAGAACACACTTTTATTACTTTCCTTAGAAATCCTTTCCTTTCCTTCACTAAAAAAAACTCGAGAACAGATCAATCAATATAAATGAGTGATGATTGCTTCATTATTGAGAACCAAGAAGAAACCAAAAACAATATTGAAACCCTAGCTACAGATCTATCTTCGGTGCCTTGATTAGAGATTGTTCCCTTGTCGGATTATCCCCATAATCTGAATTTCGTGTAACCCGGTCACAGGGTTGAAATATCATATTCGAAAAGTGTACTCGTCACGATCTGTCAAGAAGATCCAGGTTACCCACAAGTTTCAAAATCAGATTTCTCCACCCACATCTCCAACAACATATTCTTCTCCCTCAACTATAGCAAAGTTTAAAACCCATCTTAGTGAGAAATTTTATATCAAAACTGGTATTCTCATGTATTTTCTTGGGAATTAGGTAGCTCACTATGAAAAAGGATTTGTTTCTACCACAAAGGAAATATGTGGTGGACATTGGTAGAGAGGCGGATTGCTTGGTGCACGTCCTCTTCAAACACCAGTGGGCTATGAGTTTTGGAGCTTTTGGGTCAGTGTGGTTGTACAACTTTGTAACTCCCTTTGGTTTTAATGGTATTTATTTTTGCCTTTCAAAAAAACAAAATCACAAGCTTGCAAGTACAACTGGTGCTATGTATAAAGACCCCAAGAGATATTCTAGTTGGATCGGATATCTCGTATGCTTGAGTCTTACTCACCAAAGCTATGCTATTCGGTTCACAATTTGGCTCATTTTATGGGTGATCCAGGAATTTAGCACTAGGACTTTACTTTACAAGTTTAGGGTGCACCCATACTGATTTCCAACTCTTATGTTTTTTGCAACAATGATTGGACAACTTGCCCTTTGACTAAGTTGGCATTTGGTTGGCAAAATATTTTTTGATGAAATAAAATTTGTTAAAGAAAGTTGACTTTGAAATAACTGGAATGAAAAGTTGTTAGGTTTGACCACCTATTTGGTTAGCACACTATTTAGAATGAAATCTATTAAAGAAAGTAGAATAAGTCTCATTGGTTAGTTTTAGAATTAGGAATGGAATTTTGAAGAATGATAGTTTAAATTTTTTAACACAAAATGCTTTAATAAAATAGTTATTAAATAATTTATTTTTTACTAAAATAAAATAATTATTAAATAATTTATTTTTTACTAAAATAAAATAATTATTAAATAATTTAGTAAATACTTTAATATATTTAATAACTATTAAATAATTTACTAAAATAATTTTTAAATAACTTAATATAGATTAATTAAATACTCTAATATATTTTTAAGAAAATAAGTATTAAATAAAATAAATATAAAATAGTTTAAGAAAATAATTAATAACTAATTTAGCACCTTTTGTTATCAGGTTATAATTATATTGGATCATGGGTATATTTGGCATTATGAAAAAAATGAATTCATTCTATCAAAATACATAGTAGTTGCTAAGGAATCTCTAGTCCCTTCATTTGTAGATTTTAATGGAATTCAAAGATTACTTATGCGGAAAAGAATGAACCAAATAATGGAATGCTACATTCCAATATCATTAGATTCCTTTAAAATCTACGGACCAAATGTCACCTAACAATTTGTATTATGTCTTTCTAGGCACGTCTCATATTTCTTGAAAAATGAAAAAGAAACCTATCATTTCTCGATAATCAGCAAGGTTGAATATCATCTATGACAAATGCAACGTGTGACTAAAGTGGTTAAAGTCCCTTTTGGCGTTTTTGGGATTCTCATGTGCGTCCGATGCACTTGTTTTGTGACACTCAAGTTGCTTGCTCTACATATAGCAACTTATAGGAGAGAATGAAACATATTGAAATGGATTGTCATTTTGTTCGATATGCTATACAAGATGGTGCAATTGCTACTTCTAATATCAAAACACATGCTCAATTAGCGGATATTTTTACTAAGGCTTGTGCAAGATCACAGTTTCATTTCCTCCTTTGCAAGTTGGTTTGTGACCTTCATACTCCAGTTTAAGGGGGGAGTAGCCGGACACATATTCTTCATATGTTATGTAGGATATGTTTTAGTTGTAGTTCATATCCTAGCCTCCTTTTATCTTTAGGGTTATGTGAAATAGCAAGAGGAATATATTCATACACACCATCTCACAAGAACCAACTCCAACAGCCTAAACTCCTCCGTCATCACATTACAACAAATTGAGTTTATATGATGTCTAAAGTAAATAAACGTCTTAATAGAGTGTTTTATATGACTACGTTTATTGGGCCAAACAAAAACACGTCATATCTAAAAGTGTTGCAATAAGTTTATAGGTGCATTTAGGCATCGTAACAACTTTTCTAGAGCATTATTCAAATAAAACGTCCTATTAATTATTTTATAGAACACTATTTGACAAAAAGTCTATAAATACAAATGTGATGACGACTCTTCTTAAAAGTGTAGTAATAAAATTAGTTAATATAGAAATACGACACTTTACGTTGCTCAAAATCGTCCTAGAAAATTATTGAACTTTTAAGTATGACGTTTTTTTGCTTGATCATATAAACTTGCGTCCAAATAGATCTATTAGGATTATTTTAAGCTTCCTATAGACACAATTTTGTTATAGTGCCATCTCCGACCAAACGTTCTAGGGTCATCTTCTTAGGGCATGAAAATCCAATCATAATCAAACCTAAACACATATTTAAAACCAAATCAAAACCCAAATCTGAAACACCAAATCCAAATGGAAAACATTATGCAGATATAAGGGTATGGACCAGGTTGTTAAACATCACAATTTGCTTTTTGTAACTTCATATAAAGTTTTTTTTGGATAAGGTTCATCTAGAGTTCGTTTAGACTACATCCTTGGCAATTTGGAACTGAAATTAAATTCGCGTCTGAGACTAATCCTGGCCACAAGATACGTACGAAGAGATTCAAACCTGGGGTGAATGGGATACCATCCACATCCCCCGCAGACCTTACTGTTACGCCATAAGCCTTGTGGTTAAATTCATATATAGTTGTTGCATAAACTTGAGCTTAATTTAAGGTGGTGGTTCATGGCTTAATAGATCGAGTGCAAACAACAGTAAACAAGCAAAATGGGAGCCAAAGTTATCATCACCTCTCCTCTGATAAAATAAAACCCATGCTAACCAAATGCCCAAAATTAGAACCCGGCCGTGATCATGATAGGGGACCGGCTAAATGATGATGATAGTAAAAAAGATGGAGGCTGGAGATGGTGGAAGTAGTGTGTGTGTGTGTGTGTGTGGGGGGGGGGGGGGGGGGGTTGGTTGGTTTCATGTGGGTGAAGAGGAAGATAATCGATTATCTGTTTTATAGTCCTTGTAAGTTGTAACCCACAAATGGGGGTAGGAATCATCGGGGTGTTAGGTTTTAATCAAATCTATTACCACATTCAAGCAACGGAAGCATATTAAAAAAACTATGGTAACAACAAATTAATAATCTTTAAGGATGCACATGTTCTTAGAAACTTAACTACAAAAGAATGATCAAGAAAACTTACTTGATAGCGATTGTTGAAGAACTCGACGGAAAAATCAAACCTTTGATCTTGCCTCTTGGATGTCAAGGACCAATAGTATGAATCCCTCTAGTGGCTCACACCTAAGATCGCCAAATACTAACAACCAAGAACGCTCAAACCTTTTGATGATTTGGAGAGGGAAAGAGGAGGATGCCACAAAGAGAAGAGATAATGAATGAATTGATCAATTGGGTTTGATCCCAAAGCATCTATTTATAATCTCTTGATTGATGCTTCCTAATCCTACACAAACTGATAAACCAATTAAAACTATTTTAATTATTATCAAGTTATTATCCTTTATATATAATTAATCCAATTAATTATATTTTGGATATTATCTAATTGATTATATTTATCCTCAACTGATAAATAAATTAATCACTTTCACCCCCTCTAATTTCCTGATTGTTTATTTGGGTCTTAAGGGCAACCCAAAAGGACCCTGCCATTATTAAAATACCATCAACAGTTAATAATTTGGACACTATTTCCAACAGTCTCCCACTTGGACAAGTTATTAACTTTGTCTGGTTCAATACTTTTAAATAACTAGCAGAGAGCAAACCATCCAATGAAGCTGCTGAACTCTGATAAAGATTCGGTCCTAAGATAAGTGATTTAATGTTCCTTTGTTCTACAAGATATCATATGAACCTGAGACATGGATAATAGTCTATCTCATGGATCAAAATTGTGTTTCCCGATTTCCGATATGTGTTGAATTCATCAGACTACTCAATCGAACTCATCAATTCTAGTCAGGGTTTGGCCAAACACTTAATGTCAACACCAAATCATCGAGGGGCCCATGGATATCGCTTCTCCTGTTTAGGTAGAAGGAACAAATAAACTTTGACTACACAGTTCATTTCTACTCATCATATCATACCTGAACATACCCTGTATAGCTGCCAGTTACGGTCAACGTTGGAGTACACCAAAGCATAACAGAATCATAGAGCAAAACTCTATGTATCTCCGCTTGAAGAACATAAAATATTATCATCTCAAAATTACTCTGACTTAATCCATGAAGTAAACTTTTGAGTACGGGTTGTTCCAATACTCAAATCACTATTAAGTACTCATGAGTGTTAGTTGCATTCTCTATGCTTCTAACACTCCATGACAGTCTTGAATCACTACTTACTTCCAGGAGTATGACTGACTGTGGAGGTTTAAGTAAATTAATACTTAGGAAGTTGGTTCTAAACATGCAAAACGAAAACACTATAATAAATTAAATGTAAATGGACGCAATCCAGCATATATTATAATCTCCATATAATAATCTCCAAGTCAAATACAATTTATTATCGTTTTAATACATCAAACAAAAAAACTAAAACATTCAAGATATATTGATATTTCTAACACCTATGGCTTCAGTATGATACTCATGTTTGGGTCGAGTTAAGGCTTTCGTGAAAGGATCCGCCGGATTCTCTTCAGTCGGTACTCTACTCACCACGATCTGTTTTTCCTCAACCTTGTGTCGCACAAAATGATACTTCCTTTCTATGTGCTTTGATTTCCCATGGTCTTTAGGTTCTTTAGTCAATGCGACTGCACCTTCGTTGTCACAGAAAATTTCAATGGGTTCACTGATGCTTGGTACGACACCCAGATCACCTATGAAATTCTTCAACCATGCGGCCTCTTTTGCTGCTTCACTAGCTGCAATATATTCTGATTCACATGTGGAGTCAGCCATCGTGTCCTGTTTGGAACTTTTCCAAGTTACAGCCCCACCATTCAACAAGAATACCCACCCTGACTGTGAGCGGGAATCATCCCGATCTGTCTGGAAACTCGCATCAGTATAACCTGTTACTCGTAGTTCATCCTTTCCACCATAGACCAAGAACACATCTTTAGTTCTCCGAAGATATTTAAGAATGTTCTTTACAGCCGTCCAATGACTTTCGCCTGGGTTCCCTTGATATCTACTCACCATGCTTAAAGCAAATGAGACATCTGGTCTAGTACATGTCATGGCATACATGATCGATCCAATAACAGATGCATATGGAATTCGACTCATTCTGTCCAGTTCCTCACTAGTACTGGGACATTGATTTTTACTCAATCGTATGCCATGTTGCATGGGCAAATACCCTTTCTTGGATTCACTCATATTAAATTTCTTCAATATCTTATCCAAGTATGTACTTTGGCTAAGTCCAATTAAACGCTTGGTTCTATCTCGATAGATTCTTATTCCTAGTATGTATGCTGCATTTCCGAGATCTTTCATAGCGAAACATTTCCCGAGCCAGATTTTTACATCTTGCAACATCGGAACATTGTTTCCTATGAGTAGTATGTCATCAACATATAAGACTAGGAATACAACATTACTCCCACTAGCTTTAACATATACACAGGACTCATCTTCGCTTCGAGAAAATCCAAACTCTTTAACCTTTTCATGAAAACAAAGATTCCAGCTACGAGACGCTTGTTTAAGTCCATAAATGGACCTTTTAAGCTTACACACTTTATCTGGATACTTGGCATGTACAAAACCTTCAGGTTGTGCCATATACACATCCTCATCAAGTTTCCCATTAAGGAAAGCGGTTTTTTACATCCATTTGCCAGATTTCATAGTCATGAAATGCAGCTATGGCAAGCAGTATCCTGATAGACTTAATCTTAGCTACTGGTGAGAAGGTTTCATCATAATCAATCCCTTGAGTTTGAGTGTAACCTTTTGCAACCAGTCTAGCCTTGAATGTGTGCACATTCCCATCCATGTCGGTCTTCTTTTTGAAGATCCACTTATTACCAACTGTCTTGCGACCTGGTGTATGATCAACCAATTCCCAAACATGGTTATCGTACATGGACTGAATCTCGCTCTCCATTGCCTCTTTCCATTTGGCAGCCTCAGGGCCTGCCATCGCTTCCTTGTAGTTAGATGGTTCATCTGCACTATCAAATGTCTTATCATTGACTAGTGTATCTCCTTCCTTTGTAATATGAAAACGATAATAATACTCAGGAGCTTGATTAACTTTACTAACTCTACTAGTTCTGCGAAGAGGTGGTGGAGTTATGTTAGTTTCCTCAACAGGTGATTCAACCTCATGTTGAGGGCTAGTGTCAACTATAGGTTCATCATTGGTTGTCTCTTGAATTTCTTCAAGATCAATATTACTCCCACTATCCTCTTTGGAAATGAGCTCCCTTTCTAGGAAGAATCCCCTTCTAGCCACAAACACTTTGTTTTCAGAGGGTTTATAAAATATATATCCAAAGGATTTGTAGGGATAACCAACGAATAGACATTTCTCTGCCCTAGGTTCCAGCTTGTCGTTAGTTTCGCGCCGAACGAAAACTTCACAACCCCAGACCTTTATATGTGCTAACGAAGGACGACTCCCAGTCCACATTTCAGAGGGTGTCTTTGCAACCTTCTTAGTTGGAACAAGGTTTAAGATATGAGCTGCAGTTTCTAAGGCATAGCCCCAGAATGACATTGGAAGTGTAGCACGACTCATCATGGATCGAACCATATCAAGTAGCGTTCGATTTCTTCTCTCAGCAACACCATTAAGTTGTGGTGTTCTAGGAGGAGATAATTGTGAAACTATTCCACAATCCCTTAGATAGTCGTAGAATTCATGACTCAAGTATTCTCCACCCCTATCGGATCGGAGCATCTTGATTTTCTTGCCCAGTTGGTTTTCTACTTCGTTCTTAAATCCCTTGAACACTTCAAAGGTGTCTGATTTGTTTTTCATCAAATAGATAAATCCATATCTACTGAAATCATCAGTAAAAGTAACAAAGTATCTCTCACCGTGTCTTGTGGCGGATCTGAATGGTCCACATACATCTGTGTGGATTAAGTCTAACAGATCCTTACCCCTTTCCATTTTTCCTTTGAAAGGTGATTTAGTCATCTTGCCAAGTAAGCAAGACTCACATTCTTCATCCGACTTTAAGTCAAATGATTCCAAGATCCCGTCCGATTGGAGCTTGGCGATGCGCTTCTTGTTTATGTGGCCAAGACGATGATGCCACAACGATGATTTATCCAATTCACTATTGGAGGAACCAACATTTAGAGTTAAGTTATTATTATCTCTACCAACACAAATCACACTTTCATACACACCATTACAAGGAGTAGCTTTAAAATAAAAACAATTATTTTTATAAACCAAAATGCAACCATTATCATTATCAAATTTAAATTTAAAACCATCCTTGTATAATGCATGAAAAGAGATAATGTTTCGAGCCATTTCTGGCGAGTAGCAACAATCTAATAACTTTATTGAAAGACCACTACTAAGTACTAGTTCTAAATCTCCAATCTTGGTAACAGCAGCAGTCATCTTGTTTCCCATGATCAGATTCAGCTCCCCATGCTTTAATGTTCTACTTTCCTTTAGTCCTTGAGAATTGGAGCAAATGTGAGTACCACATCCCGTATCAAGGACCCAAGAGTTAGAAACTGAAGTACTATGGAGTTCAATCATAAAAATACCTGAGGTGCCACACTCCTTAGCTTTGTTCACTTTTAAGACCTCTAGATATTTTGGGCAACTTCTCTTCCAATGGCCCTTTTCTTGACAGTAGAAGCATATGGCCTCTTTAGGGTCACTCGTTGGTAATATGTTAGAAGTTTCAGCTTTTCTCTTAAGGCCTTGGTTGCGAGGAACAACTTTAGCCTTTCCCTTCCCTTTGGGATGAGAAACTTTCTTCTTCTTACAACCACCTTCCCTAATGGCTAGGACGGGAGCAGTTGAGTAAGCACTTTGGGTCTTACCCATACTTGCTTCAGCAGATCTCAACATGTCATACTTATCATATTTGGCTACTGCCTCAGGGCTTGCTCCATCATCGAGTATAGGAAGGTCCTCATTGAGCAAGTACTCTTTGTCTTCGTACCTCAAGGCAACTCTCAAGGCACGAATCCAATCCAAGTAGTTTGGCCCAATGAGTTTATCTTTATTTAGGATAGAGAGTAACGTAAGGTTGGATGTTGAGTGGGTAGGAGGAGGAGGAAGATTTTCAGCAATCTGTAGATATAGTTTTAGTTAATTTGATATTTAATCCTTAAAAATAATTACCCTAAGATTATTTAAAAGGCTAGGATCCATATTTCACTTTATGATGCGAAAAGGGATGCCGTAATCACATCACAAAGGTGTTTAGGTAAACAATACTCTTGTTTAATTTCATTCACTATGAAACTCCTAGTTCTTTTGAGATTCATCGACTTATGTCAATGGCATGTTAATCTCGATTATGCTTATCTTCCATTTGTGACTGGGATGCCGAGGATCACAAACTAGATAGTGAATCGACCATGTAAAAACACATGGACCCCTCGGCTCAAGTACGCTTGAGAATCACGAGCGCCATATCATTTTCTACTATAAATTCAAATTAACGTGCTGACTAACCGCACACGCTCCGTTAACAAATTATAAGATCATGTGTGTTATTTACATGGGTAGCATATGACTTTCACATTTCTTAGTGTATCTAAAACGGGATTTTGTTTTATACTTTATAGTTAATACTTTTAACTTGTTACATTGACCTATCAAACCTCTCGGTAATTCCACTAGTCCACACAAGAGGCGGTGAGAACAGTAACGCCAAGGCATTTAAAAAACAATTCTCATTTGGCTACCATTTTATAGGCAACCTCCTTAAACCCCTTAAAGTGTTTATAGTGAGTACGCCCCTCGATTTGACTATCAATGCATAATTTAGTTTTATACATATAATTAAGATCTATTATATATATATATATATATATATAGAATTGGATTGAACTTTAAAGCATTTAAAATTGTGATTATCTAATTAACTATGTGATGACACATTTAATAATTAATTAATCGATTCCATAATTAATTCCAATTTAAACATGTGAGGACACATGCTAATAATTAATTTTAGATATATCCAATTTATATTCACTATATAAATAATATCAATATTTATCTTACTATATTATCCAAATTTTAAATTTGGTATTTTAGCAAGTTAGGAAACTAGCCAAAATAATTTTGGGTTTATCTTTTCAACAATTGAAAAAACTCAACATTTTGAATTATAGCAAGTTAGGAAACTAGCCAAAACAATTGGGGATAAACATTGCATAAATAAACATCTATAATATTGTTAATACCTACTAAAATCAAAATTTATAGATAACATAAACAATAATATTATTAATAGATTTTTTTTATGCAAAAAAAGTTTCCATAATTAAAAGATATTTATCCTTAAAATCAAAAAGGAAATCGATTTTTTTTAATAATACAAAACACCTATCCTTTTGCAAATACAACACTTTTGCAAATCCATTTAAATTCCTTTTGGTAAATACGTTTTCATACAAACACCTTTTGTAATCAATTAAAACTGTTACCAACAATTAATTAGGAATTAATATTGCATAAAACTCATCATTCACTATGAAGAAATCAAAACTTAATAGGCAAGAAAACAATTGCTAATAATATGTAAACTTTTTACGCAAGTTTTAAAAACGTTTCCAAAACAATTTTTGTCAAAGTTTCCAAAAACTATTTTATCCATCAAAACACAGTTGCTAATAAAAAACAATTTTTTTTATAGCTTGCCTAGATTTCGAAAGCCTCATCAACACAAACAGATTTGCAAATTAAATTGACACATCTTTTGAGTTAAAATTCAAAAACAATGGCTCTGATACCACTGTTAGGTTTTAATCAAATCTATTACCACATTCAAGCAACGGAAGCATATTAAAAAAACTATGGTAACAACAAATTAATAATCTTTAAGGATGCACATGTTCTTAGAAACTTAACTACAAAAGAATGATCAAGAAAACTTACTTGATAGCGATTGTTGAAGAACTCGACGGAAAAATCAAACCTTTGATCTTGCCTCTTGGATGTCAAGGACCAATAGTATGAATCCCTCTAGTGGCTCACACCTAAGATCGCCAAATACTAACAACCAAGAACGCTCAAACCTTTTGATGATTTGGAGAGGGAAAGAGGAGGATGCCACAAAGAGAAGAGATAATGAATGAATTGATCAATTGGGTTTGATCCCAAAGCATCTATTTATAATCTCTTGATTGATGCTTCCTAATCCTACACAAACTGATAAACCAATTAAAACTATTTTAATTATTATCAAGTTATTATCCTTTATATATAATTAATCCAATTAATTATATTTTGGATATTATCTAATTGATTATATTTATCCTCAACTGATAAATAAATTAATCACTTTCACCCCCTCTAATTTCCTGATTGTTTATTTGGGTCTTAAGGGCAACCCAAAAGGACCCTGCCATTATTAAAATACCATCAACAGTTAATAATTTGGACACTATTTCCAACACGGGGGAGAAACTAGGAAGGGATCTATTTTACAATTATATTATACAAGTATAATATATAAATTTACTTCAAAAGAAAAATAAAAATAGATTTTAATTCAACAATTCCTATTTTACACCTATATATATAAAAAGTGAATATAAGTATAATAGATAATTTTACTTCAAAAAGATGCTATAATACATATCTATTTCTACATAATCATTTATATATATTAAAACAACAACCAAAGACAATGACATGGCATCTTCTGAAGCCTTCAAACCTATTTATCTTTTTTTCTCAATTTTTTGATTTTTTTAAATGTTGGATATGTAAAAGACTAATCTACCCCCTAAATGAAAGTTGTGTATTTCATTATAAGAAGGTTACTTTAGTAATTTGTATTGCCATTTAAGTAGCTTTTAACTTACAAACTATTTAACTTCCTATAACATTCATTTTGCTCTCTTCATCTCCCATTTATTTATTACAAGAAAACCTACTACAATATCATCTATAAATTACAATCTAATGATCCATCAAAATGAAATTAACCAATTTTATGTTGTATATATATATTATGTTCTATGGATGTTTGTATATTTGTTTTGTTTGTTTCTTTTTTGTAGAATTTACTTTTCATCGATATCATTGCTCATCCTTCATAAAATTTCAAGGTAAAGTAAAAATTTTATTTATTTATTTTAAGATTATGTGAGCTATACATTGTTGATGTGTGTATATGTGTATCGTTCTCAATTGGTATCATTTTTTTTGTCTATTAAAAAAAGTTTCATATATTTTTTAAGTTTTACGTGTATATTTATTTTGTTGTTAAAAAAGTGTTTAGTTTTTTATTCGGAGTTTATTTACAATTATTATAATTTTTCTTCTTCCCATCAAAATTTTTAAATAATGTTTATTCTTTGTATTTATTTTTCCATTAAAATTTTTAAATAATTTTTAAATAATATTTATGCTTTGTATAAATGTTCTTCTTCCATTGTATATATTATTGTTAATGAGTTTGTAAGTTTTTATTTGGATTTCTTTCCCAATTGTTATTTTTGTATTTCCTCCTTCATGGTTTCCACATAATCTTTATGTTGTGCATATGTTTTATCTGGGTTTTCTTAATTTGGTTCACTTATATTGTCATGGTTTCTTAAAAACTATTTTATATTTTTCTATTGAGAACGAATCATACTACAAAGAGTGATTTATGTGGGGCAAAATCTTCTTTGTCCCACGTTGGTGGCAAGAGTAAAACGGTGGAAGTAGAGGTGATTATATAAATGATAAGATATGGTTTGTATGTTCATCCAACATTTGATTCATTTTTGAGTTGGATAGTTATTTTTTATTTAGATGACAAACTATTTTATGCAATAGTTAAATATTTCATATTTTATTTGATATATTTAAGTTAATTTCAAATGAATGTTCATCTTAACTTTAATCCATTTTTAGATTTGGATTAAATAGTAATATTTGATTTGCATGACCAAACACGTCATGTAATAGTAAAACATATCATTTTAGTTTTATATAAACTAAGGAGGCGTTTGGTTCATTTCAGGGAATGAGAATGAAAATGAAAATGGGAATGCAGGAGAATGGGAATAGGAATGAGCATTGCATTGATGTTATTTGGTTAACCCAATATAATCAATAAAAAATTGCTTCATATTAAAAAAAATATGTTTTTCCAACTTGAAAATACAAAAGATATTTCATTTAACATCCATAGATAGAACAATACGTGGAAAAATAACCAAGTAAAAATAAAAATTTCATTCCCCCCAATTTGGCCAGGAATGGAAATTAATGGATCTGTAGGAATGATTCCATTATATAATATCAAACCAAACAGCAGTATTCATTATCATTCCCATTCCTGACCCCTCAATACCCCCAACCAAACTCCCCCTAAATTTATATGAAAGGTTTAAAATATCAATATATAAAGAAAAACCTTTAGATGATATAACATGACACAATGAAAACAAAGTATTCATCAAATGATCAATTGTAATAAATTCTTTATTGTCCCACATTGGTGAAAAAGGTGAAAAATTAGAAGTTAAGTGGGTATATAAAAAATAAGATGTTTCTTGAATGTTCATCAAAATTTTGATCCATTTATTGGGTTAGATAACTATTTTTTTATTCACATAACAAAACATTTAATGTAATTGTTAAATACTTCATTTTCATTTTATATGATGTATTGCGAACAAAATGGTAAAATTTGGTGAAAATCTTCATTGTCATATATTGGTGACAAAAGTGAAAAGTTGGATGTTAAGTGACTATATAAATGATAAGATATGACTTGAATGTTCATACAAAATTTGAGATCTAATATTGAAAGTATAACAATCTTTGATGTAGCTTCACCAAACTTCAATATTTCATTTTTGAATGGTTATGTTTATTTTTTCAGTTTACTTCGAGAAAACTAATCCATGTATGCATTTTTGTTGAGGATTTTAAAGTGTCTTTATTTAAGTAAGACCTTATTTATGTTTCCTACATTTTTTTAATATAAAGCTACATTAGAAGTGGTTGTATTGTTGTTATGAATGACTTCAATAATCAATTCTTTATTTTATTTTATTGAATCTAAAGTAATAGAGTTTATTTGATGGTGTCTTTTTGATATGTAATGAAGTTCAACATGGTGTATGTAAGTATGTTCAACATATTTAAGAAGGTTTTAGGTTATATTGTTGAAGTTCCATTCTCATTTTTAGACGAAAAAAATAAAACTTGAATGAGAGTCGACTATTATTAATATATAATCCATGTTATTATCTATTTCATCTATATTTTATTATTTGTATTTTGTAATTTTTTCGGGTTTTTGCTAATTCATTTACATTAAAGGCTGAGATGACAGAAGTACAACATCATGATTGTTTTATCTCTAATGATGAAAACCCTTAACATCTCTGAGAGGCCATTTCATCCCATATGTAAATGTTGATCAATCACTTTTATTTTATTTAATATTATTTAACGGTGATGCTTATATAACTTTCTCGCCACCGCGAAAGCGCGGTGCAACACACTAGTTGTAATAAATAAGCAACTCGAGTGATATATATCGTCTTTTTGCTTAGCCTATTTTAGTGTTTTCCCATTTATGTACGTTTTAGCAAATTCAATTACCACAACCACATCCACTTCTTAAATCACTCCTTGATTCATTTATTTTTTTTAATTTATAAGTTATATTTTAGACTTTACTTAGGTTCAAGTAAGACTAAATTGTTTTCGTAAGATCAGTGAGACCAACACTTTTTATATGAAACTTCACAGCAAAACACTATGAAAGTTATAAAAAATCGAACATTCGTCATAAAAACACTTGTAAATGTTACGTTCACGGTGATTTTTGAGGTGAAACTGTGATTTTTTTTACCTTCACAACATTTTTGCTGTGAATGTTCAAATTATTTATTGTTACCTTCACAGTCTTTTGAGCTGTGAAGGTTTCGTTTTTTACCATTTTTTGATTTTTTTTCTCAATAGTGTTTTTTAGTATGTTTTTATGATGAACATTCAAAATTTTTTAGCCTTCACAGTATTTTGCTGTAAAGTTTCATGTAAAAATTGTTGGTCTCACGAAAACAGCTTGGTCTCACCGGAACCCAACTCCTTTAGACTTTTATTATATAAATATATAAAATGTATATAAATAAAATGCTTTAAAAACATTTGTACTTTTTATTTAATATGTGAGATCCACATGAGCTCACACCACATGTGGTTCAAATTGTATTTCTACACTATCAAATTATTTTAAATTAAATAAAAACTATCAAATTAATTTGTACTTTTTACTGCCGTTTCTTAATGCTTTTCATACACTATCAAATTAATCTAAATTAAAAAAACTATCACTATAAAAATCTCTCATATGCAAAAGTTTGTCGTACAAAATTAGCAGAAATATGGATGATTTTTTGAATTTAGCGATTGGTTTTTCTCAAAGTTATTTTAATTACAATTTTGAAATATATCAAGTTTTCTTATAATAAATCATTCAAGTTGTAGAATATTTGTCGTCTTAAAATTAAGTATTTTTTGAAATGGTTAATTACATAGGTATGTATCGAACTTGTCACGTTTTATCATTGTATGTACTCAACTTATAAACTTACCATTGTATGTATCGAACTTTCTAAAATTGCCATTGTATGTATCCAACTTTATCAAAACCTATCATTGAATGTATTTCTACTTGTCACGAAAGTGTATCGAACTTGAGGTTTTGATAAAGTTGGATACATACAATGGCAATTTTAGAAAGTTCGATACATACAATGGTAAGTTTATAAGTTGAGTACATACAATGATAAAACGTGACAAGTTCGATACATACCCATGTAATTAACCCTTTTTGAAACAACTATATTTCATGATCATAATAACCTATTTCTTATTATATTATGTTCTTAAATATTTTTTAAGTATATATTATGTTTTTGTATTTATGTTTACATAAAAGGTTTTCTTTTAATTTTTTTAATAATAGTTGATTAGTTTTTTGAAATATATACCTAAATGGTTTATTATAAAGTTAACGGTATAAACACCAAAATATGAAATAAATTTATAAAAAATAAATTATATAATATAATTTAATTATATTACACAATTTTAAGAACCAAATTCATTAATTTAATTAATGAACCCAAAGGTTTGTACGGTTTGTATTCTAAAAGTGGTTTGTATTTGATCACTCCCAATTTGATTGGTTAATATGGGTTCATAAAGTTCACACGCATTTTTTTTTGTTCACAAATGAAAATCCCTCTATATATATATATATATATATATATATTCAAATTTATTAAGAAATTAAACAAATTAATTCATGTTATAAACACTTAATATAATGTTACTCACTTTAGTTGAAGGAACATTGGAATCATAGCCCACTTCATTGGTGTGATTGTCATATAATGTATAATAAAAAGCAACAAAAAATCCGTAAAAAACAATAAAAATCAGTAAAACAGTAAAAAAAAAAAAGCAGTAAAAAAATCAATAAAAAAGTAGTAAGAAAGTAGGGGTGTTCGCGGGGCGGGCGGGGGGCGGGTAATGAACTTTTTGAGAACCACATGTACGGGGCGGGTACCTAATTTTACTATCCGAAGCCGAACCGCGCGGGGCGGTTACCCGCACCGAGCTAAACCGAAAAGGAGCGGGTACCGGCGGTTCGGTTCACGGGTACCCGTATTTTGCCGAATGTTATGATGTATACAAAATATATACTAAAAAATAAAGTTATTTTGTGACAAAATTAAAACAAATAACATTAAAAAATATTAGTAAATGAAAATAAGAGTATGGGTGAACGAAGAAAACACGGTATGTGATGGAGAGTTTTTTTAAGATTAGTAATTTTTTTATTTTGAAGTATTAATAAATATATTTTTTAATAAATAAGTATATACGGGTCGGGGCGGGTACCCGCGGGTAGTAAATTTTATGAACCGAACCCGCCCCGCGACTTAGCGGGTAACCTCATTTTCGGGTTTTTCGGGTTACGGGTTGCTCGGGTATCGGTTTTCGCGGTTTCGGATCACACGGTTCGGTTCGGTTTTTTGGGTTTTCGGTTTTTTTGAACACCCCTATAAGAAAGGCATTAAAAACCCATTAAATAGAAAACTACACTTAAATGGTAAATATCTTTAAAAGAACATCCATTTGGTAAATATATCTTTAAAAAACACTCATTTTGTCAATAACTCCTACAAATTGGGGGTGTTCTTCTATGAACTTGACTCTCTCTCTCTCTCTCTCTCTCTATATATATATATATATATATATATATATATATATATATAAGAGAGAGAGAGAGAGAGAGAGAACGATAATCAAATGAAAAACTGTTATTTTTGTGAAATGAGGACCAATTTTAGACCCTTAAAAACTTTTAATCAATGATTGATAATATAGGAAATCATGGTAACAATCGTTTATTTTTTTATGTGTCACACCTGATTATAAACCCAAAGGGCATTTCGGACATTTTAACACTAGACCTCTTTCTTCTCCATTTGCTTCACCAACAAGCTAACCACCTTCTTTCACATCTCATCTCATCCACATCTACTTCTCGTTCCGATCTGCCTCCGCTGCAACCACAATCGTCGCCGCCACCACCGCCACCACTACCATGGCCGTCTTCCTCTCCACCTGCGTCACCGATACTGTCGCATCCATCCACATCCACCATATCTAGATGCCGACGCCGCTACTCTTGCCGAAAAATAGAAAACGACTTCCACCAGATCAAGATATGGTGAGTTTCTATCTTCTTCTTCATCTTTCCATCTTCTTCTTCATCTTCCTCTCTAGATTCGATGGATGCAACGAATTTGATTTTGTTTTTAGATTTTGTGTGTTGATTGAACAATTTAAATTAGTCTAATGGTTATGTCTTGGTGTTCATGTAATCATGTCCAATCTACTAAAAAATTGGATATTTGAGGTGTGCATACAAGGTGTTCGATGAAATGCCACCAAAAGATATCGTTGCTTTTAACATCATGATTTTGGTGCTCGGAAAATACGGTTACATGGAGGATGCCCGAGTTCTGTTTATTCCACTTTTAACATCAAATCTATGAAAATTACTCATATTCATATTATTTTTCATAATATGAATAATGTTCATGTTATGAATACGATTATTGTTCATATTATGAATAATATGAATATAACCGTTGATGACTGTAATTTCATAATATGAATATGTATAACAAAATACATGTAGTTTTGAATAAATAACATTCGTGTATTTTATTATTGAATCTGATATTCATAATATGAATATAACTGTTGATAATAAACTCTTGGTACTAAAGTTGAATATGAATAATGTTCATGATATTCGTATTATAAATACGACTATTATTTATAATATGAATATGAATAATTTTAGATTTCAGTTTATTCCACTTCGATGCTCAATATACTTCTTTTTTAAATGTATTATGTCTATGATTTAGGTTTTTTTGTTACTCATTTATGCTTATGATGTTTTACATCCTTGACAATTTTTACCGAGAGCTAGACATGCTCCCTTGGGATTAATACTCAGTGGCCCCTGGTTGCTCACCCCCGGATTCAAACTTGGGTTGGTCGTTACACCTTCCACAAGCCTTTTTATCGGTAGGCTACCCCATTGGAGTTTATGCTTATGATTGTTCGTTTGTGATCAAGCGTTGGAATTAGCTAGAAATGCAGCTAGAGACAACAAGAACATAATCATTAGGTGAATTTAGATGAAATGAAGATTATGTTTGGATTCATTAGGTGCATTTAAATGTAAATATATACATTTTGTTTTTACTCATTAAGTGAATTTAAATGTAAATGGCCATTTTGTTTTGTATTCATTAGATGAATATAAATGTAAATGGACATTTTGTTTTGTATTCATAAGATGAATTTATGTTTGTATTCATTAGGTTAATTTATCGTAAATCTAAAGATTCATATGATGAATCTGATTTTCATAAGATGAATCTAAAGTTTCATATTATGAATATGAAGTTTCATATTATAAATGAACTGTGAAACTTTCATGTCATTTTCAGATGAAATGCTTAGATCATTCCTCAAGTTTTTAAGAATTAATTGGTCCTTTCTAGAAGTTACCTCTCTCTTTCTATATATAGTTAAGTTCATTTACAAACCACAATATGAGTAAAAACGGTACAAACCATGGGTTTATCGTGGTTTCATAGGTTAAATCAATGAAAATTTTCCATTGAGTTGTTTAATTTGATAAAAATGTTCTATATAATTCATTTTTTTGATGGAATTGTTTTTTTTTATGTAAAAAATTAACCTTTTTTCGTTGTTATGAAACGGTTTCATGTTTTTTTTTCTTATTCCTATGAAACCCAAGGGTTCTTTTTCCAAAATTACAAAAAAAATTATGGAACATTTTCATCAAAATAAACAACTTCATAAAAAAATTTGATTTAACCTATAAAACCACAATAAACCCATGATTTGTACAGTTTTTACTCTTATTATGGTTTGTAAATGAACTTCCCTATATATATATATATATATATATATATATAGAGAGAGAGAGAGAGAGAGAGAGAAAAGTTCAAATGTGAACCACATTTTGGTTGTGAACGTGAGGACAACCTAGAGCGCGCCACGTGGCACTCTGAAAATTTTCGGACTAAGCTTATGCATACTGCATAACACTATCAATCAGACTGAATAAAGCGTTATGCAGTATGCATAAGGCTTAGTCACACTCTGACGCACTCTGACGTGGGCGGGTTACCCGCAGGTCAAGGCTTATTCAGTCTGGATAGCGCTTTATTCAGTATGAATAACACTAACCCGCGAGTTTATTCAGACTGAATAAGCCTTGACCTGCGGATGTCAGATTGCCACATGTCGCGCTCTGGGATGTCCTCACGTTCACAACCAAAAAGTGGTTCACATTATTTGAACCCACCCCTATATATATATATATATATATATAGAGAGAGAGGGGGGGGGGAAGTCAAATGAAAACTTATGACAATATTCACTCTGAATATCATGCATTATTCACAGTGAATAAAGGCGCCTAACTTTTATTCACTCAGAATATTCAAAGTGAATATTGCCACGTGTCCTATTTTAGTGTTCACATTTGAAACTACCCCTATATAAATATAGGGTCGGGTTTAAATGTCAACTACCCCTATTCTCTCTCCCTCTCTCTCTCTCTCTCTCTCTCTCTCTTTCTATATATATACTTAAGTTCATTTGAGGCCAGGCTGTTTCTATGAGACCGGTGACACCAAAACAATACACACAAAACTTTATAGCAAAACACCGTGAAGGTAAAAACATTCGAACATTCACACTGAAAATAACTTACAAAGTAAAAAAAATCCAAAACCTTTACAAAAAAAGACACTAACACATTGTGAAGGTATATATATATAGGGGTGGGTTCAAATGTGAACCACTTTTTGGTTGTGAACGTGAGGACAACCGAGAGCGTGACACGTGGCAGATGACTAGGTGCCACGTCAAGTCCACGGCGGATGACTAGGCGCGATTCATGGGAGGGCATTGAATTAAAGAGGGGGGACCACACTCAAAGCTGCCACGTGTCGCGCTCTTGGTTATCCTCACGTTCACAACCAAAAAGTGGTTCACATTTTAACTTTCTTCTATATATATGTAACACCCCGCTAAAGCGGAAACGCGAGGCGACACAACTAAGATTTCATTGCGATAGGAGATATACAACATCAAACATTTCATTTAAAAAGTTTACGGTTTACAATACCATATTACATAACCAACGAAAGTTTAAAATATTCAAACATTACAAAAGTCATTACAAAAGTCAATACAAAAGTAAAATCTAAATTTGATGTAGCTTGTAGCCCAGACATTCCCTACTACCATCTATTTTCCTGAAAAGCATGTTAAATCAAGTGTCAACTACAAAGAGTTGGTGAGTTCACAGGTTTTATATGCACAAATCAGTTTCATATGCATAAATCATTATCGTAAAACCAATGTTCAACCTCAACTGTTAAACATAACATTTATGCAAGATATATTCTCGAGCCACTACTAAACCTAAAACCACTTTGCCCCAACGATCTACCTCAGAGGTGGTAGCGAACCACATGTGTAGATCGCTTTCGCGAACTACCTCAGCGGTGGGACTAAAACCCCACATGTGTAGACGCTGCACTACCTCAGCGGTGGGACTAAAACCCACATGTATAGTACCACATATGATTACGTGCACCCTATACTCGTCAGTAAACAAAGGGTGGGTCCACTCTACCAAATAGAGCTATCCACAATAATCATTGGCTCGAAACGAGTTCGTAGTAGTGTATTCAACATGGGACTTTTACTCAATATATCATTATTTGCATAATCAATCGCTCGCAAGAAAAAATTCATAAATCATTTATCAACCAACATGCTTTTCACCCCAAAACGCGTAAAAACGGTAAAATAGGGGCCGTGAATACTCACCTCGATGAGCTTAACGATTCGATCAACAATTCAAGTTCCGATCTCCGAGCCTAAGAGTGCCCTAAACAATCCACGGATAACGTAAGTGCCAAATTATCGGTTCAATATCCTAGTTAAGTCCCAATCCGAAATCCTTATATAATGCCTCTACTTAGTTTATGTAGTCAACCATAGTATAAAATAATTTTAATAGGAAATTTTATAACACCTAATTGGATGCAAGATCTTGAAACTAAAAAAAAAATTCAAGTTTTAGTAAATTTTCAGATGCTGACAGATTTGTGTACTTGGTAAAAACGTCACTTTTAAGCTATACTCCAAAAAGGTTTAAGTCCCCAAATTTTTATCTACTGAAGTTGGGTGTATTAGCAACATTCCCACCAAATTTCATAAATTTTTGATGTGTTTAGCATATATGAATAATTTTTATAAAAACAGTGTGCACAGCTCACATTTGAAAATACATGTCTGTAATGTTTAGGTCATAGAGAGTTTGTTACAACTCCAAAAGTTAAATTTCAAAAGGGGTTTTCAAGCTAACATGCATATCCATCTAATAAAACAATATTCACACCAACTTGATGATTTTTGAGTGAGTTATGACCTCTTAAACTCACATGTGTGAATCTGCCATTTCTGGACAGCTTGCACCATGTTTTTGTTTTCATTGGTTGCATGCTCAAACATTCACCAAATCAAATGATTCCAGGTTCTTTGGAAAGATACTTCAATGAACTTGAACTTAGAATCAAAAAGTGTGCAATTTGAACAAGTTTTCAAGGAGAAATGTATGCAACAAGTTGACATAAAATCTGACCCGTAGCCATTTGCACAACAAAAAGTTTTGTGATGGTTGAAGGTCTTAAACTTGGAATTTTTGGGTGATTCCAGTTGGGTTTGAACCCTAACTCACAAAATATTAACCCATAAAATGTTTAGACAAAAATCAATCCATTTGAACCCTTTTTGGGTCGTACAAAGTTGCATGAAGTAATCTGTCAGCTTCTGTCCTTTACAAAACTCACCATATTTCACAAGTAAAACATATAAATCTTTATAAATTGGGGTTTCTTTGATGCTAAACTTAAATCCCCCATCATATAACATGTAATAAACAATATTTTGTACTAAAATCAAGATGATTCTTGCATGCAATCATCCAATAATTTCCAGCCTCTAATATAAACTAAAAACACCAAAATTGGGGTTTTTCACCCTTTTTCTTGTGTCTATAGAGGAAATTCATGGGATTTCACCTTCTAATGGATATTTAAATCATCCATGGTGTTCATCCTCATCTCCAAAACATCAAGAACACAAATCCCTCTTGTAATGAGGTTTAGATACTAAATTTATGCAAAAAGAGCACTAAAAATGCTAGAACTTTAATCTACAAAACAAGTATTGTTCATACCTTGATGAATGAACTAATAAAACACTTAAATCTTGCTTCAATCTTCTTGAAATTTTGATTTTTAGGGCTGAATGTTGCTGAATTTTTGAGGATGAAATGAGAAAGAGAAGAGAAAAAAAAGGTGGATGGTTGAAAATTTTGAAATAAAAATGAGAGGTGTGTTAAAGAAGCTTTTGAATTTATATGAAGGGAGAGAGAGAAGGGGGTAGGGGCCAGCCATATGGGGCCCACCCAACCCATCACACAATTTTTTTTAAATGCAAGCCCAAAACGTCTCTCGGTTCATGTTATCTCGACTCGTACAGTTTTTCCGATAGAAGCGATTTATATCAGTTTATGTCCAAACTTTGAAATTTTTAAAATGTCTTTATGCAACAACTTAAAATATGATAATTTAAATAGTATGGGCTTTAGTAGAGTTGATTCGGCATTATATACGATTTTCGGGCGATTATGGACTCATACGGGCATTTCCGGGCTATATTCGGGATTTCTAAGTTCTCTTCCAAAAAATTTCGCATAAACAAACCTAATTCTTTCTAAATAGTTATAGAACTAGGTTTTTACTGAAATTATGCTACAGTGAGTGCTTTACGAGTTGCTAACCTGATAGCCGTAATTGGTCAGTTGTCACAATATATATATATATATATATATATATAGAGAGAGAGAGAGAGAGAAAGAGTTGGGTTCATATTCGAATGATGTCAATTTAAGAAAACCCTGGGACAATTCTCAGCCACACATATTTCCTTCTTTAAACTCAAACAACATGGTGCTGACGTGGTAGATGTGGTGGTGGCGGAGGTGGCTGCACGGATGGGCTGCTGTGGTGGCGGAGGTGGCTGCTGGTGATGGCGGAGGTGGTGGGGCGACGACGGTGGTGGTGGTGGGGCGGCGACGGTGGTACAGAACGCTATCATTATAAGAATAACTTTTTTTAAGATTTTTTTTATGTACAAAATCATATATGATTCACATAGGAAAATTGTAACATCCTGTCTTTCTCAACAACAATATTGTTCGCTTTGCCCCTGGATATAACCATCGTGTAGCTTACGGATTTGTTTTTGGCGATCTGGTGAGGACTTCCCAGGGGGTAGCTCTCGGATGTCCTCACCAAGTCGCCAAAAACAAATCTGTGAGCTACACGTTGGTTAAATCTTGGGGCAAAGCGGAGAAAGGCGGGATGTTACAGATGGTATCAAAGCCATTCCTGTGTCGTTCGCGATATGGGGCAAACCTCATCGACGACGATGAGTCCCAAGGGGAGAGGTATTTGTAACACCTTAGCCATATCCCATATGGGCCGTAGATAGGAGAGATGTTGGGTGTTATTAATAATATTTTGGTCTTCCTAACAACAATGCGTTTTGGGGACATAAGCACGTCAGGTTCTGGGAACTCTGAGGTTAAGCGTGCTTGGGTGGGAGTAGTCCCGGGATGAGTGACTCCCTGGGAAGTTTCTCACCAGGTCACCAGAAACCAATTCGTGTGCTACACGTTGGTTAAATCCAGGAGTAAAACGGACAATATTGTTGTCGAGGTAAGGCGAGATAATACAAAAATCAATGTAAAAGAACATGTACAAAACCATACATGATTTACAACACAAAGTCACATATGATTCGTGAACAAAATCATAAATGATAAATAACGTTCGCGACTTGCCCAACTTTTTTGATGTACAAAATCATATATGATTCACATAGGAAAATCAACGTACAAAAAATATGTACAAAATCATATATGATTCACAACACAAAATCACATATGATTCGTGAACAAAATCATATATGATTAATAACGTACATGAACAAAATCATATATATATATGGTGGTGGCGGAGGTGGCTGGTGGTGGTGGTGATGGAGGTGTCTGTTGGTGGTGGTGTGGCGAAGGTGGTGGGGCGGCGACGGTGGTGGTGGCGGAAGGTGGTCGTGGCGGCGGATATTACCAATACTCCGGTGAAATATATTTGAAGTAGGAAAAATGTGTGACTGAGAATCATCCTCGCATTTTCTTAAATTGATATGGTTTTCGTTTGAACCTCTTTCGATATATATATATAGGGGTGGTTTCAAATGTGAACCACTTTTTGGTTGTGAACGTGAGGACAACCGAGAGCGCGACGCAACACGTGGGGGATGACTAGGAGCCACGTCAGGTCCATGGCGGATGACTAGGAGCCACGTCAGGTCCATGGCGGATGACTAGGCGCGATTCATGGGAGGGCATTGAATTAAAGGGGGGGGGGGGGGACCACACTCAAAGCCGCCTTTATTGACTAGTCTCCGCCACATGTTGCGTTCTCGGCTGTCCTCACGTTCACAACAAAAAGTGGTTCACATTTGAACTTTCCTCTATATATATATATATATATATATATATATATATAGAGAGAGAGAGGGGGGGGGGGAGGAGAAGGAGAGGGGGGGGGGGGGGGGGGGGGGGGGGAGGAGAGAGAGAGGGGGAGGGAGGGAGGGAGGGAGTTTCATTTGTGAAACATGTTTTTAGTGTGAACTTGTGAACCAGATCCTAGCCATCCATATGCACGATCCTAGCCGTCCATATAAAGAAGCTACTCATTTAATATTGACCATCGACCTTGCATATAAGCTGTTAGGATCTGGTTCACAAGTTCATACCAAAAATATGGTTCACAATTGAAATGAACTATATATATATATATATCCGAACCTTCACATTGAAAGTAAAAACAAAATCAAACCTTCACAGTGAAACCTAAAAAAAATCGAACCTTCACTGTGAAAACACCATTTGCACGTAAAATTACAGTGTTTTCACTTTGAATTTTCGATTTTTTGTTACCTTCATAGTGTTTTGCTATGAAGTTTCATATGTAAAGCCTTGGTCTCACTGATTTAACAGAAATTGTTTGGCCTCACGTAAACCTAATCCTATATACACATCTCCACCCCTATAAAACAAATCCCCAATTACTCCATTACGGAGAAGAACTCTTTGCTATAAGGCTATTAAGATTAGCACATTATCATCTTTTAATCTTAGCTTTCAGATTTACGTAAGTGATCAATGAAAATCTCTTATAAGATTCTCACATATGCATAAAACATAATAATGCTAATAAGATGGTCATTCTTGAGAGGTAAAATATTGTTTCAAACATGTCACCACTGTAAACTCTATAAATCATGTGTTGGTATTCTCTATGAATCTATAAGAGTACTATCATGCAATCTTGTTTTTATACGTATAACTATACATAAAAAGGGTATCAAAATTCAAGATCGCTAATTGATTTTCTACGATGAATCTACAGAAGTTGATGATGTGGAAGAACACGGTGTAATCACTGAACTCTCTGGTGAATTCCTGCAAACAGGACAAGTTGCATTCAACTTGAGCCACTCGTCTATACATTCTGCGTGAAAGTAATGATTGCATTCCGGAATTGTTCTCAAGGACTCTTTGGGCTTGTAGTCCGAAAGACATATGGCACAAGTACCGTCGTCGTTAGGCAATCTACAACTCTCACCAAGCACGGTCTTTGGGTAAGACTCGATCGTGGACCCATCCAAGCCCCTCGTGGATGGTGGTTGCGGGATGATCGTGATAGAGAAAAGGTCGATGCTTTGATGGTTAGTGTGGCTAAAATCCCTCACCCTAGAAGCCGTGTAGCATACAAGCCCGATAAGGCATACCAATGCAGGAACACCAATGCCTATGCTTAATCCGTACTTAGCGCGCCTTGGAATACCTGTATGCGTAAAATCAATAATCGATTTGAAAAAATGGAGTCAAAGTAGCATATTTTGACTTCTCGTGATTGAACATAGCTCTAGCAAGTCTAAATTACAAGAAAATGCTTGTTAGATGCCGTTTTGGACCGGTTACATATTAGAAAAGTATTTTTTTATTTTTATTAGTGTATACTCTTGGGTAGAAGTTTTGACTTTTGACCATTTTGTGCAAGGACCGGATTTTTTATATTATTGCTTAAAACTGATGAAAATGAAAGCATTGTGCTATTATGTTTTTTCCTTTGTTTCATTTTAATAAATTATGCAATGGGTTGATAATAAATTATTGTTTTCATAAATATCATAACATTTTAATACAAAAATGATATAAACGACTAGGGATGAGGTATAGAAAAAATTATTTAATGATATCTAAACTTAATCGAGATAGCTAAAAAATGTTCTGTACTTTGCATTTGATCTCATATTTTTCCTTCTTTTGAACAAAATCATTGACTTATAATACAAAAATAAACATTTTCTGCAACAAATACCTTGTTCTGGTCAAAGCAAACCGGTGAAAAGACCAGGTTCAATGTGACCGTTGTTACGGCATTTTAAGGACCGGAGTGAACATGTCAGTTTATTGATAAAACTGGTTGAACCGGAAGATGAAACCAGTAAAAAAAACTTACTTATAAAACTTGTTATAATGTGTTTTTTTTAATATTTTTGTATTAATATAAAAATTATTATAATAATATGTAATTTCTATGTTTATGTTGTAGACGTTAAATTTTGATTATATATATAGGGGTGGGTTCAAATGTGAACCACTTTTGGTTGTGAACGTGAGTACAGCCGAGAGCGCGACACGTGACGGATGACTAGGCGCGATTCGTGGAAGGGCATTGAATTAAAGGGGGACCACAATCAAAGCCGCCTTTATTGACTAGTCTCTGTCACGTGTCACGCTCTCGGCTGTCCTCATGTTCACAACCAAAAAGTGGTTCACATTTGAACTTTCCTCTATATAATATATATATATATATATATAAATAGAAAATACACAAAAATGTCAAACATAAAAATGTTTAAAACCGATTAAACCAAACTGATCTCTATCACATTAGTTCAATTAAAAAAAGATTTTTAAAACATTAAAATTTTCACATAATGAAATCCAGCTTAAAAAGGTAAGATTGGAGTAGGAAACAATATAAAAGTCAAAGCTCAAAGGGTAAAGTGAAAGCATCATCAACAACAATCACTCTAGCCTAAACACTAGTACCTCATGCATAAAAATATGTACCAACTACCAAGAGGGGGACCCCTAGCTATACCAGTGGTACTCCATGCATTAAAATATGTACCAAGAGTTCATCAGAGAGAAAGAAAACATACCGCGAGAAGAACCAAGGCAAACCGTCTGTCCATCATCAGACTTCAATCCACAAGCCCTATCTTCCATCTCGCAAGATCTGCAGTACGGCGTGAACCACATCAGCTCCAGTTCCTCCCGGATATCGCCGTTCCACCGCACCGGCACCGCAATCGTCTTCACCTCCTCGCAGCTCAACGGCATGTTCCCGGGAGGAAACAGCCCGGTCCGCACCGCGATCACCGAGTAATTCCCCGGCTGAGGCACGGAAACGGCACCGCCGGATACATGAACCCGAAGTTCTGCAACGAGCAGTTGTAGAACGTGAAGCTCCGTACGCTGCTGAAATCGAACGGCGTGTCGGTGAGGTTGAAATCGACGATACGGTTAGGCCGGCAGAATTGCGGATCTATGTAGATCGCCTGTGAATCGTGTTATTATACGGAAAAGAAACTTAGAAAAAAATGCGTTCTAGAGTTTCTTAGAGTAAGGAAAGGAACGGATTTCTAAGGATATTTAGAGTAAGGAAAGGAACGGAATTCTAAGGATTTGGACGGATAACTTTCCTTTTCCTTTTTTTCTGTTGAAAGTCATCCGCCCAAAGTTGGGATGATTTGGAAGGATAATTTATTAATTTTTTCCTGTCTTTTCTTTTCCTTAATTTTTAAACTCGAGAACAGGATGTTAGAAACGAACCTGTAAAACATAGGAGATTCTGGTGACGATGTACGAGCGCGAGCGCGATGACTGAAGTCGGAGAACTGTTTGGTTTTTTCTGTCGCAAAAGAGTTCGAAACCGGGGAAACCGCAGGCGGACGGTTGTCGGCCGACGATATGGAAAGGAAATCTGACTAGTGGTTCGGTAGGACCGCAGGAGGCCGGCCGGCAGTCGTCATCGCCGGCGCCGGAGATGGGCTTAAATATAAAGAAGGAGAAGAAGATTAAGGGGAGAATATGATCCTTGGCCATGTGTTCGCTGCCGATGTACCCAATCGAGCCTAAAAAGAAATAGCGTATTTTTATGGTGGTGATTGGGTGAGTTGGGATTTTCAAAATATTCTTTGATAAAATATATATTATATGTTTATTTATTTATTTAGTTTCATTTTCACTTTCATTTTCGGAAATATGTATTTAAATGTGTTTTATATTGGAAATAATTTGTTTAGACGATAACTAAATCATATGTTGAAAGAAAACTAAAAGTTGTTAGGGGGTTGCTTCAAGTTTAGATATTGGAATGAGTAATTAATTTTGATTAAAAAAGTTAATTAGAAATGATGGTGGAAGTTTCTTTATGATTACCGTCGTTGTTGCTCCAAGATAGTAGGTAATGAGAAGTTTGATGTTTGACTCTAAGCACTATCGACATATCCTTTGACATACGATTTACATTG
This sequence comes from Centaurea solstitialis, assembly GCA_030169165.1. Classification (NCBI taxonomy): domain Eukaryota; kingdom Viridiplantae; phylum Streptophyta; class Magnoliopsida; order Asterales; family Asteraceae; genus Centaurea; species Centaurea solstitialis. Next base: position 16,590,256 of record CM058042.1, read on the forward strand.
TTATGGTCATTGGATTGATATGATTAGGATGCTCTAGATGAAGGCCATAGTTGCATCATAACTTTTTATGCAACCCGAATATATTGAATGTTGTGAAGGTTATGTTTATTAGTCAATGTATCAACTTTTCTTAAACAGGTTGAAAATATATTGTTTGGTAAACAATAAAGTAGCTTATAAGCAAAAATAAAAGAGATTAGGGTTAATTAACGTCATAAGGTTTTTTCAATTTTCCCCAGATATACCCACAATTTTTTTCTAATTGTTGTTGCAACATTTACTTTTTCGTAATTAATAATTATTATCTAGCTTATCAACTAAATATGATTAATTATCAGTTATAATTCAGATTTTTGACTGATGATTATCACATTTGTCAAACATAACTTAAACCTAAGCCAAACAACCATCTATCTTCATAAGTACTACCCATCTCAAAAAGTGATTTCCCTTTAAACAATCTCTTTCAGGATATTATCCCTCTCCCTACTAATATAGGTGTTGCTCGACTTCATCCTCATGATTTAAAAAGAGAAACTAAGGCCTCGTTTGGTTTTTACAATAATGGAATGGATTTTCGGAGGATTTGGATTTCAAATCCATTTCAATCTCGTGTTTGGTTTGTAGGATTGTCCGGATTTTAAATCTTAAGATTCCTTTGAAATCTTTCAAACATAGGATTTTGAAACCCCAATGAGGTGGCTAGGATTTCAAGGGATTTTGTAGGATTTGTATATAACAATGTTATAAAATATGTTAATTTTTTTTATAATAATAAGTTTAATAAAAGGTAAAATAATTTTATATTTTTAATAACTTTTTTACAAAGAATAGGAATTCAAATCCATTTCAAATTTTATAAATCAAACACACAAAATGATTTCAAATGTTTCCGAATCCAAATCCCTCTAAATCTAAATCCTTATATGAATTTAATCAATTCCTACAAACCGAACGGATCCTAGGGGCCCATTTGATTAGTATGATTGAAATAGATTTGGATTTCAAATACATTTCAATTTCATGTTTGGCATACAAAATTGTTTGGATTTCGAAATTCTAAGAATATAAGTATATTTCAATGTATTTTATAGGATTTGTGTATAATAATGTTTTAAAGTATGTTAAAAACATTTGTGTATTTTATTTTTAACCACAAGGGTGTGGTGTAGTGTATTTTATTTGTGTATTTTATTTTTAACCTGGGGAGGGCATAGCTCTCAATCCGGGTTCGATCCCTGCAATCCCCCTTGTGACCATTGGGTTTAATCTCAGTGCTGCATGCTTTAGCGGTCGGTTGCATTACCAAGGGATTAGTCTGGGCCAAAGGCCCGGAAACCCTTTAAAAAAACAATCAATTGTTACTTTAAAAAAAATCCATTTCAAATCCTACAAATAAAATATGAAAAAGGATTTCAAATCCAAATCTTTATATGAAATCCAATGAAACGCATCATAATTTTGGTTGACTGATTTGAAAGTGTTGATAATTCGAACAGTTCTTTCTATGTTGTTGGCAAATTATCGACTTATTCATAGTTTATATGTACATATGGTCGTGTTATTTAATTGTGGAGCCACTAAGGGCCAGGGGGTGCCCCATGCAGCCATGCTCACCCCTCAACACCTGGTTTATAATTTGAATTATACATAAATTTAATTATTTTTCTAAAGTTTTATGATAGTGTACGTAAACAATAATAATAAAAACCCCAGTGGGACAGCCTACCGGTTAAGACTTGGTGTTCGGGAAAAACCCACCCAAGTTCGAATCCGGGGGTGAGCAACCAGGAGTCACTGAATATTAATCCCAGGGGAGCATGCTTTAGCTCTCGGTAAAAATTGCCAATGATGTAGTCTGGACAAACCCAGGTGAACCTTATAAAAAAAAACAATAATAATAAAATTATAATAGTTATAAATACATTGTCTTCCTAGTTCCTTCGTTCCCGAAAAGACATGATTTAGTAAAAAGAAGTATTTAGTAAATATTTATATGTTTCAATATATACATTTTATCTATGTGTCAATTTAATATAAATTTTATTTTTATTTATACACACTAAAGACGAAGTGCATTATTATTTTCCATCACTATACAGTATACACTAAGCAAATGAGATAATGTAATAACACCCCACTTTATTGGTTAAAGCATAAATTTCTTATATAAAATATGGGCTCCTTTTAAAATAGTTTTCTGGCAAGAGTCCTGGTTTGTGTGATGTTGTAAAATATTTTATTATGTAGAATGGTTTTCAATGTCCTTGGATGGCTTTAATAGCTTTATCTTTAGATCGTATTTTTAGTAATAAATAATACTGAAATCTGTTTATAATCAAACATTATCGATCCCCTAGCATAGGGTTTTGATTTTTGAAAACCTAGAAATTAGGATTCATTAATTGTTTAGATGATGTAAGCCCATGAATACAATGAAAAACATGAGTAGGTGAAAAAGAAGAAATCAAACACCAAATGCTTAGATGAAACAATTATATCATTCTTGCCGACAAACAATAAATTAGCTTACTTCATACAAAACAACTACATCAACCAAATAATTCCTAAATCATTTAAAAGTAATATATTGACATCTATTTATATTGGTAAAAAGTTAAAACATATTTTTCAAGACATCAATTAAGGATTAAAAAAATTATAAACGGTTTATTAAATAACTATAAAATTAACATTTATCAATAAAATTCTAAAAAACTTGTTAGACCAAGTATTTTTAGATTTTAGTAGTTATTTGTGGTCAACAAATTTATTTAAAGTATTATTTCGGCATAATTTTTTAGTTCTAGATTTTAGTAGTTATAAATGGTCAACAAATTTATTTAAAGTATTATTTCGACATAGCTTTTTAGTTCATAATGGAGAAAGGTTACCATGTCAAAATCAATCCCCAATGTGGGAAACGCTACCAACAATGAAGTGATTTAAGAACTAGTAGTCTAACTAAAACCCTTAATTGTCATTTGCACTTATGTAAATTTGGTCTTAAGTTTTCTACGTGGCGTTTTCTGTATCAATTGAAGGGAAACAAGGGAGTTTGCCGCGCTTCGCTGCGGGTAGTTTTGTTAATATTGTAAAGGTTCGTAGTCAGTGGCGGATGGCTTTGGAGGCAATGGGGGCCATGGCCCCCTTGTTTTTTTACTACTAATTACTAGTATATTGTGTAGAAGTTTGAAAGTTTATTAAAAAATTTGATAAATAACCATTATGGCCCCTTCACTATGTAATTTTAAAACAACTGGAAATATAAAATTGTTTTTTTACAATGCATGCTTCTTAAAGATAGAAGTATTTGTTTTAATGAGAAAGGAATTTAGGGAATGCTTACCCAATGCTTACAGGATGAATATGACACGTACCAAGAATCTTACCTAGTAAAGCTAACGCAATGAATGTAAGTCTTAACCATTAAGTAGCACTTATCGGGAAAGTTTTAGCATATGATACCATTTTGGTGGACTAAAATGTTACCCGGTAAATAGGTGATAGTGTTAAATTTTACCAATAAGCATCTACCTGGATAAGTGTTTGGTAAACAACCCCTTACATTCATAAAATATATCTAAATACGAATGATGAACAATTACAACAAAATCTATTTTTATAGAACACCAAATATATTAAAGTGTTCTAATAGATTACATTATAGAACCAAAGACTTATATGTTTTATCTAAAAGTGTTGTAATGAGTTATACGACGCTTTAGGTAATGTCATATATACACATATTTTTATAGGATACTTATTCATAAGACACTTTTTTTCAAATAGTGTCTATGAAAGAGAAAATAGAGGATTTAGTTTTAAAAGTATCATAAAAACTTGTTAAGACATCAAAAAGCGTCCTGTAAGTTTTACTACAATACTTGCTGAGATAAGATGACGATTAACTGTTTGAGTTACAACGAATATACAATCCGACTTGGTAAGATAAGATGATGATTAAAACATTGTTACCAATTTTGGTACCGGGGTGATCTTTTGTGTGAAGGACCAATTTAAAAATGTGAACATGTATATTATCGTTAACCTCTACGTCTACGAGTTTTTCATAATTTAATGGAAATTAAGTTGGTATGAGTTTTGCTACCTTTCAACAAAAGTTTCCATATATCCAAACCGAAAACCTATAAATCAACACTTACATTTTTTTAGCCTTCGGGTTTTCTTGTCTTTTATAATATTGCCGGTTTCCTCCAAAAAAAAAAACACTTACATGTTTATGAAAAACTCATACCAACTATATTAAAGATTAGTTTTGGCCCCCTAGATTCTAAAATCTGTGTTCCGCCACTGTTCGTAGTTGTGAACAATATTTTAAAGGAAGTTACCTTTTAAGAGTCTGGGCTTCGCAAAGGGTTATAAATTGTGATAAATTTGATCGTAAGTAGCAACATAGATTTATATAAAACATAAAGTTTGTACAAATGTCAAACGAAAGGTTTAATAAAATAAATGAAAAGAATTAAGAAATCAAAAAAAAAAAATTAGGAGATTTTGATAATACTAACAATTATCAGAAAGTCAAAAGACTGTTCATGAACAGTAGCTACCGACACTTTAACATATTTCAGTCAATATACGATATATGTTTATACGTTGTAATTTAAAAATGTTTATTGAAAATTGAGTGAACTCCAATTTTGATCCTCATGGTTTAATAAATCTTTGAAAGAGAGACCTAAACTTTAATAACTCTAGAAATTGTCTATGGTTTTCATTCTACTTTGAAAATGGTCATTTGTCACTAACATTATTAGTTTTATCTATTAGTAATAGGGGGTATTTTTGTTCATTTAGAATTCTCTCTTTTTTTGTTTATTTAATTCATTTTATTTAAACCAAATCCCATTAAATATTTAACTGAAAATTCATAATGAAACAAGCCAAAATTGGTCAAACGTTTAATCGATCACTTTGATCTAATGAGATGTTGAGGCTGTTTACCAAATGTTTACTCGGGCAAGAGCTTACCGGTAAAATTCAACACTATCACTTACTTACCGGGTAAGATTTCAGTTCAACAAAACGGTACCATATATATTCAACAAAGTTTCGTGTAAGTGCTTACTGTGGTAAGAGTTTTCACGTTCGCTTACTGGGTAAGACTCTTAGTCCTTGTCTTAGCTCTAACTGGGTAAGGATTTTTAGCAAAGTCATCAAATCAACACATGCTTGTAAGATTTTCGCCAGTGAGAATCCATTCTAAGCTGGCAACACCTTTTATGAATAAATGTCCATTGTTTCCTTAATCAAGAGTAATATTCACGATAAAAATGTGAACTTACGATGAATTTCAAATAGTTTAGTAATTCACACTACGTACCTCCATTCGGATTAGAAACTTCGTTGGCTTTGATGCGACTATGAAGATTTGAAAGAACCCAAAGGCAATTAAGGCTTAACGTAAACGTAGAAATCACAAGATCGTTAATCTCATTAGCAATGTCATAAAAAAATTCATCATTCCATTGAAAATAATACTGCTCAACGGCCGACACACATCATTAATCAATGTTCCCGAAGTCGACAAGTCTCTAAAAAAGGCTTCGTCAGGTTCTCAAGAGATTCTAGCAACTCCTTAACATCATATCGTGAATGCTCCGATGGCAGTCCGTCGTAGATAATCTAGATGTGGCGGAGGAGGAGAGTGTGGGTGCATAGGCTGGCAATCTGAGACACAAACCTGAAACCCAACCTGAACCGAACACGAAATAGGTCGATACGAACCCGATTAGAAACTAAAATGGGTATAAAATGGGTCGACACGAACATGACACGAAAAAAATTGATCAGGTTTAGGTAAAACCTGATTACCTGAAAATGACCCGATTACCCCGAATTATTAAATAAACAATTAATTAATTACTAAAATAAATATTAAATCAAATTACTAAATCTATATTTTTTATTATTAGTTTAATTTATTTGAGTAAAATGGTGAGAATTGAAATTTTGGTTTTCTATTTGAAAGTAAAATAGTGGGATTTGAATTTTTTTTGAGTTACCTAAGAAAGTGGAATTTGCAAAATAGTAGGAATTGAAATTTCTTAACTTATTTTAATGTTTTGGGATGAAGATTACTTTTGAAGATTGATGTGGTGAATAAAAATTTATATTTCTTGCATTTTGAAGATATGAATTGAACTTTGAAGTCTATGTGTTAATTTTTGTGAACTAAAACATCTCGAACTTTATTGTGGTTGAAATGTTTAATGAATTTTAAATTTTATTAGTTTAAAATATTTATGTACTTTTAAAATTTTAAAATCAAATATGTATGCATTTTTTTTCTTGGAATGGGCCAGCCGGTCAAACCGAAACCCGACCCAAATATTCACCCCACCCCCGAAAACATGACATTGTTGTCCCCCCGATAGTAAAATTGGTTGCCACGAAACACGATCCGAACCGAACACGAATGGAAGTGACACGAACCGAACTTGACACGAAATGGATTTGGGTCAAAAATGGGTCGACCTGAAAATAACATGAAAATGGTCGACCTGAAAATAACATGAAAATGACCGACCTGAAAGCAATACGACCCATTTAACGTGAACCTGATATGAATTGCCAGCCCTCAACAGATGAGGAGAGTGTGACAGTTCGTCGGAGATGATCTGCTAGATCAAACATGGGGTTTAGTATCCAAGAGGCGAAGGTTTTTTAAATGGACAAAAATACCTCTGTCACTAATATGAAAAACTAACAGAGTAGGTGACGGAGGATATTTTTAAAGCAAATTAAAAATCATAAGATAAGTCCATGTTTCAAAGATTTCAGTAAACTACGAGGACTAAGTTTACTCTTGAAAATTTTATATTAGTAAATTGTCTATTAAGAAAATATTTCTCGACGCATGCCAAGTTTCACCGACATTAAATTATCATTCATATTTAAATAGATATTTTTAAAGCATATACTTTTTAATATATCCTTTCACTAACAATGTTTATTAAATATGAACTAATAAAAGTGCAATTGTGTAATTTAAAAGTGTAATTATATTATCAAGCTGTTAAGTGTTATTTTTACTTTTACGTTATAATATTTGTTAGGTTTATTGTCTTCTTTTGAAAAATTAACGTTAATTCAAAATTAATATTTCTATATTAAATTACTTTTGGTGTTAATATGCTGTGACCCATGACCGTTATTGTTAGAAATATTTTTGTTACTTAGGTTTTGTTAGAATTATTTTTTTTAGAGTTTAGTTTTTAAGGCCATCCAATATGGGGCGTGTCATGGAGCCGGTACCGAATCGGTACCCCCGGCAACACCGCCGAGGGTATCCGGCACGGTAGTCGGCATGGCACCATGCTGCCGAGTTTGGTACCAATCTCTCTCTCTCTCTCTCTCTCTCTCTCTCTCTCTCTCTCCTTTGTGTCTATCTCTCTCTTCCTTCTCTCTCTCTCTCTCTCTCTCTCTTCCTTTTTATTTATTTTTTATTTTTTTTAATTAATTGTTTAGATTGGTATGAAATTGGTATGAATATGGATGGATTGGTATGATATTGGTAAGGTGTTGGTAAACTTATGTGGCGCTGAGGTGGCAAAGGTACCAACCGGCACCATTGTGGATGGCTTATGTTTGTTAAAAATTTATAATGACAAGACTCGAATTTTAGACCTTACATTTGAAAATAAATGAATCAACCACTAGAACAATATTGATTTATGAAAAATATCTTTTTATATATTTTTATTATCAAATGATCTCAAAACTTAGATCATCTCTCTTAAGCCATCCTTAACTGTACCACTCATACCAGCTGCCACCTTAGCGTCACATTAGTTTTACCACCACCATACCATTCCATCCTTACCCGTACCAATTCCATACCATTCTAATTAATTAGTTAAAAAGAAGAGAGAGATAGAGAGAAAGGTGGGGTGGGGTGGGGCGTAGGAGAGAGATCGGCATGAGGGTGCTGGTTGGGGCCTCTACTGATCCTGTACAGCTGTACTGGTTCACCACGGCGGTGTTACCGTCGGTACCCGGCTGGTACCGGCTCCTCTATCGGCCCCTAAGGATGGCTTAATATACCAAAAGACTCCAAAAGTAAAAAGTGTATTATTTAGGTCCGGCAGCTTTCATTCGTTGGATTTTGAATTAGGAAAAATGTCATTGTTATGTTTCAAAATAAGAGAAATAAGTCTAACATAAATTAATGATTAAACTACAGGTTGTGTCCCTTTGGTTATGTGGAAGTTATGGATTAAGTCCTCTAAACGAAATGATGCACACATCTTCACTATCACTTTACTTATAGATTGGGACCTTAACTCTAACACCTTTACGTTAGCTTTGTTAAGTTTGGGATAATAATATATTTTTTTAAACATATATTTGATCTCTTTATATAATATTAAAAAAAGAATTCATATAAACAAAAAAGAAAAGTAAAACCATGTATATTAGATATACAATTTTAATATACTTATGCAAAACGCTTTTACCTAATTGATAGAGACCTATTCACACAGTTACACCTTGTGTCCCTCCTTTGCACCACTATTCTCCCTTCTCTTTTTTCCTCACTTTCCTCCCCATCCATTTTTCTCAACTTTGACCACCCAACACCGCCCCCTTCTCCTTGGGTAACCCATCTCCATATCTGGTTTGGATTTAAACATAGCTTTCAGTTTCAGTTTACAAATGTAGAACAATATTTTCCTTTTCTTTGAAGGTTTCCATTTAATTACAAATTTTGATTCTTTTGTGCCTCGTCTCTTCAACTTTCAAGAGATGGGTGCTTTTGATGTAGTGTTGGACATTGATTTAGGGTTTTCATCATCCCAAACGAAATTGTGTTTTCCTGCATGATTCTTATATATAATAATATAAGAATCAGTTGGCGCAAAATAGAGAACAAAATCTTTAATTTTTCGATTTTAAATAATTCTTTGAAAAATGCTCTAATACACTTAAAAAGGTTGATCTTTTCGTAGCGTATAATTATGCAGACTTAGTTGGACTGTTTATAAAAGAACTGGACAAGATAGAACAATGTTTATATATGGTATATGTCGCACTAAACGTGAGATCGTGACTTTTTCCAATCCCATCGTATCCCGTACTAAATATAACCTATAAAAATATTATGCCATAAGCCACCGTCAGAACGCAACAAAATATAATTACAATATGAGCAAAAAACTGTCATTTTATAATTGGCAGGTTCCATTTGTCAAATTCATGAAATGGATGAATTAAAAGCCAAAAAGAAACAAACGATTTTGTCAAATATAGCTTCATATTCAATATCTGCAAAAAAACGACGTTTTACCTACTTAATATATGTCAATTTATTAAAATGGCATTACTGTCATCCTCATAAGAATATGTGTCAACACGTACACCCAAATGCCACCAGCCACCTTGCCATTATTGTTTCTTGATGATCAAAAGAATATTTGTCAACATGTACAAATAAAATGGTATATATATATATAACTTAAAATAAATGGTAAATGAATAATTATTGTTTATTTCTTATATTAAACAAAAAGCTTGGCTTAAATTTGACAAACTTGTTACTCATAAGCTACTAGTAATTTGAAAAAACAACTCTTAATTAACAGGTTAGCTGTTAGTTTATAAATTAATCACATTTTAGAACAACTAATTGATCATATAATGGATCGTAATAAGTATAATTGAAAAACTATATATTATGGACATAATTAGCAAAAAAGTGGTAAAATATTATGAAAGCTTGCATACCAAAAATGATTAAACATTTTAACCATTTGTTTAGAACAAATGTTGAATGAAATATGATTGTTTAATGAAAAATAAGTGTTCGAATGGAAATTGATTGCTAAAATTATTTATTGGTTTTTTCTTAATAAAAGTAGTTTTGTTGTCTTTCAAAAAATAAAAAATTTAAAGGATAGAAAACCACAAATACATTAATTCTTTCAAACGAAGTTATGCTATGACATAAGAACCTTGTGTTTAGGTAAAAATTTACCATCGTACGACGACGACATAAAATCGTAAGATATCTTAATGGACCTTAGTCCTGTATTAAGATAAGGTCCTGAGACAAGCCTAAAGCTCCGTCGAACATCCGCATAACACCATCAAACGTCATAATGGATTCGTCGAACGATTACTCCAGCAAGTATCGTACGATTCTCATAAGATAACATACGACAATTATCAGTTATATACTAACGGTCATATCTTTCCTTAGTCTGTTTTCTTGTAACAGGTAATCGACCGTTATCGAAGACTAAATCATCATTAAAGGCCAAGATACATGTCTAATCAATACTCAACCGTTACGACCAGAATTCCCGCGACAGTTACAACCGTTGTCATTAATGAGCTATTATTGACGACCGTTGCTGCAAAATCAACTATAAAAGACACCTGAAGCTCCCATTTGAGGGGATCGGATTATTTTCCAAGCTACTCTTACTTTCTCTCCAATTCCTACACAAATCTTTGCAATTTACCATTGATCGAATTGTCATTTCTATTGTAATCGTACGACTGATATTGTAAAATTCAAGGACATCACCCCTGCTTGGTGATACATAGTATAACGTCGACTATATCTTAGTCGGCCGCAGGTTTTTTCCTCGACATTGAGGTTTTTCCTGCGTCATCAATCTCTTGTGTTCATTTTTGTTTATTTGATTGTGTGTTTACCAAGTTAGATTCTTACTTTCGACGGATTAGCCTCACAACTTATCTTACGACGTAATTTGTGTAATTTTTTGCATAAACAATTTGGCGCCCACCGTGGGGCCCTGTCTTAAGAAAATCTCATTTGGTAAAGGCGCTTGTCTACTAATATTTTTTCTCGAGTCTCTTTGAGCACTTATTTGCAGGAATATGGGTGACCAACCTGAGACATCACTGCAACAACAACTTGCTGCTGCTCAAGAGCAGATTCGACAATTAAACCAACAAACTGTGCAAGCTAACGAGGAACTTGCACGACTTCGAGCTTCAAATGCTACGACAACTTCAATTGCTACCACAATCACTTCGCTTCCTCTCTCAGTACCAATACCACGACCTTCGTTTGATCTGCCACCGCCACCACCTCCTGGAGTAAACATGCCACCTCCTCTGGTTAATTTCCCACCGCCGCCTCCACCTAGAATAAACTTCCAATCAAACTTTGTGCGACCTTCAATACCGCAAAGTTCCCCATTCTTTACTTTTCGGCCTTTTGTTAGCTCATCGCAATCAATGCCCGAACATATACCAACAATGGCCCATCCTACTGTCCATACTACCATACAGCCCGACATTGGAATCTCCAACGGTTTCTTTCCATTTAACCCGATACCTACGAGCGATCCTATGGACGCACGACTAAAGATGCTAGAGGAACAAAATCAAAAGATGTTAGCATTACTTGCAAAATTACCTGGAGCTGCAGTACCGGTCGACTCGAGCCAAAGACTGGATTTCAAGCTTCACCATATGTTGATGAGATTTCCCTTGTCGACATTCCTAAAAAATACAACATCCCAGCATTCACGCCAAAATACTCTGGAATCACAGACCCCGTCGAACACGTCGCACAATACAAGCAACTTGTATGGACAGTCCCGATTCCAGCTCAATTTTAAGAAATCTGCATGTGCAAGAGTTTTGGATCTACACTTACAGGAGCGGCTCTACAATGGTTGATCAACTTAAAACCCAAGAGCATCACATCGTGGTCCGAGCTAGTAAACCAGTTCACGCGACAATTTGCAAGCAGTCGCAAGATGGAGAAACAGACCAGTGATCTATACTATGTCGTACAAAACTCTGGTGAGACTATCCGTGATTATTTTAACAGATTTAATGCAGAAATGATCGAAGTCAAGAACTGCGACATCAAGACTGCAATTGAAGCCTACAAACGTGGATTGGACGACTCATCAGGACTATACTTGGATCTTACCAAGTATCCACCCGAAAACTTCGACGACGTACGAGCTCGAACACTTGCGCACATGAGAACTGAAGACGATGCTATCTTTCGACGCAAACATTCAAACGACAAGAAGGCTCTTGGTCCTCAAAAGCATGAATTCAAACAAAAAAGGGTGAACAAAATTGGAAACTCTCGACAAGAGACCAATAATCGTTCGACCCGTGGTTCAGGTAAAACTAGATATCCAGAATTATCTACTCACAATTTTGCAGGTACAGCTAAGGAACTAGTTGACGCCCTACGCAAGCTCGACACAAACATACGATGGCCGAAGAAGCCGGGAGTTCCTAACAAAGACAAAGATCTTTCCAAATGGTGCGACTTCCATAGTGATCATGGACATACGACGACTGAATGCATCAGCCTGAAGAAAGAGGTTTCCTATTTGAAATCGAAAGGTCATTTAAAAGACATCCTTCCCGACGAAGAAAAGAGACCTGCGTCGCCAGTACACACAAAAGTCGTAAATTGTATCACTGGTGGGTCAGAAGTCTGTGGTTTGACCTATTCAGCAGCTAAGAGACACGCACGAGAAGGTCCAGAAGGACAACCAATTCCAGATGAATGTAAGTCAGTAACCGAGAAAGAACTCGACGTGTCGAAGATAACGTTCGACCAAGACGACCTCTCGGAAATTGATCCAAGACATCACGACGCGCTGGTCATTCAATTAACCATCGGGAACTGCTTGACGAAGAGAATCCTCATTGATGGTGGTAGTTCTGCCAATGTCATCTTTGCCGACACCTTGAAGATTATGGGAATTGACAGATCAAACATCGTACGACGAACTACCACATTGATCGGGTTCAATGGAGACACGACGAATACATTTGGAGAAATAATATTGCCAGTATTTGCTAAAGGCATCAATAAGCAAATCAAGTTTAATGTGATAGACTGTCGGTCCGCTTACAACGCCATACTCGGAAGACCGTGGATCCACGATATGAAAGCCGTTCCTTCGACATACCACCAGAAGGTTAAATTCCCATCACCTTGGGGTGTGCAAGAGATCGTGAGTGAAAAGAAGATCGCACGTGAATGCTACAAGATCACTATGAAATCGAAGCCGCAGACCATCTAGCAATTACAGAACCAGGATGCAATCCAGTCGTACGATGACCTTCAACTAGAAGAAGTCGTCCTCGACCCAAAGCATCCTGATCGAAAGGTATTCGTAGGGGCAACCCTACCTTCTGACATAAAAAATACTATCATATCTTTTTTGCAGGAACACTCCGACTGCTTCGCTTGGACGCACGAAGATATGGTAGGAATTGATCCAGATATCATCTCGCATAAACTAAATGTGGATCCAACCTTCAAGCCAATAAAACAAAAGCGTCGTAAGTTCGCACCTGAGCGCAATAAAGTTATCAATGACGAAGTTGATAATCTACTCAAGACCGTAAAAATTAGAGAAGTCAAATACCCGGACTGGCTTGCGAACGTTGTGGTCGTGCAAAAGAAGAATGGAAAATGGCGAGTGTGTATTGACTTCACAGATTTGATCAAAGCTTGCCCAAAAGATCCATTCCCTCTTCCGCACATAGATGCAATGGTCGACGCAACAGCAGGTCACGAACTCTTGACATTTATGGACGCATATTCAGGATACAACCAAATCCTGATGCATACGGACGATCAAGAGAAGACGGCATTCATGACAGATAAGGGAATCTATTGTTACAAAGTAATGCCCTTCGGTTTAAAGAACGCAGGATCGACATATCAGCGACTGGTCAACAGGATGTTCAAGGAACATCTAGGACGTACGATGGAAGTTTACATTGACGACATGTTGGTCAAATCTGCAAAATCGAATGATCACATACAACATCTACAACAATCGTTCGACATACTACGACAGTATAAGATGAAGCTCAATCCAACCAAATGCTCCTTCGGCGTACGAGCTGGAAAGTTCCTTGGGTACATGGTCACACGACGAGGGATTGAAGCAAGTCCAGAACAGATAAAAGCAATCTTGGAAATACAATCACCCAGAAATGTGAAAGAGGTCCAAAAATTGACAGGTCGTGTCGCAGCTTTAAACAGGTTCATCTCCAGGTCGTCCGACAAATGTCATTTATTCTACAACGTCCTACGAAAGAACTATGGGTTCAACTGGACCGAAGCACACGAAAAAGCCCTGCAAGAATTGAAACAATACATGATGTCCCCACCACTGTTAACGAAGCCAAACGAAGGAGAAAGCTTGTATTTGTATTTGGCTGTAAGCAATACTGCCGTAAGCGCGGTAGTCGTACGAGAGGAAGATCAGCAACAACGTCCCATCTATTACGTAAGTAAATCTTTCCTCGACGCAGAGACCATGTACACTTCAATGGAAAAATTACTTCTGGGTTTAGTTACTGCTGCGAAAAATCTAAGGCATTATTTCGAGTCTCATCATATTATTGTCGTAACAAACTATCCACTCAAGACTGTACTCTGAAAGCCTGAGCTTACAGGACGATTAGCAAAGTGGAGCATATACCTAAGTGGGTTTGACATCGAATTCAAACCCAAGACGGCAATAAAATCACAGGTACTTGCAGACTTCGTAGCTGAATTCAGTCCAGGGATAGAACCTCCGACGTACGACGAAGTAAATAATGTGATGCTTCAAGACAACAAGCCTTGGATTTTGCACGTAGATGGATCCTCGAACGTACGAGGATCAGGACTTGGAGTTGTCTTAAAACCATCACATGGGGGCAACATAGTATACTCCATACGATGCGACTTCAAAGCAACGAACAACGAGGCAGAATACGAAGCTCTGATCGCAGGATTGGATATAGCCCATAAACTGGGGGCAAAACAACTGCATGTACGAAGTGACTCTCTATTAGTCACGAACCAAGTGAATGGAGAATTCCAAGCAAAAGACTCGAAGATGATGATGTACCTCCAAGTTACTAAAGAACGAATCGCACGATTCGAATCTTTTTCGATAGAACAGATTCCGAGAGATATGAATATGCAAGCCGACGCTTTAGCCAAATTGGGATCCGCATTCAACGATCCATCCCTAGAAAATATACCTATACTTCATCTCATGACACCAACGATCGAAAACAAAGAGGAAATGTTCATGAATGAAGAAGTGTACAATTGGTCGCTCGACATCTGGAACTATCTTAAGTACGACCGTCTTCCCGAAGATAAAATGGAAGCTCGAAAAGTAAAGATCAAGGCTTCTCGTTATACCATCGTCGAAAATCAATTATACCGAAGGTCCACCTCAGGATTGATCCTACGATGCATCTCAAATCCAAGTCAAAAAAGCAAAATCCTCCAAGAGATGCACGACGGAGAGTGTGGAAACCATTCTGGAGGCAGAAGCCTTGCCAATCGGATCTCTCGACAAGGTTACTATTGGCCAACCTTACGAGAAGACGCAATAAGGTACGTCCAGAAATGCGACGCATGTCAGAAACACTCAGGTATGATCCATCAACCTTCCGAACCATTGCACTCTGTCTTAATCCCTTGGCCATTCATGCGATGGGGAATGGACATCGTGGGAAAACTCCCACCTGCCCCAGGACAGAAGGTGTTCTTACTTGTTGTTGATCCAGCTCTCCTAAGACCTGATGAAATGATAATGATCCTGAATCTTTACTTAGTGAATAGGTTTTACTTCTGTTATAGCTTGAGGAATTATCACTGAGTCTGTTCAGTGTTATTCCATGTTACTTATGCTGTAACTTATTTTTATAGTAATCAGGATCAGGATCAGGAGACGAACGAGTCTGTTCTGCAGTCTACTGATCCTGTCCACTGAAGTGAAGACCTCTTGAAGACATCAAGATCATACTCAAAGAACCATCAGCGACCTCGAAGAATTAGCTGATGACAGGAACAGCATGCTCGTGATCTGAAGACGGAACTCAGTGATAGCAGGCTGCTCAATATCGTATGACATCCTGAAGATTCATCAGGATACAAGTGACCCTGAACAGCACCAGTTTCAGGACTCTAGTCACTGATCAGTATCCTGATCCTGAAGGATTAGTGTAATGTCTTAGTCTAATGCACAAAAGGATTATCCGCCTTTACTGACACAAAAGTACATAAGGACAGTCTCTTTACTGTTCCCTCCGTACTTATCAGACCTCAAGGCAACTGTTTACACACTTCCTCTTTTGCACACCATGCAAAGAGTATTTGTTTATAGTAAATAGTACAAAGGACCACTTACATTGTGACACTTACACAAAAGTGAGTCTGCATGCATTTAATGCATCGGGTATAAATAGGACTTGAAGAGATGTTCTCCATACTTCTTCTTCATCCTAAAAACTACCCTAATCCTTTCTTTCTTTCTTTATTCCCTCTATCTTCTTTCTTTTCTTAAATATTCTCACTTTAGTGCATAGTGAAAGAACTTAGATTGTTTAGTTTAGACTAATTGTCTTTTCTATTTCCGCAACAATCTGTAAATTCATATTATTAATACAACAAGAATTTAAAAGTGAAAACTTGTGTGATTATATTCAACCCCCCCTTCTATAATCCCAAACACTATCCTTGCTTGAAGGTCACCTCTTTGGGACCAACACTTGTTCTTACGGATTATTTTTCAAAATGGATCGAAGCTGTCGCATTCTCACAGATCAGTGATAAGGAAGTCATTTCCTTCATCCAGACTAACATTATTTACAGATTCGGAGTACCCTCAGAAATAATGTGCGACAACGGTGCGCAATTCATAAGTGAAAAAACACACAAGTTCTGCGACGAAAGAGGAATCAAGCTCATAACATCCACTCCACGATATCCTCAATCGAATGGCCTAGCTGAGTCGAGTAACAAAGTTATTATCAATAACTTACGAAAGAGGCTTAAAGAAGCAAAAGGAAGGTGGGTCGAAGAATTGCCTTCAGTACTATGGGCAAATCGTACGACTCCCAGATCTTCGACAGGACAAACTCCATTCTCTTTGGTGTACGGATGCGAAGCAGTCTTACCAATCGAATCCTACATTCCTACAGCAAGGCATCGAACGATTGAACAGAACGCTATGGACGTGATGCTATGCTAAATTCAGTGTCACGGTCTTATGTGATAATAACCTGGACGAACCAACGCAATGTGTCCACACCAAACAGTCTTGGGAGGTTCTGAAATAGGAATGCCCCTATGTCGCCGGCCCTCGGGTTGCTCCTTGGTGCGCGGGCCTCGGATGATGTTGCCATGCTAAATTAGGGACATCGAGGTGTTTGGAATTAGTGAATGTCGGGGCATTGGTTGGTGGAAATGGGTCGCTCCCATTGTTTTCGAAGATAATAATAAATCGGTTTAACATGCTACTTTCGTTGTTTGCATGACATTGTACATTTGCATGCCTTAATGTATTTTACTTGTACGGTGTCATTTATACAACTCACTAGGCTCCTTTAGCCTAACACTTGTTTGGTGTCGATGTGTCTCTTAGGTACTAGGGACGCCGCTCCCAAGTAGGTGCCGGGAGTAGAGTGAGCTTCGGGGGACGTGGAGAGACCGGCCTTCTTGGCCGTGAGATTGACCATGAATCAATAACCCTTTTGTAGTCTTTTCCCAATAGGAATTAGACTAATTGGTTATTGTATTTCTTGATTTGATTACAGACATTGTAATTATACATTACTTATACGCCTTTTTGGAAGAGCTCACGCCATGGCGTTACATTTTGTATACCACCTTTTGTGCAAATGAAAGTTTTTGTTTACCCTGAATTTTGGGGTGTTACAAGTTGGTATCAGAGCTTTAGTTTAAGCGAACTAGGTAGTCACTGCGGTATACCTAGACTTAAACTTAGTGCACTACTAGACATGTCACCTACCTTGGGTAAAGTCTTAGGTGGGGAGAGTGATAGGGTTACGAGTTCACGTTTATTCAAAGTTGTGATGATGGTAACGAGAATGCTTATGTATGATTAGTTCATAAATCACTTAGCTACTGATCTATGGATGCGTTATACGCGGGTTTTGAGTAACTGTTATTATGAGGATGATAAATGTTGAGATTCGTACAATAGTCTATTCTTATCCTATTCTCGTGCATTTGTGTATAACAGATTTGTATGGCGAACACCCGTAGTCAAACGGGCGCCGCGAGAGGACCACCCGACCAAACCGCTTCAACCGCCGACCAACATGTCCGAGTCGAGAGGGTTGAGAGTCCACCGAGGCTTCGAGTCCTAGGTGGGGGACCGGAACACATCCCAAGGTTCAACCTTGAGGACCCGGACCCGGTACTAACCGAAGTGACCCCGGAGATGAGGATGTTCGATAATGTCATGAAGGCCGTAAACGAGGCCATGACCAAACAACAAGAGTCCTTCGTGAAGATGTTGGAGGATCGCAAAGCTAGCCAACGCCGAAATGAGGCGGTGGGGGAGAATGCCGGAAATGGTTCCGGGGATGCCGGGGCATTGGTGGTCACCGAGGAGACCCGGATCACCGGAGACAAGGAAAGGGAGAAAGCAAAGGCGAAAGGGTGCTCTTACAAGAATTTCTTGGGTTGTAAGCCGCCGGAATTCCGTGGGTGTAGCGACCTGGTGGTTTGCATGTATTGGCTTCGCGAGATGGAGATGGCCTTCGAGGCTAGCGAGTGCGACGACTCTCAACGAGTCAAGTTCGCATCCTACCTTCTTAAGGGCGAGGCCCTGACATGGTGGAACTTGACCCGCTCTTCCCTCACGCCGGAGGTGTATGCTAGGCTCTCTTGGGCCGAATTCAAGAAGAAAATGCTCGAGAAATATTGTAGCGAGCGAGCCCTTGACAAGATCGAGGACGAATTCCGGGCGATGAAGAAGGGAAACTCTCCTATTTCGTTTTATGCGAAGGATTTCTTGGAGAAGCTAGGGATGGTGGAGCACTTGGCTCCCGATGAGAAGTCAAAGATCAAAGCTTATTCTCGTGGATTACCGGCTGAGATGAGATCGGCGGTTAGGATCGCAAGGGTCACTACTTTGCATGAGGCGATCGAGGAATCCTTGAGGATGGAGGATGACATCACCCAATGCCGAGTAGAAGGTTACCAAGCCGAGCAAAAGAGAAAGTTCGAAGAAGCCGCCGCGTCGGCCCAACCGACCAAGACGTTCCAAGAAGGAAAGCGAAGTGGGAGCCGAAACGAAGGAAAGTGGTGTAGTAAATGCCGGAGTAAGCATCATGGACAGTGCCGCCGAGACTTTCCGGTGAACCCCGCTACTTGTGGGAAATGCGGGAGGAGGGGCCATGTGGCCCGAGACTGTGTGGCACGCGTACCGGTTTGCTACAATTGCAAGGAGCCGGGACACTATCGGGATGCTTGTCCGAAATTCAAGAAGGCGCTTACCGGGGGTTCGAGTGGATCGGTTGCGAAGGGAGAAAATCCACCGAAAGTGACTAGCCGGGCCTTTCAGATGACGGCCGTGGAGGCGAGGGAGGCGTCCGATCTTGTATCGGGTACGTTTCTCGTTAACTCCATACCTGCACTTGTTCTTTTCGATACGGGCGCCGAACGCTCATTTGTGCATAACACTCTAGCTAAGAAATTTGCTATGCCTACCACTCCCTTTTATGATGCGTTAGTAGTAGAAGTAGCGGGTGGATTCCTAGTGACCGTTCGGGATTGCTTTGAGGGGTGCACTATAGAATTAGATGGAGAACCTTTCTCCGCGACCCTCATACCCATGAACGTTGGTAGTTTCAACGTGGTACTAGGAATCGATTGGTTGCGCGCACACGACGCCAACATAGGTTGCGGCAAGAAGATGGTCACGTTACCGACATCTCGAGGGGAAATGATCACCGTGTACGGGGATAAGAAGAAAGGCACTAACACGACCATCTCCATGATAAAGGCAAGAAGGTGTCTAGCTAAGGGATGCGCCTCCTATCTATCTTACGTCATCGACACGAAGTTAGAAAAGAAAGAGGTTGCCGATGTCGATGTGGTACGGGAGTTTCCGGACGTCTTTCCGGAAGATTTGCCCGGATTACCACCGGAACGACAAGTAGAGTTCCACATTGACCTTACGCCGGGGGCGGCTCCGATAGCACGCGCTCCGTACCGTTTGGCTCCGACCGAGATGAAAGAGATGATGACGCAATTGCAAGAACTCTCCGAGAAGGGGTTCATCCGACGAGTTCGTCACCATGGGGAGCGCCGGTCCTTTTCGTCAAAAAGAAGGACGGCTCCATGCGGATGTGCATTGACTACCGCGAATTAAACAAAGTGACGGTGAAGAATAGATACCCCTTACCGCGGATCGATGATCTTTTCGACCAACTACAAGGTGCCGGGTGCTTCTCAAAGATCGACCTACGATCCGGGTACCATCAAGTGAGAGTGAAAGAGGACGACATACCAAAGACCGCTTTCCGGACGAGATACGGACACTACGAGTTCTTGGTGATGCCGTTCGGTTTGACGAACGCACCGGCGGTATTCATGGACTTGATGAACCGAGTGTGTAGACCGTTCTTAGATAAATCGGTGATAGTCTTTATCGATGACATCTTGGTCTACTCCAAGGACGAGGCCGAACATGAGCGACACTTGCGGGAGGTTTTGAACGTGCTTAGAGACGAGAAGTTGTACGCCAAGTTTTGAAAGTGCGAGTTTTGGCTTCACGAAGTGCAGTTTCTAGGCCATGTAGCGTCGCGAGACGGGATCAAAGTGGATCCGGCGAAGATCGAGGCCATGATGAGTTGGAAGTCGCCAACGAACCCGTCCGAAATAAGAAGCTTTCTAGGCTTAGCGGGTTATTACCGGAGGTTTATTCAAGATTTCTCGAAGATCGCTTCGTCGCTCACGATGTTAACAAAGAAGAACGCCAAATTTTTATGGACCGACAAGCAAGAAGAGGCTTTTCAGACACTCAAGAAGAAGTTATGTCAAGCGCCGATTTTGTCGTTACCGGACGGGACGGAAGACTTCGTGGTCTATAGCGACACATCAAAGATGGGACTCGGGTGCGTGCTCATGCAAAGAGGCAAGGTGATCTCCTACGCCTCTCGACAATTGAAGGATCACGAAAAGAAATACCCGGTGCACGATTTGGAGTTAGCGGCGGTGGTGTTTGCTTTGAAATTGTGGCGACACTACCTTTACGGGACCAAGTGTACGTTATTCACTGACCACAAGAGTCTCAAACACATTTTCGACCAAAAGGAGCTCAACATGCGACAAAGGAGATGGCTCGAGCTACTAAAAGATTACGATTGTGACTTGTTGTACCATCCCGGTAAGGCGAACGTGGTTGCCGATGCCTTGAGCCGTAAGAACCATGGTGACGGGATCAGTGTAACCCTCAACCGGATTAGCGTGGTGTCAAGCTTGTTGGAGCGGATAAAGACTAGTCAAACAGAAGGCCTACAAGAAGAAAACCTCAAAGATGAAGTGATGGTGAAGCAAAAGGAGTTGTTGACCGAAGATAGCCGCGGGCTCAAATTGTTTCAAGGTCGGATTTGGGTGCCAAAGGTTGGTGGTAATCGGGAGTTACTTTTGAACGAGGCTCACAAGTCCAAGTATTCCATTCACCCCGGGAGCACCAAAATGTACTGGGACTTGAAGATGAACTATTGGTGGCCGGTCATGAAACTTGACGTGGCTAGTTATGTCGAGAAGTGTGTCACGTGTCTCCAAGTCAAGGCGGAACACCAAAAGCCTTATGGTAGTTTGCAACCCTTGGAGATTCCGGAATGGAAATGGGAGCATATCACGATGAATTTTGTGACCAAACTACCGAGGACCTTAAGGGGTCACGACACCATCTGGGTGATTGTGGACCGACTCACGAAGAGCGCACACTTCTTAGAGATGCGCGAGACCTTGCCCATGGACAAGTTGGCCAAGCTCTACATAAACGAAGTGGTAAGGAGGCATGGGGTGCCCTTATCGATCATTTCGGATAGAGATAGTCGATTTACTTCCCGGTTTTGGGACGGATTACAAGAAGGCTTGGGAACGAAACTCAAGTCGAGCACCGCGTATCACCCACAAACCGACGGGCAAAGCGAAAGGACGATCCAAACACTAGAAGATATGTTGCGGTCATGCATCATCGACTTCGGTGGAAATTGGGACACACACCTACCATTGGTGGAGTTTGCCTACAACAACAGTTACTACTCTAGCATCGGGATGGCACCATTAGAGGCATTATACGGACGGAAGTGTAGAACGCCGACGTGTTGGTTGGAGGCGGGTAAAAAGCAATTTGCGGGACCCGAAATCATACAAGAGACGGCGGATAAAATGAAGGGTATTCGCGAATGCTTGAAGGCCGCCCAAGACCGTCAAAAGAGCTACGCCGACAAGAAGCGTCGTCCCATAGATTTCCAAGTGGGAGACCGAGTGATGTTGAAGGTGTCCCCATGGAAGGGTATCATACGGTTTGGAAAGCGGGGGAAGCTTAGCCCACGTTTCCTAGGACCGTTCACCATCTTGTTAAGGTAGGACTACAAGCATACCGGTTAGAACTACCACCCGAAATGGATGGGATACATCCCACCTTTCACGTGTGTTACTTGCGAAAGTGCCTAGCCGAGGAGGAACGCGTCATTCCCTTGTCGGAGATCCGAGTGGACTCCGGTAATCGTTGCGTGGAAGAACCGGAGGCTATTTTGGAAAGGAAGACAAAGAAGCTATGCCACAAAGAGGTGGCGATGGTCAAAGTTCAATGGAAGCACCACCGAGGTGCTAATGTCACTTGGGAAGCCGAAGAGGATATGAAACGTAGATACCCACGGCTGTTCCCGTAGGAGTGGCGAAATTTCGGGGACGAAATTTCATCTAGGTGGGGAGGATTGTAACACCCGGAATTTTGTAAACCCAAACTTATATGATAAAAGTAAGTAGTAGAAATTAAATTGAATATAACGCCTTAATTCCCAAAGTTAGTTATTTGCTTGTATTTACGTTCATAAGTCGAGTCGGGAATCTAGCTTATCAGTTTCGGGACAAAAAGATAAATACCCGAGAGTTGGAGGGTTGTATTGTAACTAGCCACCAACTAGTTGAAAGGCTTGTCCCTTCCTTCCCTTTTTCATTTGGTGTGTTTGTGCTTGGAAGAGAGAAAAAGAGAGAAAAGAGGGTTTTGGAAATTCAAGAACCGAAGAAGGAATCGAGCTCGAGAGGTGAAATCGATCCGTACATTGTCGTTAGAATCGAGTTCCTAACAAAAGGTATGGTTTATCTCGTGTTAATTTCGTGGTTTAGTCGAGTTTTAGAGTCTTGGAAACTAGGGCTCGTATTTGGGAAAAACCGTGGATCTTGATGATCCATCGGTGTTTGTCGAGTTTGGTTGTTATATTATCGTGTTATGTCATCGTAGCATCGTTCATAAACATTCGTAGGGTGTTTTGGGAGTCAAAATCGTATCTTGGTGAGTTTTGGTGAGTTTTGGGACTATAGCTCGCGGGATCTTTTTGTGCAGGTCTGAGTAAACCCCGCGACCTAAGCCCGCGACCTGAGGTCGCGCGGCTAGGTCGCACAACTCTCTGTTCGCGCGACGAACATTTTTCGTTTCCGATTCTTTTTGGGTTTTGGCTTTGGGCTTTCCTTAAGGGTTATATTAGATAATGTTTGATAGAATTTGGGAGCCATTGAGATAGTCTAGCCTAGCTCTAGACTAGCGTTTCGGTTGTGAACCGTAAGAGTCGTTTTTGAGAACTTTACTTATGCGTGCCATGATATAATTGTGTAGGTGCTATCTTGTGACGTGTCTAGCTATCTAATCCGCATCTAATTGTGAATTAGACCAAGGTGAGTTGCTAAACCCGTTTTGTTAAAACTGAGGACACATCACCTTGATTGAATTATGTACCTTTATGGTATAAATGTATACATGAAATAGCTTGTTGTGTGCTATCTCGTATGAATTATATTCTTGTGGCTATATGATGAATGGATGCATGGTAAGTACGTGTATTGATATATGCCTTGGAATGATGTGAGAGGTTTGAGACCCTCGATACATACCTCTGTTAATGATGCTATGCTAAATCCAGTATCTAGGTTTTGTATGTATATGATATGGACAAGATGCTATGCTAAATTCAGTATCTAAGTCTTGTATGCGAATGATATGGACGTGATGCTATGCTAAATTTAGTGTCACGGTCTTATGTGATAATAACCTGGACGAACCAACGCAATGTGTCCACACCAAACAGTCTTGGGAGGTTCTGAAATAGGAATGCCCCTATGTCGCCGGCCCTCGGGTTGCTCCTTGGTGCGCGGGCCTCGGATGATGTTGCCATGCTAAATTCGGGACATCGAAGTGTTTGGAATTAGTGAATGTCGGGGCATTGGTTGGTGGAAATGGGTCGCTCCCATTGTTTCCGAAGATAATAATAAATCGGTTTAACATGCTACTTTCGTTGTTTGCATGACATTGTACATTTGCATGCCTTAATGTATTTTACTTGTATGGTGTCATTTATACAACTCACTAGGCTCCTTTAGCCTAACACTTGTTTGGTGTCGATGTGTCTCTCAGGTACTAGGGACGCCGCTCCCAAGTAGGTGCCGGGAGTAGAGTGAGCTTCGGGGGACGTGGAGAGACCGGCCTTCTTGGCCGTGAGATTGACCATGAATGAATAACCCTTTTGTAGTCTTTTCCCAATAGGAATTAGACTAATTGGTTATTGTATTTCTTGATTTGATTACAGACATTGTAATTATACATTACTTATACCCCTTTTTGGGAAGAGCTCACGTCATGGCGTTACATTTTGTATACCACCTTTTGTGCAAATGAAAGTTTTTGTTTACCCTGAATTTTGGGGTGTTACAAGTTGGTATCAGAGCTTTAGTTTAAGCGAACTAGGTAGTCACTGCGGTATACCTAGACTTAAACTTAGTGCACTACTAGACATGTCACCTACCTTGGGTAAAGTCTTAGGTGGGGAGAGTGATAGGGTTACGAGTTCACGTTTATTCAAAGTTGTGATGCTGGTAACGAGAATGCTTATGTATGATTAGTTCATAAATCACTTAGCTACTGATCTATGGATGCGTTATACGCGGGTGTTTGAGTAACTGTTATTATGAGGATGATAAATGTTGAGATTCGTACAATAGTCTATTCTTATCCTATTCTCGTGCATTTGTGTATAACAGATTTGTATGGCGAACACCCGTAGTCAAACGGGCGCCGCGAGAGGACCACCCGACCAAACCGCTTCAACCGCCGACCAACATGTCCGAAGCGAGACGGTTGAGAGTCCACCGAGGCTTCGAGTCCTAGGTGGGGACCGGAACACATCCCAAGGTTCAACCTTGAGGACCCGGACCCGGTACTAACCGAAGTGACCCCGGAGATGAGGATGTTCGATAATGTCATGAAGGCCATAAACGAGGCCATGACCAAACAACAAGAGTCCTTCGTGAAGATGTTGGAGGATCGCGAAGCTAGCCAACGCCGAAATGAGGCGGTGGGGGAGAATGCCGGAAATGGTTCCGGGGATGCGGGGGCATTGGTGGTCACCGAGGAGACCCGGATCACCGGAGACAAGGAAAGGGAGAAAGCAAAGGCGAAAGGGTGCTCTTACAAGAATTTCTTGGGTTGTAAGCCGCCGGAATTCCGTGGGTGTAGCGACCCAGTGGTTTGCATGTATTGGCTCCGCGAGATGGAGATGGCCTTCGAGGCTAGCGAGTGCGACGACTCTCAACGAGTCAAGTTCGCATCCCACCTTCTTAAGGGCGAGGCCCTAACATGGTGGAACTTGACTTGCTCTTCCCTCACGCCGGAGGTGTATGCTAGGCTCTCTTGGGCCGAATTCAAGAAGAAAATGCTCGAGAAATATTGTAGCGAGCGAGCCCTTGACAAGATCGAGGACGAATTCCGGGCGATGAAGAAGGGAAACTCTCCTATTTCGTTTTATGCGAAGGATTTCTTGGAGAAGCTAGGGATGGTGGAGCACTTGGCTCCCGATGAGAAGTCAAAGATCAAAGCTTATTCTCGTGGATTACTGGCTGAGATGAGATCGGCGGTTAGGATCGCAAGAGTCACTACTTTGCATGAGGCGATCGAGGAATCCTTGAGGATGGAGGATGACATCACCCAATGCCGAGTAGAAAGTTACCAAGCCGGGCAAAAGAGAAAGTTCGAAGAAGCCGCCGCGTCGGCCCAACCGACCAAGACGTTCCAAGAAGGTAAGCGAAGTGGGAGCCGAAACGAAGCAAAGTGGTGTAGTAAATGCCGGAGTAAGCATCATGGACCGTGCCGCCGAGACTTTCCGGCGAACCCCGCTACTTGTGGGAAATGCGGGAGGAGGGGCCATGTGGCCCGAGACTGTATGGCATGCGTACCGGTTTGCTACGATTGCAAGGAGCCGGGACACTATCGGGACGCTTGCCCGAAATTCAAGAAGGCGCTTACCGGGGGTTCGAGTGGATCGGTTGTGAAGGGAGAAAATCCGCCGAAAGTGACTAGCCGGGCCTTTCAGATGACGGCCGTGGAGGCGAGGGAGGCGTCCGATCTTGTATCGGGTACGTTTCTCGTTAACTCCATACCTGTACTTGTTCTTTTCGATACGGGCGCCGAATGCTCATTTGTGCATAACACTCTAGCTAAGAAATTTGCTATGCCTACCACTCCCTTATATGATGCGTTAGTAGTAGAAGTAGCGGGTGGATTCCTAGTGACCGTTCGGGATTGCTTTGAGGGGTGCACTATAGAATTAGATGGAGAACCTTTCTCCGCGACCCTCATACCCATGAACGTTGGTAGTTTCGACGTGGTACTAGGAATCGATTGGTTGCGCGCACACGACGCCAACATAGGTTGCGGCAAGAAGATGGTCACGTTACCGACATCTCGAGGGGAAATGATCATCGTGTACGGGGATAAGAAGAAAGGCACTAACACGACCATCTCCATGATAAAGGCAAGAAGGTTCCTAGCTAAGGGATGCACCTCCTATCTAGCTTACGTCATCGACACGAAGTTAGAAAAGAAAGAGGTTGCCGATGTCGATGTGGTACGGGAGTTTCCGGACGTCTTTCCGGAAGATTTGCCCGGATTACCACCGGAACGACAAGTAGAGTTCCACATTGACCTTACGCCGGGGGTGGCTCCGATAGCACGCGCTCCGTACCGTTTGGCTCCGACCGAGATGAAAGAGATGATGACGCAATTGCAAGAACTCTCCGAGAAGGGGTTCATCCGACCGAGTTCGTCACCATGGGGAGCGCCGGTCCTTTTCGTCAAAAAGAAGGACGGCTCCATGCGGATGTGCATTGACTACCGCGAATTAAACAAAGTGACGGTGAAGAATAGATACCCCTTACCGTGGATCGATGATCTTTTCGACCAACTACAAGGTGCCGGGTGCTTCTCAAAGATCGACCTACGATCCGGGTACCATCAAGTGAGAGTGAAAGAGGACGACATACCAAAGACCGCTTTCCGGACGAGATACGGACACTACGAGTTCTTGGTGATGCTGTTCGGTTTGACGAACGCACCGGCGGTATTCATGGACTTGATGAACCGAGTGTGTAGACCGGTCTTAGATAAATCGGTGATAGTCTTTATCGATGACATCTTGGTCTACTCCAAGGACGAGGCCGAACATGAGCGACACTTGCGGGAGGTTTTGAACGTGCTTAGAGACGAGAAGTTGTACGCCAAGTTTTCAAAGTGCGAGTTTTGGCTTCACGAAGTGCAATTTCTAGGCCATGTAGTATCGCGAGACGGGATCAAAGTGGATCCGGCGAAGATCGAGGCCATGATGAGTTGGAAGTCGCCAACGAACCCGTCCGAAATAAGAAGCTTTCTAGGCTTAGCGGGTTATTACCGGAGGTTTATTCAAGATTTCTCGAAGATCGCTTCGTCGCTCACGATGTTAACAAAGAAGAACGCCAAATTTTTATGGACCGACAAGCAAGAAGAGGCTTTTCAGACACTCAAGAAGAAGTTATGTCAAGCGCCGATTTTGTCGTTACCGGACGGAACGGAAGACTTCGTGGTCTATAGCGACGCATCAAAGATGGGACTCGGGTGCGTGCTCATGCAAAGAGGCAAGGTGATCTCCTACGCCTCTCGACAATTGAAGGATCACGAAAAGAATTACCCGGTGCACGATTTGGAGTTAGCGGCGGTGGTGTTTGCTTTGAAATTGTGGCGACACTACCTTTACGGGACCAAGTGTACGTTATTCACCGACCACAAGAGTCTCCAACACATTTTCGACCAAAAGGAGCTCAACATGCGACAAAGGATATGGCTCGAGCTACTAAAAGATTACGATTGTGACTTGTTGTACCATCCCGGTAAGGCGAACGTGGTTGCCAATGCCTTGAGCCGTAAGAACCATGGTGACGGGATCAGTGTAACCCTCAACCGGATTAGCGTGGTGTCAAGCTTGTTGGAGCGGATAAAGACTAGTCAAACAGAAGGCCTACAAGAAGAAAACCTCAAACATGAAGTGATGGTGAAGCAAAAGGAGTTGTTGACCGAAGATAGCCGCGGGCTCAAATTGTTTCAAGGTCGGATTTGGGTGCCAAAGGTTGGTGGTAATCGGGAGTTACTTTTGAACGAGGCTCACAAGTCCAAGTATTCCATTCACCCCGGGAGCACCAAAATGTACCGGGACTTGAAGATGAACTATTGGTGGCCGGTCATGAAACTTGACGTGGCTAGTTATGTCGAGAAGTGTGTCACGTGTCTCCAAGTCAAGGCGGAACACCAAAAGCCTTATGGTAGTTTGCAACCCTTGGAGATTCCGGAATGGAAATGGGAGCATATCACGATGGATTTTGTGACCAAACTACCGAGGACCTTAAGGGGTCACGACACCATCTGGGTGATTGTGGACCGACTCACGAAGAGCGCACACTTCTTAGAGATGCGCGAGACCTTGCCCATGGACAAGTTGGCCAAGCTCTACATAAACGAAGTGGTAATAAGGCATGGGGTGCCCTTATCGATCATTTCGGATAGAGATAGTCGATTTACTTCCCGGTTTTGGGACGGATTACAAGAAGGCTTGGGAACGAAACTCAAGTTGAGCACCGCGTATCACCCACAAACCGACGGGCAAAGCGAAAGGACGATCCAAACACTAGAAGATATGTTGCGGTCTTGCGTCATCGACTTCGGTGGAAATTGGGACACACACCTACCATTGGAGGAGTTTGCCTACAACAACAGTTACCACTCTAGCATCGGGATGGCACCGTTCGAGGCATTATACGGACGGAAGTGTAGAACGCCGACGTGTTGGTTGGAGGCGGGTGAAAAGCAATTTGCAGGACCCGAAATCATACAAGAGACGGCGGATAAAATGAAGGGTATTCGCGAATGCTTGAAGGCCGCCCAAGACCGTCAAAAGAGCTACGCCGACAAGAAGCGTCGTCCCATAGATTTCCAAGTGGGAGACCGAGTGATGTTGAAGGTGTCCCCATGGAAGGGTATCATACGGTTTGGAAAGCGGGGGAAGCTTAGCCCACGTTTCCTAGGACCGTTCACCATCTTGGAGAAGGTAGGACTACAAGCATACCGGTTAGAACTACCACCCGAAATGGATGGGATACATCCCACCTTTCACGTGTGTTACTTGCGGAAGTGCCTAGCCGAGGAGGAAAGCGTCATTCCCTTGTCGGAGATCCGAGTGGACTCCGGTAATCGTTGCGTGGAAGAACCGGAGGCTATTTTGGAAAGGAAGACAAAGAAGCTACGCCACAAAGAGGTGGCGATGGTCAAAGTTCAATGGAAGCACCACCGAGGTGCTAATGTCACTTGGGAAGCCGAAGAGGATATGAAACGTAGATACCCACGGTTGTTCCCGTAGGAGTGGCGAAATTTCGGGGACGAAATTTCATCTAGGTGGGGAGGATTGTAACACCCGGGATTTTGTAAACCCAAACTTATCTGATAAAAGTAAGTAGTAGAAATTAAATTGAATATAACGCCTTAATTCCCAAAGTTAGTTATTTGCTTGTATTTACGTACATAAGTCGAGTCGGGAATCTAGCTTATCAGTTTCGGGACAAAAAGATAAATACCCGAGAGTTGGAGGGTTGTATTGTAACTAGCCACCAACTAGTTGAAAGGCTTGTCCCTTCCTTCCCTTTTTCATTTGGTGTGTTTGTGCTTGGAAGAGAGAAAACGAGAGAAAAGAGGGTTTTGGAAGGAAATTCAAGAACCGGAGAAGGAATCAAGCTCGAGAGGTGAAATCGATCTGTACATTGTCGTTAGAATCGAGTTCCTAACAAAAGGTATGGTTTATCTCATGTTAATTTTGTGGTTTAGTCGAGTTTTAGAGTCTTGGAAACTAGGGCTCGTATTTGGGAAAAACCGTGGATCTTGATGATCCATCGGTGTTTGTCGAGTTTGGTTGTTATATTATCGTGTTATGTCATCGTAGCATCGTTCATAAACATTCGTAGGGTGTTTTGGGAGTCAAAATCGTATCTTGGATGAGTTTTGGTGAGTTTTGGGACTATAGCTCGCGGGATCTTTTTGTGCAGGTCTGAGTAAACCTCGCGACCTAAGCCCGCGACCTGAGGTCGCGCGGCTAGGTCGCGCAACTCTCTGTTCGTGCGACGAACATTTTTCGTTTCCGATTCTTTTTGGGTTTTGGCTTTGGGCTTTCCTTAAGGGTTATATTAGATAATGTTTGATAGAATTTGGGAGCCATTGAGATAGTCTAGCCTAGCTCTAGACTAGCGTTTCGGTTGTGAACCGTAAGAGTCGTTTTTGAGAACTTTACTTATGCGTGCCATGATATAATTGTGTAGGTGCTATCTTGTGACGTGTCTAGCTATCTAATCCACATCTAATTGTGAATTAGACCAAGGTGAGTTGCTAAACCCTTTTTGTTAAAACTGAGAACACATCACCTTGATTGAATTATGTACCTTTATGGTATAAATGTATACATGAAATAGCTTGTTGTGTGCTATCTCGTATGAATTATATTCTTGTGGCTATATGATGAATGGATGCATGGTAAGTACGTGTATTGATATATGCCTTGGAATGATGTGAGAGGTTTGAGACCCTCGATACATACCTCTGTTAATGATGCTATGCTAAATCCAGTATCGAGGTTTTGTATGTATATGATATGGACAAGATGCTATGCTAAATTCAGTATCTAAGTCTTGTATGCGAATGATATGGACGTGATGCTATGCTAAATTCAGTGTCACGGTCTTATGTGATAATAACCTGGACGAACCAACGCAATGTGTCCACACCAAACAGTCTTGGGAGGTTCTGAAATAGGAATGCCCCTATGTCGCCGGCCCTCGGGTTGCTCCTTGGTGCGCGGGCCTCGGATGATGTGGCCATGCTAAATTCGGGACATCGAGGTGTTTGGAATTAGTGAATGTCGGGGCTTTGGTTGGTGGAAATGGGTCGCTCCCATTGTTTCCGAAGATAATAATAAATCGGTTTAACATGCTACTTTCGTTGTTTGCATGACATTGTACATTTGCATGCCTTAATGTATTTTACTTGTATGGTGTCATTTATACAACTCACTAGGCTCCTTTAGCCTAACACTTGTTTGGTGTCGATGTGTCTCTCAGGTACTAGGGACGCCGCTCCCAAGTAGGTGCCGGGAGTAGAGTGAGCTTCGGGGACGTGGAGAGACCGGCCTTCTTGTCCGTGAGATTAACCATGAATCAATAACCCTTTTGTAGTCTTTTCCCAATAGGAATTAGACTAATTGGTTATTGTATTTCTTGATTTGATTACAGACATTGTAATTATACATTACTTATACCCCTTTTTGGGAAGAGCTCACGTCATGGCGTTACATTTTGTATACCACCTTTTGTGCAAATGAAAGTTTTTGTTTACCCTGAAATTTGGGGTGTTACAAGTTGGTATCAGAGCTTTAGTTTAAGCGAACTAGGTAGTCACTGCGGTATACCTAGACTTAAACTTAGTGCACTACTAGACATGTCACCTACCTTGGGTAAAGTCTTAGGTGGGGAGAGGGATAGGGTTACGAGTTCACGTTTATTCAAAGTTGTGATGATGGTAACGAGAATGCTTATGTATGATTAGCTCATAAATCACTTAGCTACTGATCTATGGATGCGTTATACGCGGGTGTTTGAGTAACTGTTATTATGAGGATGATAAATGTTGAGATTCGTACAATAGTCTATTCTTATCCTATTCTCGTGCATTTGTGTATAACAGATTTGTATGGCGAACACCCGTAGTCAAACGGGCGCCGCGAGAGGACCACCCGACCAAACCGCTTCAATCGCCGACCAACATGTCCGAAGCGAGACGGTTGAGAGTCCACCGAGGCTTCGAGTCCTAGGTGGGGGACCGGAACACATCCCAAGGTTCAACCTTGAGGACCCGGACCCGGTACTAACCGAAGTGACCCCGGAGATGAGGATGTTCGATAATGTCATGAAGGCCATAAACGAGGCCATGACCAAACAACAAGAGTCCTTCGTGAAGATGTTGGAGGATCGCGAAGCTAGCCAACGCCGAAATGAGGCGGTGGGGGAGAATGCCGGAAATGGTTCCGGGGATGCCGGGGCATTGGTGGTCACCGAGGAGACCCGGATCACCAGAGACAAGGAAAGGGAGAAAGCAAAGGCGAAAGGGTGCTCTTACAAGAATTTCTTGGGTTGTAAGCCGCTGGAATTCCGTGGGTGTAGCGACCCGGTGGTTTGCATGTATTGGCTCCGCGAGATGGAGATGGCCTTCGAGGCTAGCGAGTGCGACGACTCTCAACGAGTCAAGTTCGCATCCCACCTTCTTAAGGGCGAGGCCCTAACATGGTGGAACTTGACCCGCTCTTCCCTCACGCCGGAGGTGTATGCTAGGCTCTCTTGGGCCGAATTCAAGAAGAAAATGCTCGAGAAATATTGTAGCGAGCGAGCCCTTGACAAGATCGAGGACGAATTCCGAGCGATGTAGAAGGGAAACTCTCCTATTTCGTTTTATGCGAAGGATTTCTTGGAGAAGCTAGGGATGGTGGAGCACTTGGCTCCTGATGAGAAGTCAAAGATCAAAGCTTATTCTCGTGGATTACCGGCTGAGATGAGATCGGCGGTTAGGATCGCAAGGGTCACTACTTTGCATGAGGCGATCGAGGAATCCTTGAGGATGGAGGATGACATCACCCAATGCCGAGTAGAAGGTTACCAAGCCGGGCAAAAGAGAAAGTTCGAAGAAGCCACCGCGTCGGCCCAACCGACCAAGACGTTCCAAGAAGGTAAGCGAAGTGGGAGCCGAAACGAAGCAAAGTGGTGTAGTAAATGCCGGAGTAAGCATCATGGACCGTGCCGCCGAGACTTTCCGGCGAACCGCGCTACTTGTGGGAAATGCGGGAGGAGGGGCCATGTGGCCCGAGACTGTATGGCACGCGTACCGGTTTGCTACGATTGCAAGGAGCCGGGACACTATCGGGACGCTTGTCCGAAATTCAAGAAGGCGCTTACCGGGGGTTCGAGTGGATCGGTTGCGAAGGGAGAAAATCCGCCGAAAGTGACTAGCCGGGCCTTTCAGATGACGGTCGTGGAGGCGAGGGAGGCGTCCGATCTTGTATCGGGTACGTTTCTCGTTAACTCCATACCTGCACTTGTTCTTTTCGATATGGGCGCCGAACGCTCATTTGTGCATAACACTCTAGCTAAGAAATTTGCTATGCCTACCACTCCCTTATATGATGCGTTAGTAGTAGAAGTAGCGGGTGGATTCCTAGTGACCGTTCGGGATTGCTTTGAGGGGTGCACTATAGAATTAGATGGAGAACCTTTCTCCGCGACCCTCATACCCATGAACGTTGGTAGTTTCGACGTGGTACTAGGAATCGATTGGTTGCGCGCACACGACGCCAACATAGGTTGCGGCAAGAAGATGGTCACGTTACCGACATCTCGAGGGGAAATGATCACCGTGTACGGGGATAAGAAGAAAGGCACTAACACGACCATCTCCATGATAAAGGCAAGAAGGTGTCTAGCTAAGGGATGCACCTTCTATCTAGCTTACGTCATCGACACGAAGTTAGAAAAGAAAGAGGTTGCCGATGTCGATGTGGTACGGGAGTTTCCGGACGTCTTTCCGAAAGATTTGCCCGGATTACCACCGGAACGACAAGTAGAGTTCCACATTGACCTTACGCCGGGGGCGGCTCCGATAGCACGCGCTCCGTACCGTTTGCCTCCGACCGAGATGAAAGAGATAATGACGCAATTGCAAGAACTCTCCGAGAAGGGGTTCATCCGACCGATTTCATCACCATGGGGAGCGCCGGTCCTTTTCGTCAAAAAGAAGGACGGCTCCATGCGGATGTGCATTGACTACCGCGAATTAAACAAAGTGACGGTGAAGAATAGATACCCCTTACCGCGGATCGATGATCTTTTCGACCAACTACAAGGTGCCGGGTGCTTCTCAAAGATCGACCTACGATCCGGGTACCATCAAGTGAGAGTGAAAGAGGACGACATACCAAAGACCGCTTTCCAGACGAGATACGGACACTACGAGTTCTTGGTGATGCCGTTCGGTTTGACGAACGCACCGGCGGTATTCATGGACTTGATGAACCGAGTGTGTAGACCGGTCTTAGATAAATCGGTGATAGTCTTTATCGATGACATCTTGGTCTACTCCAAGGACGAGGCCGAACATGAGCGACACTTGCGGGAGGTTTTGAACGTGCTTAGAGACGAGAAGTTGTACGCCAAGTTTTCAAAGTGCGAGTTTTGGCTTCACGAAGTGCAGTTTCTAGGCCATGTAGTATCGCGAGACGGGATCAAAGTGGATCCGGCGAAGATCGAGGCCATGATGAGTTGGAAGTCGCCAACGAAGCCGTCCGAAATAAGAAGCTTTCTAGGCTTAGCGGGTTATTACCGGAGGTTTATTCAAGATTTCTCGAAGATCGCTTCGTCGCTCACGATGTTAACAAAGAAGAACACCAAATTTTTATGGACCGACAAGCAAGAAGAGGCTTTTCAGACACTCAAGAAGAAGTTATGTCAAGCGCCGATTTTGTCGTTACCGGACGGGACGGAAGACTTCGTGGTCTATAGCGACGCATCAAGTATGGGACTCGGGTGCGTGCTCATGCAAAGAGGCAAGGTGATCTCCTACGCCTCTCGACAATTGAAGGATCACGAAAAGAATTACCCGGTGCACGATTTGGAGTTAGCGGCGGTGGTGTTTGCTTTGAAATTGTGGCGACACTACCTTTACGGGACCAAGTGTACGTTATTCACCGACCACAAGAGTCTCCAACACATTTTCGACCAAAAGGAGCTCAACATGCGACAAAGGAGATGGCTCGAGCTACTAAAAGATTACGATTGTGACTTGTTGTACCATCCCGGTAAGGCGAACGTGGTTGCCGATGCCTTGAGCCGTAAGAACCATGGTGACGGGGTCAGTGTAACCCTCAACCGGATTAGCGTGGTGTCAAGCTTGTTGGGGCGGATAAAGACTAGTCAAACAGAAGGCCTAGAAGAAGAAAACCTCAAAGATGAAGTGATGGTGAAGCAAAAGGAGTTGTTGACCGAAGATAGCCGCGGGCTCAAATTGTTTCAAGGTCGGATTTGGGTGCCAAAGGTTGGTGGTAATCGGGAGTTACTTTTGAACGAGGCTCACAAGTCCAAGTATTCCATTCACCCCGGGAGCACCAAAATGTACCGGGACTTGAAGATGAACTATTGGTGGCCGGTCATGAAACTTGACGTGGCTAGTTATGTCGAGAAGTGTGTCACGTGTCTCCAAGTCAAGGCGGAATACCAAAAGCCTTGTTGGTCCCAAGTAGGTGACCTTCAAGTAAGGATAGTGTTTGGGATT
This sequence comes from Centaurea solstitialis, assembly GCA_030169165.1. Lineage (NCBI taxonomy): Eukaryota > Viridiplantae > Streptophyta > Magnoliopsida > Asterales > Asteraceae > Centaurea > Centaurea solstitialis. The sequence goes on from CM058042.1 coordinate 16,626,009, forward strand.
ATAGAAGGGGGGGGTTGAATATAATCACACAAATTTCTCACTTTTAAATTCTTGTTTTATAAACAATATGAATTTACAGATTGTTGCGGAAATAGAGAAGACAATTAGTCTAACCTAAACAATCTAAGTTCTTTCACTATGCACTAAGTGAGAAGAGAATAAAGAAAGAAGATAGAGGGATAAAGAGAGAAAGGACTTGAGTAGAAGTAGGATGAAGAAGAAGTATGGAGAACATCTCTTCACGTCCTATTTATACTCCATGCATTTAATGCATGCAGACCTACTATTGTGACGTGTCACAATGTGAATGGTCTGTTGTACTATTTACTATAAACAAATACTCTTTGCATGGTGTGCAAAAGAGGATGTTTGTAAACAGTTGCCTTATGGGCTGATAAGTACGGAGGGAACAGTAAAGTAACTGCCCTTATGTACTATTGTGTCAGAAAAGGCGTGTAATCCTTTTGTGCATTAGACTAAGACATTGTTCTAATCCTTCAGGATCAGGATACTGATCAGTGACTAGAGTCCTGAAACTGGGGACGTTCAGGGTCACGTGTATCCTGATGAATCTTCAGGATGTCATACGATAGTGAACAGACTGCTATCACTGAGTTCCGTCTTCAGATCACGAGCATGCTGTTCCTGTCATCAGCTATTTCTTCGACGTCGCTGATGGATCTTTTTGTATGATCTTAATGTCTTCAGGAGGAGGTCTTCACTTCAGTGGACAGGATCAGTAGACTGCAGAACAGACTCGTTAGTCTCCTGATCCTGATCCTGATCTATAAAGTTAAGTTACAGCATAAGTAACATGGAATAACACTGAACAGACTCAGTGATAATTCCTCAAGCTATAACAGAAGTAAAAACCTATTCACTAAGTAAAGATACAGGATCATTATCATTTCATCAGGTCTTAGGAGAGCTGGATCAACAATCTCCCCCTAAATGATAATGATAAGACAACAGAGTAATTGTCTTAATCTAGAAAAGTTAGAAATAAATCTAAGTCTAGAACTAAACAGTAGGAAATAGAACTCATAAAGGTACATGTCCCATTTACTGTTTTGAGGGATCTTTTTCAGTACTATGATGGAATGAAGTACAATGCACTGAATTGCATTCTCATTAATCTCATTAAAATATTACAAGAGTAAGGAAAATACAATAGTACATGATAGAAGTACTGAAAGAAAAATTACAAGACAACTAACTATCAGATTCTTCGCTAATATATTCAGTCTTGACGCAAACAGGAACAGGAGTTTCGCTGAAGGCAAGTCTGTGATCAAGTATAGCTCTGACAGTGTGGATGATCTCTTTGTTGTCTGGATTTTTCTTATCTTGTTGTGCAGTGAAGAGAACTGTCAAAAGATGTTCATAGGGCGCTATGTGTAGCTCACTGAAGCGTTGAAAGCGTAGAATTGAGTTATTGCTAACACATATGCCATGAACAGGTTCTCTGATTACTTGTCCTTCAGATAGAGAGATTCCAGGAGGGAATGAAAGATCAAGCATCGAGAGGTCCAGAGGTTTAACAACCATTCTGGGAAGACAGGGAGTTGGTCTTCTTGTAGAGGTGCCTGCAGATCTTCGAACAGGCTGCTGAGATAGGAGTGGAGAGCGTTGGAGCAGGTCATCAGGTATTTCAGTTGTCCTTCTGATGCGAGCAATAAGTCCTTCAATGACTTCTTCTACTTCAGCCCGATAGTTCTTGTTGGCTTTGGGAAGCAGGGATCTGATTTCGTTCCACTCTGACAAGTTGTAGCGATCTAACTTGTCCAGAGTGTGCTCTACGTCCTTTACTCCAGAGCGTTTGACTGTGATCCAGGTTTTACCAGGATTACCTTTCTTGCCTCTAGATCGGCGAAGATGGATACCTGAGATGGCAGCACCATGCTTTCGGAGGTGTAACCGATCTCTGCACCAGTCAAGCTCAGCATTCACTTCTCCAGTCTCTATCTCTGCATTTTTGTTGAAGACCTTCAGAACAGCCTTCTGTGCAAGGATAGGATCCGCACTTATTTCCGCATCTTCATCTACAAAATCCGATGCAAGCCTTCGAGCGGCTTGAGCAGAGAGGAAGGCTTCCTTCTGCTTCTTATTATGCTCTAGTTGAGCCTGTACAGCCTCGTTGTACTCCTCCTGCGAGAGATAGGCGAACTCAGAGTCACAAGAGGTACGAAGAGGAATTTTTACTCTTGTACTCTCGAGTCGCTCTATCACGGCGTCTAAGCGCCCATCCCTGTCAATGGCAAAGGAATTGTCAGGGTAGTTTTCACCTTCAGATCTAGGAGAGTTTGAGGGAGGTGATCTGGGTGAGGAAGCAGGGGTAGAGAAGTCATCAGAGATGAATTCATCATCTGATGAGAGGCATATGGTTTCAGGGGTGGCTCGGATTTCAGGGGTTTGGGATGAAGAGGCTTCTTGGTTGAAACGGGTTGTAGGACGGGTAGAAATGGTTTCTTGGTTAAGGGGTGTGATCCTGAAGGTCATTTTAGCTAGTTTAGCTCTGGTCTGTTCATTGGGACTATTCTCCATTAGGCGAATAATGTCACCAGTGACAGAGCCAAAGTTGACATCTTGGGTTTCAGGATCGGCTTGGTTAAGGGGTTCAGGTTCAGGGGCAGAGGTGGATTCAGGAGTTGGTTCAGGAGAAGGTAGTTTGGGAGGTTGGTAGATAACCATTTGAAGGTTATTTGGTGGGGAGTTTTCAGGTGAGGAGTCTAGGGTAATGGTTTCAGGGGTAGGTTTAGATTTTAGGAGGGTAGAAATAGGTTGGTTGTCAGAGGAAGAGGGAGAGGATGGTGGTAGAGACGTACCAGAAGCATCAGGGTTCTCCCCCTGAGGTTGTGCTTGCCCTGGAATGGGCGCAGAGTCAGTGGAGATCTTCTCGATGAAGATGTCGTCAGCATCATCATCATCTTCATCATCATCATCGTCTTCATTATTCCCCCCGTCTTCAGTGGTTCTCCAGTTTGTGGAGGGGGAATAGGCTGAATGGTCTCGGGGCTGTCTCTCCCCCTCAGCAGGTGCCTGCACCAAGGCAGCTGTTGTAACACTCCTTTGGAGGAGAGAGGCCATGTCACCCAGAAGCTTGCGCTGGATGAAGGACGATGTGATCAGGGACTGCAACACGTCCCTGTCCGCCGTGGTGAAGGACGGAGATGGCGCAGGAGCAGTGGTGAGGGCGTTGACAGCAGTGGAGAGCCCTTGCACCTGCTCCTGGATGGCTCGGAGAGCAGCTTCCTGAGCATCCAACCTCTGAACCACCGTTGTTTGAAAGGTGGTGAGAGAGTTGGTGCTGTTGATGATGTTGGTGGAGAGCGCAGGGAGTGCCGTGGCCTTCAGGTCATCAATTGATGCCTGAAGATTGGTGGAGGAGGAGGCAACTTGAGACACCTTGTCATGGATATTATCCAGACAAGGGATGGAGAGGGTGACGGCCGTGGGCGGCGGAGTCGCGGCGACGGCGGCAGCAGTGGCAGTGGCGGCGGCGGCTTCAGCAGCGGCTGCAGCAGCTTGGGCAGCAACAAGTTCCTGTTGTAGGGACTGGAGCTGTGCCGAGTGCTCGGCCTCCTTCTGCTGGAAGGCTGTGCGGGCTTCCTGCAGGGTCCTCTCAGCGGACTGCCGGCGGAGCTCAGCTGCGTTCAGCTGATGCTCGGTGTCCGTGAGGATGAAGTCGTTGAAGGGATCATCCTGTTGAAGATGCCCTTCAGAACCTGCTCCTAAAGAACCTGTAGACATAGTAACTAAGTGAGCACTAGAAGACTCATTAGTTTTCATAGAAGAAGGAACAGTAATATGTTGCATAGAAATATTACCTGAGGCTTGGAGGGTATCAGGATGATTACCCACCAGATTCTCTGAGGGTTCGAGTTGAACCACCTCAGGTTCTTGTGTAACAGGGGCAGATGTAGAAGTATCTGCAGTGGAAGAACGTTTAGATAAAGGGGAAGGTTTATTAAAGAGCTGGGGCAGGGTAATATAATATTTCTTACCAGCCGCCTGCGTCTTTTTCTTTTGCGCCCTAGATTTGGCGCGTTTTGTTGGAGGTGGAGGAGTGACAGAAGATGGTTGGGGGCGCTTCTGGAGCGCAGAAGATGTGGTTGCAGCTGGGGAAGTCAGTATGGGGTTAGCTACTGACATAGCATGCATAGAAGTAGAAGAGTGTGATTTGGAAGAGATGATAGAAAACATACCTGCAGTGGGAGCGGTGGATGGTTCAGCATCCTCCTGATCCTGAGCCTGAGCAGGTTCAGGAATGACCAGGACGTGGGAGAGGGGAACATCATCAGGATGATGAACAACTTGGTCCAGGAACCTGGGTCCCAGAGAGTAGTTGTTGGAGTTTCCAACCTTGGGGTAGTTCTCCCCCATGTGCAGCTCCAGGACGGCCGAGAAGAACCTTGTGAAGGCAACGTTGGCGACCCGGTTCTTGCTTCGAACCTTCCTGACCATGTCGTCCCAGATGGAGCGAGCATAGTCGAACTCGCGATTCTTGATCGCAGAGTAGACCATCTGCTGGATGACCATTGGGAACTGCTCCGTGCTCCCTGTTTTGCCCGATAAGCACAGGCCAAAGGTGTTCCATATGTAATAGAACACGGCGTTGAGTCCTGACTTATGGACAGTGGCACCGGTCTTGGGCAGCAGGACTCCTTCCTTGTTGACATGCCATCTGTAGCCGATGGCGTCGAGGAACTCGATGATCTCGTCGGAGGTGGGAACAGGAGGGAAGCGCTTCTTCTTGGGAAAGTTCAGCACGTTCCTGAGTGTTCCGAAACCGAAGGAGATGAGGTTGTCCCTGATTTGGAACTTGATCACCTCGCGCAGGACGCCCTTGGTGTTCTTCTCCTTGGTAACCGTGGCGGTAGACCACAGTTGTTGTAGCATGGGCTTGTTTGGCTTGGGGTCCAGGGTGAAAGCCGTCTTCAGAGGGCTTCGTAGCATGAAGTCCTTGGCAGGAATTAGATATTCCTTGTTGTCAGGAATGTCAAACAGAGCAAGAACGTTGTTCTGTTTGAATTGAACGTCATGCGCAGGGATGACGATAGGTAGGCTATCAGAGGATTGTAGTGGAGTAGCCTCAGAGGAAAGTTGAGCGTCCAGAGAAGAAGTAGTAGCAGCCATCCTGTTAAAAACATAAAAATAACATATATGGATGAATAAGAGTCCAAAATATGCATTTTTCTTCATTTTTCAATGAACACAAAGTATGTTCATAAAAATGGTGAAATCCTTTATACTTAGAATAGATTAGATACCAAATTCACAAAAGGAATGTGTTTTGGTATTAAAAAGAACTTCCATTTTGATGAAAAGATATCAAAATGGGAGTTTATGACTGTTTCTTAAAAGAAATAAGAAAAATCATGTTAAACAGTTTTAACAAAAATCTTTGAAGATTTTAGGAAAACTAAGATCAAACGAAGTGATCTTAGGATTTTTGGAAAAACGTTTACCAAAATAAGTTGTTTTTAAGAAAGAATACCAACTTAGATTGTAGAAAGAACAAAGAACAAAAGGAAACTTACGTTGATCTTGTTAAAAGAAGTGGTAAGTGTGTGTTCTTGGTGTTCTTGAGGATGAAGATTCTTGCTTTTTCTTGCTTGAATGCTTAGAGAGTATTATGTGAGCGTAAAGAGTGAAAAGGATTATGAATGAGGTTTTTATACCTCGTGGTAGGAGAGAGAAAACGGATGAGAGAGAAAAGAGCGGCTAAATTCAAACGTTATGATGAAAAAGAAGCTCGACGCGCGTTCACGCGCCTGACACACGTAGTGGGGAACAGGAAACGTCCCATTACGTGTCAGTGCAGATGAAAGGTTTGTTTTATTAGAAAAACTAAAAAACCACCTTTTCAGGGGATGATTCCAATTTGGTGAAAGATATGTTTTATGGGAATCAGAGTACTTATCAGATAAGTACTGTTTTGGGAAAATCCTCTTATCATATTTAATGCGATAAGGTTTCAGTAGCAGAGGGAAGAAATACTTACCTGAGAATCATCAGTATTCGGATATTGAACAAAGATTTTGTAAGTACTGAACAGAGTTATCCTCTGAAGAAGAGTTATTCAGGAGTTGTTAATAAAAGAGGTCCTGAGAGAGTATAAGGACTTTAACAACTGTTTGTCCTGAGAACTTCTATTCTTCAGGATTTAACATCCCAAGTTCACTGAGGAGCATATTAAAACGCGTCACATCCAGTGGTTTGGTAAAGAGGTCAGCAAGCTGATATTCAGTAGGGACAAAATGGAGTTCAATATCACCATTCATCACATGATCCCTGATGAAGTGATATCTCACTTCAATGTGCTTTGTCTTAGAGTGTAAGACAGGATTGTTAGCAATGGCTATTGCTGAAGTGTTGTCACAGTAGATAGGAATTTTGGAAAGTTGTATGTCATAGTCCTGAAGTTGATTTCTCAGCCACAGGACCTGAGCACAACATATTCCTGCTGCAACATATTCAGCTTCAGCAGTTGATGTGGACACAGAGTTCTGCTTTTTGCTAGTCCAACTCACCAACTTGCCACCTAATAGGTGACAGCCACCAGTAGTGCTTTTCCTGTCGATCTTACATCCTGCAAAGTCACTATCAGAATAAGCTGTTAGATCGAACCCTGAGTCCTTGGAGTACCAAAGACCCATGTTAGGAGTTCCCTTCAGGTATCTGAAGATCCGCTTTACAGCGGTCAGATGGGATTCTTTGGGTTCAGCCTGATAACGAGCACAGAGACATGTAGAATACATGATATCAGGACGACTCGCTGTAAGATACAGCAGTGAGCCAATCATTCCTCTATAGAGAGTCACATCAACAGGTTTCCCTTTGGAATCCTTGTCAAGAGACAGAGGAGGAGCCATTGGAGTCTTCATCGGTGTACAGGATGTGAGATCAAATTTCTTCAGCATCTCATGTACGTATTTACCTTGATTGATGAAAATTCCCTTTTCAGATTGCTTGATCTGAAGTCCTAAAAAGAATGTTAGTTCGCCCATCATAGACATTTTATATTCAGATTTCATGAGCAACTCAAACTTTTCGCAGAGTTTAGGATTTGTGGATCCAAAGATAATGTCATCGACATATATCTGGACTAGAAGGATATGCTTAGGATATTTCTTCAGAAATAAAGTGCTATCAATCTTTCCACGAACAAAACCTTTAGAGAGAAGAAAGGTTGAGAGGGTATCATACCAGGCACGAGGAGCCTGTTTTAACCCATAGAGAGCCTTGTTTAACTTGTAGACGTGATCAGGGAACTTAGGATCTACAAAGCCAGGAGGCTGAGCCACATAGACCTCTTCATTAAGTTTTCCATTCAGAAAGGCATTTTTGATGTCCATCTGATAAACTTTGAAGTTCATATGTGCTGCAAAAGCTAGGAAGAGTCGAATTGCTTCGAGCCTAGCAACAGGAGCAAAAGTTTCATCGTAATCAATGCCCTCTTCCTGCCTGTATCCCTGAGCCACAAGGCGAGCCTTGTTTCGAATGATTGTACCAATCTCATCAAGTTTATTTCGAAAAATCCACTTGGAACCAATGATTGTACGTTTTCGAGGCCTAGGGACGAGAAGCCAGACATTGTTTCTGATGAACTCTGCTAGCTCTTCCTGCATGGCTGAGACCCAGGCAGGATCACGCAAAGCATCATCTATTTCTTTAGGTTCATTTTCAGAGATAAAATTTACATAAAGACAGACGTTACCAGCTTGACGTCTAGTTTTCACACCAGAAGAAGGGTTTCCAAGAACTTGATCAATGGGATGATCTTTGGTCCATCGAAGAGCAGGTGGTTGATACACCTGTCCTGAAGTAGATGCTTCATTGGATGATGGATCAGGAAGAAGATTTGTAGGAGTGGGTTCACTAACAGTGGTTTGAGAGAAGTCTTCACTGTTAGTAGGTTGATCAGGTTCAGGTGGTGTGATTTGAGAGAGAGGAGTGGCATTTATGAGAGGTGGAGTGGTTAAATCAGAAGGTGGTATTGGATTTTCTTCAAAACCATCAGGAAGGTCTTGAGGAGAGGGATCAGCAATAGGAGGTTCAGGGACTTGAAAGAAAGAGTCAGCCCACTGATTGATTTCAGTATTATCATTTGGGTGAGGAAAGGTAGGACCCGATTCATCAAACTTGACATGAATCGTTTCCTCAATGGTTTGTCTTCGTTTGTTGAACACACGGTAAGTTTTAGAAATGGATGAGTATCCGAGGAAAATTCCATCATCAGATTTGGAATCAAACTTTCCAAGATTATCTTTGTTGTTCAGGATGTAGCAGACACAACCAAAGATATGGAGATGTTTGATTGATGGTTTCCTGTTACGAAAGAGTTCGTAAGCTGTTCTTCTGAAACGCTTGACAATCAGAGATCTGTTCTGAGTGTAACAAGCAGTATTTACAGCTTCAGCCCAGAACTGAGTGGCAAGGTTGGCTTCACTCAGCATAGATCTCGCAGCTTCGATCAGCGTCCTGTTTCGTCTTTCAGCAACACCATTTTGCTGAGGAGTTCTCACAGAGGAGAAGTTTTGGGAGATACCTTTCTGTTCAAAGAAAGATTCCAGGGTACTGTTTTTGAACTCAGTCCCATGGTCACTTCTTATTGAACGAACAGTAAGGTTGTTAAGTTTTTCCATCTTCCTGACGAACAGGATGATTTCTTCAGGAGCATCACTCTTGGCACGTAAGAAGAAAACCCAAGTATATCTGGAATATTCATCTACGATTACCAGAGTATATTTCTTTCCACCAATGGATTGGACATTAACAGGTCCAAAGAGATCCATGTGGAGAAGTTGTAGAGGAGAGCTGATGGAGGAAATCTGCTTGGACTTGAAGCTAGCCCTGGTCTGTTTTCCTTTTTCACATGCTGAACAAAGAAAATTCCTTTGTGTAGCGATAGTCAGGAAGACCAATGACCAGGTTGTTGATGCAGAGTTGATTCAGCGTCTTGAAGTTGAGATGAGAGAGACGCTTGTGCCAGAGCCAATTCATATCAGTGGAAGCACGTGATACGAAACAGAAGTTATCAGTGGAAGTATTCATATTGATGATGTAGATATCTGCATGTCTAACACCATTGAGAATGACTTCCTTTTTCCTGTTCTTGACTTTGCACTTTTTCTTAGAGAAAGAGACTTTCTGATTCTTATCACACAGTTGACTGATGCTCAGAAGATTATGCATCAGGCCTTCAACATAAGCAACTCTTTTGAAAGTAGTTACTCCGTTGGTCAGAGTGCCATACCCTCGGGTTTGGCCTCTACCGTTTCCGCCAAAGGTCACAGCAGGACCTCTTTCTTCACGGTAGTTAGTGAGGACAGATTTAGAACCAGTCATGTGTCGAGAGCATCCACTGTCCAAGTACCAGATGCCCTTATCCTGTAAAATACAGAGTTTAAGTTTTCTTTGGTACCCATAGAACTATGGATCCAGAAGTATCAGTAGGACTGGTTGAATCAGTGTCAGCCTTTACTGAAGTATCAGTACAGGAGGCTGGAGTCTTGACTGAAGGAACAGTCTTGACAACCTTCTTTCCTTTGACTGATTTCTCAGTCTTGGGAATCTTCTTTACCTTAGCTGATTTTTCAGCTTTGGTAGCATCAGGACACTTACTCGCAATATGGTCATTTAATCCACAGTGATAGCATTTGCGATATTGAAAGCGTTTAGTGTGGTCCAGAAAGTTTTTGAACTTTAGGTGAGCAGGACCTGCACCAAGTATGCCTTTAGCATTGGACATTGGAGGAATTGGTTTCTTCTCCCGAGTCTTTTGCTTCAGGTCAATCTTCAGTCTAGGAGCAGGACTCTGAGAAAGAGACTTAGTTCCAGAGACTGAAGGACCACCACCCAGAACTTTGTTCTTGGGTTTAGGACCCTTGGTCTTTGAAGGTGTTTCAGTTTTGGATTTATCCTTAACTGTATTCTTTTTGCTCTTAGGAGCACCTTCAGGGTGAGTGTTAGAAGAAGAAGAAGAAGGGGTGTTTTCAGAGGTATTAGGAAGAGGAATAGAAGAAACAAATTTTCCAAATTTGAGCATGGAACTATCAGACTTAGTTTCTTCTTTCTTGTAACCACGAAAGAATCCAAGACCTCTCTTGCTTTTATCAGGCCTCCCTGAAGCTAATATTTCATCAACTTTTTCAGAGGCGTCACTCCATCCTTTGATGGTGACTTTTTCAGCATTTAATTGGGCAAGGGCCTTCTCTTTGGCAGCAAGAGCCATTTCTCTTTCAATACAAAGAGTTTTGTTTACAGTGACCTGATCCTTATAATTTTCTTCTACAATGGTAAGCTGTTTTAATTTTTCTTGACATTCTTTGAGTTGTCCTCTAAGGTCAATATTCATTTTTTCAGCAGAAGTTTTACCATTAAGAGCTTTGTAAAGGTCGAGAGTGACCAGGTCTAACTGTGTTAAGCTTTCAAGAGGGATGAGAGGAATCGGTACCTGACTGGAAGAATCAGTCGCAGAGGTGGAAGCTTCAGGAGTTGTGGAAGAAGAAGCTTCAGGATCCTGAGGAGAAGTCTCTTCAGGAACCTCTTCTATCTTAGCCATGAGAGCTAAGGTAGGTTCCTCAATAATGGCCATGAGTGCCACTTGAGTATCTTCCTCATCAGACGAGTCATCAGAGGAGACATCATCCCAATCGCAGTCTTCTGCGATTAAACCTTTGCCTTTACGCTGAGTTTTCATCTTTTTGTACTTTTCCTTCAGGCGTTGGTATTTGGGGTTCTTGGAAGAAGATTTTGCAGAGGAGGGAGCAAACTGACTTTTTCTGTACCTGCAATCATTAGCAAAGTGTCCTTTGCCCTGACAGTTGTAGCAGATAGCAGTAGCCTTGTCAGTAGAATCTGACTTTGGCTTGTCAGTAAAGGAAAGATGTTTCTTTTTATGGAAGTTTCCCTTCTTGGCAAACTTTTTGAAAGATCTAGTTAGAAGAGCAAGAGATTCATTGAATTCAGGGTCTTCTGACATGTCAGAGTCAGAAGATTCTAATTCAGTAATTGTTACAGAAGAAGAAGCAGCAGCAACAGGAGGAACTGAATCAGAAACCAATGCAACAGATGTGCTTTTGGATTCTTTAGAATCTCTTATGAGATTCTTTTTCAGTTTCTTCTGTTGTTCACGGTTCAGAAGAATACCGTACAGCTCACTTAGAGTGAGTGTCTTTATGTCCTTTGACATAGTTAAACAGGAGGTGTAGATTTCCCAATGTTCAGGAAGAGCTTCCATGAACTTGGTAACCACCTCAGAGTTAGAGTAGGTAGTACCGATGGTCTTCAGATCAATCAGAAGACAGTTGAATCTCTGATGTAGCTGGGAGAGAGTTTCATCCTTCTGATGAATAAAGCTTTCGTACTGACGAACCAAGAAAATCTTTCTTGATTCCATTAGTACGGCGGTACCTTCATATTGAACACAGAGAGTGTCCCATATCTCCTTAGCAGAGCGAAGGTGACAGACAGAATGAAAGACGTCATCAGGGAGAGACATGGCAATGAGAGACCTAGCCTTGGTGTCAATGTTGACCAGGCGTCTATCTTCATCATTCCAGTCAGTTACGGGCTTTACCAGCTGTCTTTCAGGAACAGCAGGTTGACCAGCAGCAGCAGCAATGGGGTGGACCGTTTGTGTAGGCACATGTGGTCCGTTTTCCAGAAAATAAGGAATCTGGGGATCAGAACCAGAGAGGAAAAGTTCCATCCTGGTTTTCCAAAGAGAGAAGTTGTCTTTGTTAAACCGAGGAGGCTTTCCAGCAGAGCCGGTATCAAAGTAGTTATCCTTAGCTTGAAGAGCCATAGAATAAGAAGAGAGAGGATCACAAGATTTTTCTAGAGAAGAAAATGAGAGCTTGTAACCGCTCTGATACCACTTGTTGGTCCCAAGTAGGTGACCTTCAAGTAAGGATAGTGTTTGGGATTATAGAAGGGGGGGGGGGGTTGAATATAATCACACAAATTTCTCACTTTTAAATTCTTGTTTTATAAACAATATGAATTTACAGATTGTTGCGGAAATAGAGAAGACAATTAGTCTAACCTAAACAATCTAAGTTCTTTCACTATGCACTAAGTGAGAAGAGAATAAAGAAAGAAGATAGAGGGATAAAGAGAGAAAGGACTTGAGTAGAAGTAGGATGAAGAAGAAGTATGGAGAACATCTCTTCACGTCCTATTTATACTCCATGCATTTAATGCATGCAGACCTACTATTGTGACGTGTCACAATGTGAATGGTCTGTTGTACTATTTACTATAAACAAATACTCTTTGCATGGTGTGCAAAAGAGGATGTTTGTAAACAGTTGCCTTATGGGCTGATAAGTACGGAGGGAACAGTAAAGTAACTGCCCTTATGTACTATTGTGTCAGAAAAGGCGTGTAATCCTTTTGTGCATTAGACTAAGACATTGTTCTAATCCTTCAGGATCAGGATACTGATCAGTGACTAGAGTCCTGAAACTGGGGACGTTCAGGGTCACGTGTATCCTGATGAATCTTCAGGATGTCATACGATAGTGAACAGACTGCTATCACTGAGTTCCGTCTTCAGATCACGAGCATGCTGTTCCTGTCATCAGCTATTTCTTCGACGTCGCTGATGGATCTTTTTGTATGATCTTAATGTCTTCAGGAGGAGGTCTTCACTTCAGTGGACAGGATCAGTAGACTGCAGAACAGACTCGTTAGTCTCCTGATCCTGATCCTGATCTATAAAGTTAAGTTACAGCATAAGTAACATGGAATAACACTGAACAGACTCAGTGATAATTCCTCAAGCTATAACAGAAGTAAAAACCTATTCACTAAGTAAAGATACAGGATCATTATCATTTCATCAGGTCTTAGGAGAGCTGGATCAACAAGCCTTATGGTAGTTTGCAACCCTTGGAGATTCCGGAATGGAAATGGGAGCATATCACGATGGATTTTGTGACCAAACTACCGAGGACCTTAAGGGGTCACGACACCATCTGGGTGATTGTGGACCGACTCACGAAGAGCGCACACTTCTTAGAGATGCGCGAGACCTTGCCCATGGACAAGTTGGCCAAGCTCTAAATAAACGAAGTGGTAAGGAGGCATAGGGTGCCCTTATCGATCATTTCGGATAGAGATAGTCGATTTACTTCCCGGTTTTGGGACGGATTACAAGAAGGCTTGGGAACGAAACTCAAGTTGAGCACCACGTATCACCCACAAACCGACGGGAAAAGCGAAAGGACGATCCAAACACTAGAAGATATGTTGCGGTCATGCGTCATCGACTTCGGTGGAAATTGGGACACACACCTACCATTGGTGGAGTTTGCCTACAACAACAGTTACCACTCTAGCATCGGGATGGCACCGTTCGAGGCATTATACGGACGGAAGTGTAGAACGCCGACGTGTTGGTTGGAGGCGAGTGAAAAGCAATTTGCGGGACCCGAAATCATACAAGAGACGGCGGATAAAATGAAGGGTATTCGCGAATGCTTGAAGGCCGCCCAAGACCGTCAAAAGAGCTACGCCGACAAGAAGCGTCGTCCCATAGATTTCCAAGTGGGAGACCGAGTGATGTTGAAGGTGTCCCCATGGAAGGGTATCATACGGTTTGGAAAGCGGGGGAAGCTTAGCCCACGTTTCCTAGGACCGTTCACCATCTTGGAGAAGGTAGGACTACAAGCATACCGGTTAGAACTACCACCCTAAATGGATGGGATACATCCCACCTTTCACGTGTGTTACTTGCGGAAGTGCCTAGCCGAGGAGGAAAGCGTCATTCCCTTGTCGGAGATCCGAGTGGACTCCGGTAATCGTTGCGTGGAAGAACCGGAGGCTATTTTGGAAAGGAAGACAAAGAAGCTATGCCACAAAGAGGTGGCGATGGTCAAAGTTCAATGGAAGCACCACCGAGGTGCTAATGTCACTTGGGAAGCCGAAGAGGATATGAAACGTAGATACCCACGGCTGTTCCCGTAGGAGTGGCGAAATTTCGGGGACGAAATTTCATCTAGGTGGGGAGGATTGTAACACCCGGAATTTTGTAAACCCAAACTTATCTGATAAAAGTAAGTAGTAGAAATTAAATTGAATATAACGCCTTAATTCCCAAAGTTAGTTATTTGCTTGTATTTACGTTCATAAGTCGAGTCGGGAATCTAGCTTATCAGTTTCGGGACAAAAAGATAAATACCCGAGAGTTGGAGGGTTGTATTGTAACTAGCCACCAACTAGTTGAAAGGCTTGTCCCTTCCTTCCCTTTTTCATTTGGTGTGTTTGTGCTTGGAAGAGAGAAAACGAGAGAAAAGAGGGTTTTGGAAGGAAATTCAAGAACCGGAGAAGGAATCGAGCTCGAGAGGTGAAATCGATCCGTACATTGTCGTTAGAATCGAGTTCCTAACAAAAGGTATGGTTTATCTCGTGTTAATTTCGTGGTTTAGTCGAGTTTTAGAGTCTTGGAAACTAGGGCTCGTATTTGGGAAAAACCGTGGATCTTGATGATCCATCGGTGTTTGTCGAGTTTGGTTGTTATATTATCGTGTTATGTCATCGTAGCATCGTTCATAAACATTCGTAGGGTGTTTTGGGAGTCAAAATCGTATCTTGGATGAGTTTTGGTGTCATTTATACAACTCACTAGGCTCCTTTAGCCTAACACTTGTTTGGTGTCGATGTGTCTCTCAGGTACTAGGGACGCCGCTCCCAAGTAGGTGCTGGGAGTAGAGTGAGCTTCGGGGGACGTGGAGAGACCGGCCTTCTTGGCCGTGAGATTGACCATGAATCAATAACCCTTTTGTAGTCTTTTCCCAATAGGAATTAGACTAATTGGTTATTGTATTTCTTGATTTGATTACAGACATTGTAATTATACATTACTTATACCCCTTTTTGGGAAGAGCTCACGTCATGGCGTTACATTTTGTATACCACCTTTTGTGCAAATGAAAGTTTTTGTTTACCCTGAATTTTTAGGTTTTACAATAAACCCACCACCCAATTTGGTCCTTGTGGAAAAGAAAGAAATAGGAGGTTGGTGTTAGGGGTTTTTTATTAGAGCGAGGAGAAGATTGACAAGTGCTTGTGGTAGGGACGAAAGCTAGGATAAGGGAAGACAAGTATGATTTTTGCAGGTATGCCAGAAGGTGGTCGAAGTTTTGTCGGAAGGGATAAACTAACAAGATAGGAGACACGGACGACGGACCCTCTAATTTAAAAGAAGTCAATTAGAAAAATCATATTTTCTCTTACTTTTTCCTTCTACCCATCCTCCTACTGTAACGACCCAAAATTTAATTTAGAGAGTTACGTTAAAGATAATAAGTAACAAATCAACAATTGTACTGATAACTTAAATCATAATCCAAGCCCAAACTGGCTCTTTTACAAGCATTTCCTTAACAGTGCTCGCTAATTCGATCCAAGTACGATGTCGTTCTACGTTCAAGGCGGAAGCTAACTATTACAATTGAGAATTTAACGGAAACTGAACTATAGCTGAATTACGGACTTCACTCGACATCCTCTAGCTTTGCATTGGAACTTCCCCTTATTAGATACATGCCTGAAAATGTTTTTAAGTTTGAAAAGAGATTGGGTTAGACCGAATGGTCTAGTGAATTCCCTTGAAAATATTAGAAAACCATTAACACTTTATAAGAGTCATTCACAAGTACAAATCAACATTTTCAGAATATAACGCATAGTAAATTCAAATGTTAGTTCAAAACATTCATTTTACAATTCAATCCATAAAGCAACAAGGTATGAGCTCATGACCTCCAATTTCACATTGAAAGAGTTTGTCGTTCATGGTAGGCATCTCTATCGCATTCCCTTCGCGATGATGAATAATCCGCACCCAACCGGTGCCCGTGTATTTAACCCACACCCACGCAGTGCCGTGAATTTAACCCACACCCACGAGGTGCCCCCTAGTCTACGAAGCACGTTCGTAGACTAAGCATATCCTTCCCACGAGGTCAAATAACCCCGAGGTACTCTACCATGACAACGCACTCAAACAACAATTCATAATAGCATTTAATTCCGTAACCATTCGTAAACCGATCAAAAGCATTTCGTACGCATTCAAGCAAGTTCTATTCATGTAAACATTTGCAAAGCATGTAATAGTGATAGATAACTCACATTTGGTTGCTCAAACAATTCTTAGTTCAAAAGCATAGTGGCTACACAATCATTTCATGGATAAACAAGTTTTAAAACATGTAATTATCTTCTCATAAAACATTTAGGGGTAGGGAACTCACCTAGCGTACGACAACTCGCTAGCTCCTTACAACCGTCTATTGATCCAAACCGAGATCCTCTTTGTTGATTCCCTTCAATCACTTGAAATCCCCAAATGCTCTCCTTCTTCTAACATCTTTCTCTCTTTTGATTTCCTCACCAAAACACACACTACATCAAAGCTTCTTCCAAGAAAATATAAGATGTATAAAGCCCTAATTCTTATTTATCAAGGATTGAGCCCAAAACCACTAGTTGGGCCCCCAATTGCACTTTAGTCCCTGAAATTTAACCATTTAATTAGTTGACCACCAAACTTCTCAAATCTGAAAGCGAGGTAAAAAGCGGGATGTTACACCTACTCAATTGATCAAAACAGGTGTTAAAATCAATGGATGATATGAGGAAAGAGAATTAGTGGATTACACATGTCACTTGATCAAATAAGTTGAAGGATGGATAGGAGGAAAAAATAAGAGGAAATATAATTTCTCAATTAAAAATGTTCTAAAAATGAAAAAAAGACCCTTAATCCCTTATGCCGTTATGCCCTTTGACTTTATGAGGTTGTTTAGTGTAAGTTATATTATTGGTTTTAGAAAGAAAAAAAAAGTTGGTATTTATGAAAAAATATCTCAGTTGAGTTAACACATAAAATAATGGACAAATATCATGCATGGAGATCTGTAACTTGGTTTGAGCAACTACAGTTACAATTGCCCCATGTGTGTCTTTGTGGAAGTAATTTTATATGTGATATTGCTTAAAAAAATATTTCAAGTAGATTTTATTTTTTTTACAGGTTTGAAACGATCAAGGAGTACTATAATCTGAAACAAAGGTTAGGTTATACTTTTTCTCTTTTTATCCTGCATTTGTTGTTTATTTGAGCTTCAAAACTTGGATAGATAGTTACAAACGGGAACAAAATTTCTATGTTTTATCAAATCCAGATTACATATCTTGTAAGATATCATGATATTTGTAGCTGCATAAATTGGCCGGACCTAGATGTTACAGGGGTTATAATTCTGTTATAACTACTTTTAGTTTTTGTGTAGTTGAGTACTATAAATACTCTTAGAGTTGTAATAAGGCATTCAAGAAATAAATCAGATAACAATTTCTCTCTCTATCTTTCTCTATAATTCTCTCAATGCTCCCCCTATTTCTCTCTCTACTCTCTTCTTCCCAAAACTCTCTTCTCCACCATTAAAGGATAGCTCCAAGCTTCCTGTAACACTAGACCTCATCTGACCTCCTGACCCCTACCCTTCCTAAGATGAAAGGAGCGGTTCTAACCTGTTTTTTTTCTTTTTTCTTTTTTGTAAATTGGTCTCGATGTTAACCAACAATTACCTCGATTGGAATTCATGTTGGTCTATTCATTTATTTATTTGTTTGTTTGTTGTTTTTTTATTTATATTTTTTAACGATTCCATGGCCAATCCATTTTCCTATCTTTATTCCAGTATTTTGTAAAAATAGGGGTGTTTGAAAAAAGTTTTGTAGAAATAGGGGTGTTTAAAATTTATTTGTAGAAATATGGGTGTTTTGAGTGGGACCCACCATTTATTATGTATATTTTCATTTTAAACCCCCTATATTTATTGAGATTTAACCCTTTAACTTACTATCTTACTAGTATCTTACTTTTTCTTTATCTATATTATTTATCTATTTATTTTATAACCCTTATTATTTTATTTAAAATATATTACTTTTTATTTACTTTAATAATTTTTTTTTCTATTTTTAACTCTTATTATATCTTATGTATAAATTAATTTAAAATTTATTAGTCCTAGGTTATCCTGGTTTTGAGCCACTCCTGACTTGGGCTTGGGCCTCGTTTCTTTTGATCCTTAATTTATAATCAGACCACCTCATTTAATGATAAGAAGTGGTTAAGGGTTGTTTTGCCTGAGTAGTAGAGGTGCACAGAAAATCCGGTTATCCGATTTTGCGCAAAAACTATCCGAATCCGGTTTTATAAAAACCGAATTTTTTTCAAACCGGATTGGATTTTTTTCAAACCGGAATTTTTTCAAACCGGATTGGATCCGATCCGGTTTGACCGGATAACCGGTTTAAACTGAACCGGTTTCAAATCAAACTGGTAATGTCTATGTGAGCTTACTCTGTTGGGCCTGAAATCCTAAAAAAATTCACGGCCCATAAAAAATCACGGCCCACACCAATTCAGATTAGATTTCAATTGAATTTTCTGAATTTTCTAGCCCAAAAAAAGACCCAATAGTGGACCGGTTCCACCGGAAACCGGTTTCAATCCGATCCGAAACCGGTTCCATCGGATATGGATTTTTTCGAAAAACCGGTTGAAATCTGAACCGATTTCTAACAAAACCGGTTTCTGACAGATCCGAAAAAAACGGATTTAGTATAAATCCGATCCAGATCGGATAAAAATCCGGTCATGTGCACCTCTACTGAGTAGCACTTGATCATCATAAATGTTGACCGTATCTTGTTCATATCCGAATGGTATTTGCATAGTTTAATTCATTGATTCTCAAAAAAGTTCTTGAACTTTTCATAAGTTTCATTATGAGAAGATGATATTTGTTCAAGGACCTTTGTCTAATATATGAAATCAAATTAGCTTTTCAGGTGTAAGTAGAACATATTTGTTTTACTGTGAAACATAGTTGGCTCAGGGTTTTCGGGTTTTTTACCGTCAAGGCTACTTGTATGCCCGAGGCTCACTATGGTGTTGCATCCTTTTGTTTCTTTGGGGTTGTTTTCTTATTGATATATTAATATAAGACATATAATGTCAAAGGGGCGTTTATTTTTTAGAAGTTACCTCTTAAGTCTGAAAATTAAGAGGTTTGTAAACTTAAGACCGTTTTTTAGAAAATGGAGTTTAGTTTTCATTTTTAATTTTCTATGAAAGCTTTAAAAAATGCGTTTGGTTGAAATGGTGGAGTTTTCATTTTACACTAGTAAATCCTACCCGCCGCATCGGCGGGTGTGAAAACTTGGGGCAATAGTATTTTTATTTGTCTAAATTTTAAATATTTTAAAAGCTTTGGGGTTTTATGAGAAAATTGTTAGTTTTTTAACCTAAAATTGACACAAGATACAAAAGATACAATAAACCTTGATCACTTATACACTCGTAATGAATACATATTTTGGATCACATATTATTTTTTTTTGAGGAATTTTTTTAAAGGTGAAACCCGAACAAATTTTAAGGATTTATGGCAGTGAAATGTAAAACATTCAAATCAAGAATTAAAATTCAATACAATTATTTATACATTGTTAAGAAAGCGAAAGAAGGTTGTAAAAACATACAAGAGTTTTTAATCTTTATTGAAAATAAAATTGGATATTGTAACGTTTAATCACGAAAAAGAATGACCGCAACAGTGTATTCGTTTGTTCTAATTTAGAAATTTAAGAGGTTTAGGGTCTTACGAGAGAATAGTTAACTTGTAGACGTAAAATTACACAAGACATAATTAATATTAATAAAATATGAATTCAGATGGTGATATATATATATATATATATATATATATGTGAAAGTTCAAATACAAACCACCTTTTCATTGTGAACGTGAGGACAACCCAAAGCGCGACACGTGGCAACAAATTTTATGAGACGCGCGACTTTTCCCGCGACCTAGTGTTATTCAGTCTGAATAATAGTGTTATTCAGACTGAATAACACTAAGTCGCGGGCTTTTTGGTTACAAGCATAGTTGTCAGTAACGAATAACGCAGAATAGCGATGGCTTACTGATATGTTACATAACGAATAACGATAAATAGCGACAGTTATTTATAAAATAACGATACTTTGTAAAGTATAAATTATATATTTATATATTAACATATTACCTTGAAAGTCTCAAAAATCATATATATTATAGAACAAAACATAATAATAAGTGTCTTAAGAGCAGTCGCCGGCGGTAGAGCGAGGTCGCCGGCGGTATTTTGCGTTATAAATAGAATAGCGACCTTGTAGCGTTATCGTTATCGTTATTTTGCGTTATTGACAACAGTGGTTACAAGTCGCGCGTGTCACTCTGAATTTCGACGACTTAGTGTTATTCATACTGAATAACGCTATATTCAGTCTGAATATAGCGTTATTCAGTATGAATAACACTAAGTCGCCGAAATTCAGAGTGACACGTGGCACGCTCTCGTTTGTCCTCACGTTCACAATGAAAAAGTGGTTTGCAATTGAACCCACCCCTATATATATATTCTGCATTTATAAATTCTATTGTTATAAATTATAACGCATCTGCTCTATTTACTTTCCTATGCTTATGGCTACTGGAGAAAGCCAATAGAGAGTTTTTTCCATTTCTGCTCTAATCTCTGGAACATCAAGCTGCAGGAACAAACATATGGTTAAGATTTTAGTTGGTAATTACCTAAATAGTTACATGGAGACTGTTAGAACATTTGGTGCACCTCTTTTCCATCATGGAATGTAGCTAATTTAGACCAAAAAGAAAATTCTATATCAGGTGGCAGGCTCTGGTATAATGTGCTTCTTGCAAATGACGTCATCGGGCTGCTACGAGAAACCTGATCAAATCACGCAAAATGAACAAGATCCGAGTGAATTTAAGCAAGTTTTTACATACATGTAGTGTAGAACTGACATACAAATTGCTTGAATGACGATGATAAACAAAATTCACTTGCAAGACCTTCTATTAATAGTTTAGTTGCTCTAAGAATTGAACAACTTTTGCACATAACCAGCACTAAAAACATAATTGTCTGTATAGGATGCCAAATATGCCTAAATGCCCCTAGTAGACTGTTTAATTTATAGGACCAAACAATTGTGTGTCCTCTAAAAAGTGTTTTTAGGACACTTCGGAAATAAAGCGCCCTATTATTTTTTTAGGGTTAATTACATGGGTGTGTATCGAACTTGTTACGTTTTTTCATTGTATGTACTCAACTTTTAAAATTGCCATTGTATGTATCGAACTTGCTAAACTTTGTCATTGTATGTATCGGTTTACCTTCTAAGCAGGTAACCGGTCAATGGCAACATACATACAATGGCAAAGTTTAGCTTTCGTAACCGTTGTATGTATCGAACTTGCTAAACTTTGCCATTGTATGTATCGAACTTGCTGAACTTTCCCATTGTATGTATCGGTTTACCTTCTAAGCAGGTAACATACATACAATGGCAAAGTTTAGCAAGTTCGATACATACAATGACAATTTTAAAAGTTGGATACATACAATGAAAAAACATGACAAGTTCGATACACACCCATGTAATTAACCCTTTTTTTATTAGACACTTCTAAAAAGTGTCCTATAAGCACATCTTTTCATAAGAACTTTGTTCTTGCATAATGTCATATAAAAAGGCTAATAAAACGCTTTATTTTCACACTGTCTATAAAGCTTGTTAGGATGCAAAAAATGTATCGATCCTATAAACTTAAGTCCTATAAAACAGTTTGTTAGACATTTAAACATATTCACCTTCCTATAAGGCCGGTTTTGTTATAGTGTTTACATAACTAACTTAAGAGCAAAACAAGAGCATAGAAATAAGTGTGTGTACTCAGTACTCACGATTGAGTCGATCAGAAGGACGATATTAGCATAATGCAATGGAAGTCCGGCAGGTCCTAGTTTATGCTGACTGCTTAGACTTTCACTTGATGCTACATTATCATCAAGTGATTATCAAGACTTCAAAGAATCAGTATAAACATACATAGACATTCATCAAACAAAGCATAGCCTTCCTAGGTAAACATTATAATCGTTTCTTTAGTAATTGAATGAGTATCTGCTTAAATGATAGTATGTAGTATATGGTAGGGTAATTTTAGTGAGAAACCTACCTTAGCATCATAAGGGGGGGATGATAACTCCAAAATTATACATATTTTACTAGCATCATTTCTCCACTTTTATCTTTAATTTGAGAGTAATTGTGATACTGTTTGACTTAAAAAGGTGTGAATTTGAATATTGCAGGTTTTGGAGGCACTTTTGCAGAAAAGTAGAAAGAGGGAAAAAAGCGTCAAAAGTGGATACTTTGTGAAGAAATGGAAAATGGCAATTCAAAATCCATTTATGATCTTTCTTTCCTTCCAAATTAATGGCTTCCTCCCAAAGAAAAGATCCATCAAATCTAAAATGTTCCAGAATCCTTCCAAGTCAGTTGCTTTCTCTCTAAGAAAATATCTGATTAGATTTGGAAGAGATTTCAGTTCCAGATTATTCCGGAAAGTTCCAAGATCCTCCATCAAATTGGAAGACTTCTTCCCAAAGCAGGATCTTCAGCATTTAAGGAAAAGATGATCAAATAGAAGATTCTGGAGGATTCAGTTACCATTTCGCGCCGCCAAGCTGCCAATTTCGCGCCGCTAAAGAAGTCGATGGAAATCCGGAAGATGGAGTTACCCGTTTAGCGCCGCCAAACTTGCCGTTTCGCGATCGCCAAACGGGGTCTGCTGAGTTTATTATAAATTAAGGCCTTGATCATTCAGTTTTAAGCATCTCATTATCCAGCAATTCAGTTCTATAATACTCTCTTAGGTTAGATGTTGGGAGCCGCTTAGGGTTTCCAACCCGAGAAGATGGAGGCTCGATGATCGACTACGGAGGAGATTCGGGGAATTCTACGCCAAATCGACCGGTCTTTAGTTGGTTTGTCTAAGCATTCATAATTAGTATGTCTATGTACTGATTCCTCTTGTGTGTCTATTATGGTTTGAAGACTTTGAATTTCAGTTTATTAATTAGATGCATGATTTGTTGAATGTTGTCTTTGATTCCGTTCTGATTATTATTGTTTGGTGATTTGAATTCATTTGGTTGGGTGTATTTGTTGGACCAAAACAGATAGACTCCGAGAGGATAAACAACCTACCTTAGCCTGACCTTGGACCAAGAGAGTTGTGTTAAGGGGTTGCTTGGACCAAGAGTGACCAGATAGTAGAAAAGCCATGCAATAGAATTAGAATCGGATTTTCGGTGATAGGTTGCCTGACAAACGACCTAGTATGGGGACTAGGAGGACCGAGACCTAGTTGATAATCTTAGATATACATGTTCGGGTGCTTTGCGCTTAAATTCTGACAACGATCATAAATCTATGTCTTATGAAAGTAAACCATAATGGATTCACTTATCTCCAATGTATGTTTGTTCATCAGTTTTCCACTTCTTGGTTAGGTTTATTATTTATTTGTCTTTTATCTTATAAAATTCCTTTTCAAAAACAAAACCCCCAAAAAAGCTTTAGGTTAATTAAACTAGTTTAGATTGATAGTCTATAAAACTTGACCGTTCCCAGTGGTAGATACGATACCTGGACTTTCCTACACTATATTACTCACGATCAGGTACGCTTGCCTGTATATGTGGTAAGACAGTGGCTAGGCATTAGAGGTTAAAACTTGTTACGCTTTTTATATACGATAATTACCGCATCAGGGGACATACAAGAAGTTTTATGGTTTCTGTCTTCATGACCTTCGTG
Source organism: Centaurea solstitialis (assembly GCA_030169165.1). Taxonomy (NCBI): domain Eukaryota; kingdom Viridiplantae; phylum Streptophyta; class Magnoliopsida; order Asterales; family Asteraceae; genus Centaurea; species Centaurea solstitialis. The sequence continues at coordinate 16,649,776 of CM058042.1, forward strand.
CTTTTTTACTGACATTTGCTTATTTTCTTGTAAACGCTTTGAAGATGACAACTCTAAGTAGGACCATAATCATTAATCTTAGGCCGAAAAGTCTTCTGAAGGTGAGGCTCTAGCTCTAGGTAGCCTATGGAAGACGGGAAGTAGAACATCGACTATATATATAATATATCTAGTAATTGATAACATATAGATGGTGGTTACCATCAACTGATTGGCTTTTATCGTTAAAACTCAGAGTCATCAATTTATTTGACATATACTTCAAAATTCGAAGTTATTTCAGCTTTATGGAATAAAACTACAACAAACTAATGTACCCGCGCGATGCAGGGGTGCAAAGGATAACGAAGTTTTCTCTTTTGGCTACATTAAGAGTTTAAAACTTTTATGGTCTTACGGAAAAACAATTAGGTTGTGAACAACCTACAAAAGATAGTAAGTAGAAGAGAAACGGGACACATTTGAGAAGAGGATAACAACCGTAGAAAATCGATTGATTCAAAGAAATTGAGAATATAAATGAAGTTTCATAACAACTAAAATTAGTATCCATATACATTCAAGTCCTATCAAAGTAACAATTGACAAGCTTAAAAACGGAAGAACTCAAGTTCCTTTTTTTATGTTTAAGGTATGTATTTGCTTGTCATGGCTATAAGAAGAAAAAAGTGTTCATAGGTCCCATTGACTTGATCTAAAAAAGACATAATAGGGGACCAAAAAATTGACAATGATGAATGTATAAATTAGTTATGAACCCTTTGTTTCTTTACTTCGTGGTTCACTAAAGAGGTTTTGGGTTCTAGGAAGGTAACCAGCCAGAGCATCAATCAAAATATTTTAGCAAGACTTTAGAATCCCATGCCTGATCTAGAAGAAGATAAATAATGGTTAATAGAATGCATCCTCTTAATGAGACCATACTATCAACATTACAAATATTAATCAATCACTAAAAGATGAAAGAAGTACTAAAAGATATAGGAATAAGATTTGTAATGGTTGGAAATAATAGTATCCATAACCAGAACTAAAAAGATGCACCTTGTCCTTCATTAGATTTAGCAACTCCCCACTGGCAAAACCATAAGCAAATTTGATGCATTCAAGATAGTGATCATTGGACCCAAAGTTCGGCAATTTTGAATCCTCTAATGCAGGGTCCTATATAGACATGCTAGCATAAGAGCATATAGTAATAAATAACAAATATTATCCCTTCTACCAGCCATAATAATCGAAAGTCAGAGAAGCACCTGAACACTGTGCTCACATTCTCTCATGACATTTAAAAAAAAGTACCATCAGAGATGAAATTGCCAAAAAAAAAAGATCATTACTGAAGAGGATCAGATCCATCATCAGTCAGAAATCCATAACACAGTTTTTAGAATCAGACTAAGTAAAAAAGTAGTTTTGCAAAGTTAATTAACAAATTAATATCTTAAATCAAATGATTTCTAAAATCAGTTAAAAAGTTCTTTCTTAATATCGAATGATGGGTCTCCAAAGAATAATCATTCAATTTATGTTCCCTACAAATTTTAAAACTTGTTACTACAATTTATTTTCTAAAATTAGACCATACATTCCATAGGAAAATCCACAGAGAATTGTAATAATTATATACTTTATAAAATCAAATGATGGTTTCGTTGCAAATCCATAGCTCTTTACGATGATAACTTCTGCTGGAAATATCATTAGTTGAAAGTCTAGTTACAGTGAAGTGTAAAAACTAAAAAAGTTGATAGCACGATTTACCTTTTATGTTCATGTTTTTATAAAACTTATTGGATGGTCTAACGTCGTCCAACTAACTTATCGTGATGTCCGTCCAAAGATCGCTAGGCCTCCTATGTACAAATGTTTTAGGCAAACCATTACCTTTTAAACATAAGAGTACTTTATGTTCTAAGGTTTGAGGCTTTGTTACAACATTACCTTTGACAGAGCACGAGTAGAGTGAGTCAGGCAAACCATTAATGGTATAAGCATCTGATGAGTTCGGACCACTGCCAAACTTGTACATTTCATCTTCTATCCCTTTAATAGGTAAGTTCCACCATTCTCCTATAAATCATAATCAATATATACAAAAACTATTATAAACAGTAAATCTATCAAGAAAAATTGTATATGAAGATGACTCTTTAAAGAAATTAATTACCAAATATGATGGGGATTTCCGCTTCAATTGGAATAGAGAATGGGTAGGGCATACGAGGGTGTATGATGATGGCACCATAGATGGTGGCACGCTTCCAAGAAATATGAGCATGCCACCAAAGGGTACCTCTCTGTCCGGTCACGGTAAACTTGTATGTATAAGATTCACCTGGTTTTATGGGACATTGGGTAACATATGCTGGACCATCTGCCCATCCAATTCGTAGTTGCTTGATTCCATGCCTGCTCAACGTCACGTAGGTACACATTAGAATTACACAATGGTAGAACCAGAGGAAGACTAAAACAAATAATTTAACCGTTAGCACCATAAGTTGGAAATTTGGGTTGAAAGTGGATAATAAATGACTTTTCATGCAGACAAAAAATAGTAAGACAATAAGCTCTAACTCAAACTCTCAAACTCAAAGTATATAATTCAAGAAACAAATAAATGAGATGCCACTTCATTTATTACCAATGGATGGTGGTGTTTATATGAACACCATTGGTGGTGACCTTAATTGTAATAACCAAGATCCTAGGTGGAGTTAAATAAGTTAAGTTACCGTCAATTGACCTTTTGTGAGAATATGAGGAATTTTAGGGTTAATTATGTGACTATTGAAAAGTCTAATGGCATGGGCCTTTACCATTTTAGGTATGGGCTTGGCCCAAAACCCTAGGTATTTAAACTTTAAACCCTAAAATTAAACCATTTTTGGAAGTGTTAGTGTGTGAAGTGTGTGTTTTGGAAGGAAGTATCATCATCGAGCTTTAGTAGGGGATTTTCGCTTCGTAAGGTAAGATCTCGATGCCCGAATAGTGTAAGATCACTGTTAATTGTCGTATATTTGCTTTGGGGTTAGTTTGGATACAATTGGATCAGATTAGAATCAATTTTGATCGATTTTAGGCTATTTTCGGAACTGTCCTCGTTTTCCGAGTCGGAATTCATATTTTCCGAATCGGAATTTATGTTTTCCGAATCGGAAAATATGTGGTGTTTTCGGAAGTGTTTCGTTTCGTCATGCCTTTCCCGGACTGGAAACCTACGTTTTCCGAATCGGGAAATTGGCTAGTTAAGTCGTTATTTTGACCTCGTTACATTTGGTATGCGGATTATGAGTCGGGATTTCCGAATCGGAAATTACCATTTTCCGAATCGGAAAATGGTAGGTTTTCCGAATCGGAAAACGGCGTGTTTTTCCGAATCGGATTTTGTGCTTTTCCGAGTCGAGTTTTGGAAGGTTTTGTCGTTAGGGTTATTTTCGGAGAAGGATTTTTCCATAGTAGTTTAACCCCTTAAAAATAAAATTTTTTCGAGGGGCGCTGCCCCTCAGACCCAGCAAGGGCGGCTCCCCTTGACCCCGTCCGCTAACCGGGTAGCGGAACCCCCGTGCTAAGTCTGCCTAGGGGTATCCTAGTTGTGTGTTGTCTAAGTGCGAATCTCTAATGCCTTAGGAATTTATACAGATATCAGGAGATAGAGTAATCAGCGAGATAAGCTCAGGTGAGTTCCCTTGCCTGAAAATGAATGGACTGCTTTTACTGTTTTAAACATATCCATTCGGTTTGCAAATGTTTTGATAATGATATTAATGTGATTTTGTGAAATTATAAATGGTTGTGAATGCTATACTGATGATCATCATATGCATGCTGTTTTAATGTTTCGGAATTGCATCGTGAGTAATATGTACCATGGGACCGTACATCCCTGGGAAGTTAGTGGTGTGAGGCACGGACTACGTCCGTCACTCCTTAAATGAGAATCTGGGAGATCCTGCCACGTGAGGTTGTTTGTGGGATGGTGCAAGGCACGGACTACGTCCGTCACTCCTTAAATGAGAATCCGGGGGATCCGGCCATCCGGTTGTTGTGTTGTGACTTTATTACTCATGATGCTTTCCTGGTACCTTGTGATAACTGATTTTACGGCCAGCGGGCCGGAACTGTACTGTAAACTGTTTTTGAGGGAATTCACTAGACCTTACGGTCTAACCCTCGTTTTCCAAAATCTAAAATCTTTTCAGGAAAAGATCGAGCAGCAAGAGGCAAGGAAAAGGTAGATGTCTAGAGTCACGCTGCCGGTCTGAAGTAGAGTTTTGACCTAATTAGAATCTCAGCTGTGGAGGGTTGTTCCGCATGCACTCTTTAACCATTTACTTTTGAGTTGAGAATTCTGAGTATTATGCGTATTAGATCACTGGGATTTATGATTATTGTGTATTTATATTTGTTATGATATTTTGGGTATCGGGGCGTTACATTAATCTTTATGTGCTCTCATTCATTTACAACAATCGTTGGTCCTGGATACTCCCCATTTACTGTTAATATAGCTTTTCTACTGCAATAAACGAGGCAGAATATCAATTAATCGGTGTTGGCGACTAAAACATAGATAAGATAACAACATAGAGCAAAAGGTATTACTACCATAAGCATTTAGCATTGAAGTTCAAACAAATTCCACAGACTTGTAAATAAATAACAGGAAGTTATTGTGATGCTACTATCACCTTGAATTTCAAAGACTCTTGAGTGCTGGAAAGAAAATGCGTCATATGGCATCTGCCTAATGTCAAGCAAACTAACTTCAATTCATTTCTAGAATCCTATATCCTTTTATTATCATTCTATATTGTAAACAAAGTAAAATGTACAATTCCTTGGTCAACAATCCATTCATGATCCCAGAAAACTAAGCTCACTTAAATAAAAAGATTACAGATAATCAAAGTATTAACCCAATTTTAACTCCCCCAACTATACAAAATGACAAAGTTGAAACAATGTCACTCAAATTATAGATGAAATTATCAAACTATTTACAACAAAATGGTGAGCAGAAAACAATTGAAAACCAAAACGCAGAGAGAACGACTCAATATAGAGATAGGAGATGGATAGTAGTTGAACCTGAATTGGAAAGAGCTTCTCCATTATTTGTTCCAGTCTCTCTAGCCTTGCAGTAGCATCTATGGAGCATATATCAATAAGCAATCATAGGAATATATGTAAGACAAGTGAAAATCTTATAGATTAGAGAAAATGACCACCGCAGCTAAAAAGTAATGAAGAAAGTTAGACATCGAGTAAAACAGCCTTATGCCTTTATCCCTTGACCCAATTTCGTGATAGCAAATGATAAACAAACAGTGTTGCTGCCAAGATGACATAGCAATTTGACATAGCAAGATGATATGAGATGAGTTCAGAGCAGATTCAGAAAACAAAAAGGAAAGATTTCAGACATAAATTGCAATATAAACGAAATTGAAATCGATTTCTTAACTGGTCCAGACATGCCAATTTGTTCGATTTCGGAAAAATCATTGTCAAAAAAAATTACATAAACGAAATTCAATGAAGTATAGAGAAGGGTAGAAATCAAATTCTTGCAATGTAAACGAAATTGAATGAATTATACAGAAGCTGTAGATATCAAATTGTTGCAATATAAACGAAAATTAGATGAATTATAGAGCAGGGTAGATATCGAATTCTTACTCTTACTTAGCAGGAATGTTGTTTGTTGAAATCGAGTTTGTAATGCAGAAGCAAATTGAATGTGGTTTTTAGGGTTACCATTGGGAGATTTGCAGAAGCAAATTGAATTTGGTTTCTGCATTACAAAGGGTAGGTTAAAGCTTTCCTGAGGGAGACGTGGGCTAGATGGAGAAGATCGTGGGTATCTTAAAAATTTCAAGAGTAACCGTAATAGTCCTTTTATAAAGGAGTATAGATTTTAGAAAAATAGAAAACAGGTTTAGAAAAAAAAAATTCATTTTCTTGGAAAACTTTTGAAAACTGAATGAACCAAACGCATTTTCTAAATTTTCATTTTCCTTAGAAAATTTTCACAACCAAACCCACCCTTAGGCATTCTCGATCCTCTCTTCCTATCTAGTAGCCATGACTGATTCTAGTAGGGACTTTTCTTGCGTTCTCCATGTATTTGGGATCACGTTTTATTGTTGTAAAATGAATCTATGTATACTATGTTGTTTTAGTCGTTGTTTCGAAAATCATCTTCTTGTGTCTTTGATGTGTTTTCTGTAACGTTTGTAATTTCTATATATGTCTAATACCAGTACTTAAGTTTTGGAATGGTTAATTTGTGTGTCTGTCGTTTATGCTGATCTAATGATTGCTAAGGATGACCTGATTCCTGGATTGTAAGGTTCCGTTAGAATGCCCACATTCGATTCGATGCACAAGATACTTGGATTTGTGAAACACCTTGTGATATAGCATGGTTTTACATTGGCATATAGTTTCATTGATTGGGTTTTTTTCTTTTCTTTTAATGTTTATAATTCATCATCATCTTCATTTCTGGTATGCATTTTATGTTAGGATTGTGTGCGAGACAGTAACAGGGTTACCGTGTCCAATGTTATAAGACACTAGTAGGTCACACCGCTGCACACCTAATTGAGAACTTTTGTGTGTAAGAGATAATTGAGAAAAGATAAATAAATAATTATAAGTTAATAATTATTTGTTAGATTAATTAATCAGTAAATTAATTAATTAAGGGATTAATTAATAAAGAGATAATTATGAAAGGAATCTTAATCAAATACAAACACTGCCTTATTTATGTCTATAAATAAAGGCTTAAAGGTTTTATCAGATAGATTTTCCTCGCACCAAAAATTACTCTCTCTCTCTCTCAAACCGCCGCCGGCCTCCCCTCTCTCTCACACATCGATCGGTTTTTTTCGACCAGTCACGGTGGTCTAGCAACCCTCTCGCGTGGTGTCAGTAGCGGTGTACCCCCTGCTCGCTTTCCGGAGAATTTTTCGCTAAAGGTAAACCATCAAACTCTCTTGATTGTATCTGTTAGGTTTAAGCTGGATCCAATGTTTGGGAATCAGTTTTGTTATCCGCTGCGCACCGTTAGTGCCTACGGTTCCCAACAGTGGTATCAGAGCCACTTCTTAAACCTACAGATCAGGTTCGATTGATTGATAGGTTTATTAAAAATTTGATTTTTATATGTTTCTAATTATGTAAAAATTGATATTTTTTTCGAAAACCTAATTGGCGGTGGAACGGCGGCAGTTAGCCGGCCGAACCACCAGGACCGATCAACGGAGAAGCCGAGCCACCAACGCGCGGCGGCCGCACCACAGATGGTGGTTGCGGCGTCGGCTGTCTTCCATTCGCCAGCCGCACCACCGTGTGGTGGCGGCGTCGGCCGTACCACCGCCACCAAGATGGTGGCGATTGTTGTTGTTGATCGAATCAACCACCGAGGACCACACCACCAAGCCGTTCTTAACGGCGACGGTGGTGGCTGCGTGTTTTAATTGGGCCGCGCATCACGGCGGCAATGGTGGCGTCGAGCTGCTGTTGTCGCGGTGGTGGTGGCGTGTAGGGTTTTCGGCCGCCACACTACAGAACCGTGGTGATGGCGCACGGCCTAAACCCGGTCCACAGCACCACCACAGGCGATGGTGGTTGCGTCGGCTTGATCGCGAACAACCGCCACACCACCGTTTGTGGTGGTGGCGGCGATGGCGTTAGTTATGTTGTTCGCCGACCACGGCGATGGTGGTGGCGCCGAGCTGCTGCTGTCGCCGGTGGATGATGACGGCGGTTGATTTCAGCGAAGGCGGTGGCGGCGTTTTATTGCTACCGTTGTCAACGATCAAAAAAAAACCACCGATCGGCGGTGGTGGCCGATTGCTACCATCGTCGATCGCGGTGATGGCCATCGAAGGGTTCTCGCACCACCGATCGACGGCAGTGGCTATCGCCGCTGTTGTCGTGACGGTGGTGGCGGCTATGTTGTTGTGCACGGCGGTGGCGGCGGTGCTAAACCGCTACTGTCGCCGGTGGTTTGACGATGGCAGCGTGGACGCCTGGAAGCGACGGTGGTAGTGGCACTAGTCACGGATGCTGTCGTGTTCCCAACCGGTGGCAACGGCGATGGTTGATTCCATCAATGTCGTCGCCGGTGATGGTAATGGTGATCGGGACGGTGGCGGTGGTGGCTACTTTTGCTGTCATCGTCACCGGTAACTGTAAACCACCAGTTCGCGCCGCAAACAGCGACTGGTGGTGAAAGTTGTTGTTTCTATTCGCAATCAGTTTAGTTAGGTTGCGTTGGTTAAGGGATTAAGCCAGATGGGCATAAAACCCTAGGGATTATTTCATTAAATTAATTAGTTTAATTAATTAAAATAAAATTTAGTTAAATTTTGTTTTAGTTGTCGTAGTCAAACCCTTTGACCCGTGGTTGTATTTATACATATGTTCTTTTTATTATTGTTGGTTACGGGAGGCCTGCATGCCATTTACAACCCGGTTTTTGTAATGTAATTTTAATAAATAAAATCGAGACCCAAGACGGAGCCAAGGAGATAACCATGGAGCTTGGAGCCAGTGGGAGCGCCGAGAAGATTTGTCCCTTAGGAATAAAGACCGTCGTTTTGTGTTGGCTCACGAAACGACAATAGTTAAGGGTTTTTGACTATGACATGTTTTTAGTGCGTGGTTGTTTATATTTAATAGTTATATAAATTGCGTGATTGTTATTAGTTACGTAATTTCCTTTTAAATATAAACGGTTTTAAAATTAAATGTTTTAAAATAAAAATTGGATACAAATACAGTTTGTATTTGGATCCAAAGTTTTTGAAAACTGGCAATTTTAACCCTTATCAAAATCATAGATTAGTAAGTGCAACCCACTTTAGGGGCACCTCCGGTGTAAGGTACATAGGGCGTTGTAAGTGAACACACTATGAACGCCCGTGTTCAAACCGAAACTGGAGGGTGATAAAACTCTGCGAATTATCTCCGGGTGGTACCGGCCAGGGTTTGTCCAGGTCCCGGGTGGTGCAGTCTATTTTGGTAATTATTTATTCACCGGGTGGTACCGGGCCAAAATGCACTAGAGGGACTAAATATGCACGGATTATATATCCGATGTCCCGACGATCTAGAAATCGTATTTTCGAATTAAAATGCGATTGGTATAGTTTTACCTACCATAAATTGCATGAGTCGGTTTGACATGATCACATGCTTCCCGACACATGTGAAATATGGATTCTAGTCTAATAAATTTATTTTAAGGGTAATAATTTGTTAGAGATTTTATAATTATAAACTAAGCTTGGAATTTTATTCTTTATTGTAGATGTCTTTTTCTGTAATCCCGTTTTATACCCCTGAGGAATCACTGAGACTCATCAATGGAAAATGGAAACTTACAGGACAAAATTTTCCAGTTTGGAAAATGCACCTTGATAATATCTTGCGTGCACAGGGTAAGTTTTACGTTTTAGAAAAACCTGTATCACGACCTAAGAGTAATTCTCCTGAAGAGGAATTTGCTCGGTACTTCAAGTTTATGGCAGATGAATCGGATGTCATGTCAATTATGATTTTCTCTATATCGTCCGAGTTCACGGATAGATTAAGAGATAAATCTTTGCCACGAGGTCGTGAAAGATATAGAAAGCCAGCTGGGATTCTATAAACATACGGGTAAGCTTCTAATCATGAAAGAGATGCTTTCACTAAAGCTGAAAAAGGACCAGTCAGTTAAAGACCATCTTATGGAAATGAGGAGGCTCTTTAAATGCTTGACACGTTTGGGGTACAAGATGACTCAGGAAGAGTTAATGTATCTCATGTCGTACTCACTCCCGAAGGAGATATGTGACACAGCTAGTGCCTACATGAAAGAACCAAAGACTGACGTGGCAGCACTACATGAGAACATTCTGGCCCAGTCTAGAGCCAAAGCCAGCACCTGCTGATCTCATGGATACTGATTGGATTGATGAGCTGGGGGATCTGAGTTGCCCAGAATGCGGTAGCAAGGATATTTGCGAGCACTCGATGAATATCGACCAGATAGAGATCGGTTTACCCGATGCTCCAGGTATCTTTATGATAGATTGCTTAATCACTTCTTATGAATCATGGGTAATTGATACAGGCAGTGGTAACCACATTTGTAATCATTTACAGGGATTCACTAGAAGAAAGACTTTGAGGAAGAACCGTTCGAACCTACGAGTTGGCAAAGGCACTCCGCTGATAGCTGAAGCTGTAGGATCTTATAGTCTTAGTTTACCCTCGGGTCTAGTTTTGGAACTGGATAATTGTTATTATATTCCAAATATGATTAAGAATGTTTTGTCTTTCGATTTGTTAGTAGACCAAGGTATTTATTACAAGTATGATTATAAAATGATATTTGTCTTTAAAAATAATATTTTCTATTTTAAGCAACACCTGTGAATGGTCTATATACAGTAAATCTACAAGACAACAGTAGTGAGATCTATCATATAAGTAAACGATCCAAAGACATTGAGGATCAGACTTACCTCTGACATTGTCGTTTGGGCCACATAAACAAGAAACACGTTGAACTACTCCTAAAAGGAGGTTTTCTTGGTACTTTCGATTATAAACCTTTTGATAATTGCGAGTCTTGTTTATCTGGCAAAATGACAAAACAACCTTTCAACAAAGAAAACGAAAGGGCTACTGACTTGTTAGAAATAATTCGCACAGATGTGTGTGGACCTTTTAGTCATGTGGCAAGAGGAGGATACCGGTACTTCATTACCTTTACTGACGATTTTAGTAGGTATGGTTATGTCTATCTTATGAGACATAAATCTGAAAGCTTTGAAAGATTCAGAGAATTTCAGAATAAAGTACAGAATCAACTTGGCAGAAAGATCAAGTTTTTACGGTCAGATCGCGGAGGCGAATATCTTAGTGATGAGTTTGACAATCATCTGATGGAGTGTGGGATTGTATCCCAACTCACACCTCCGTATACACCTCAGATGAATGGTGTGTCAGAAAGGAGAAATCGTACTTTACTTGATATGGTACGATCGATGATGTGTCACTCTACACTACCAATGTCATTCTGGGGACATGCGCTCGAAACGGCAGCACATATACTGAACAGAGCGCCAACAAAGTCGGTAGAAAAGACTCCATACGAATTATGGAAGGGTAAGAAACCCAATATATCTTTTCTAATAATTTGGGGTTGTGAGGTTTACGTCAAACGACCCACCTCAGAAAAACTCAAGCCCAAATCCGACAAGTGTTTCTTCGTTGGATATCCCAGAACCACCGTGGGATATTATTTCTACAACCCTGAAGAGAACAAAGTTTTTGTTGCTCGAAATGGAAAATTTCTGGAAGAAAAGTTTCTCAGTTCTGGGAACACCAGAAAGGATGTAGATCTACAGGTAGTAGACGAAGAAAACACTACACCAATTGTTGAGCTAGAAATTCAACATGAGAATGTTGAACCTCAATCAGAATCAATTGAGGAAGTGCAAACACAGGACCTTCGCAGATCCAGTAGGGTAAGACAAGAACCAAATAGGTATCTTGGGTTTCTAGTCTCTCAGGACAGTGGAGACTTGAATGAACCAACATCCTATGGAGAAGCTGTGTCAGGCAATGAGTCTGAACAATGGCAGGAAGCCATGAAGGCCGAGATGCAATCCATGTACGACAACCAAGTTTGGGAGTTGACTGATTTGCCACAACACTGTAGAGCTGTTGGACGCAAATGGGTTTTCAAGAAGAAAACCGACATGGATGGGAATGTACACACTTTCAAGGCCAGACTGGTCGCAAAAGGGTTCACGCAAACTCATGGTATCGACTATGATGAAACCTTTTCACCAGTGGCCATGCTAAAGTCAATTAGGATTCTAATGGTCATTTCATCGTACTTTAACTACGAGATCTGGCAAATGGACGTCAAGACAGCCTTTCTGAACGGAAAGTTAACAGAAGACGTCTATATAGAAAAACCAGAGGGGTTTGAAGATCCTAAGAATCCTAATAAGGTGTGGAAACTGCTAAAATCCATTTATGGATTAAAGCAAGCATCTCAAAGCTGGAACTTACACTTTGATGAGCGAATCAAAGAAGTTGGTTTCGCCAAAAGTGAGTTCGAGCCGTGTGTCTACACTAAGTTCAGTGGGAGCATAGTAACCTTCTTGGTCTTGTACGTAGATGACATTCTACTCATAGGAAACGATGTTCCAACTTTACAGAGTGTAAAGAGTTGGTTAAGCAAATGTTTCCAGATGAAAGACCTTGGAGAAGCCGCTTATATACTTGGCATAAAGATCTACAGAAACAGATCTAAGCGGCTTATCGGACTTAGCCAAAGTACATATATTGATAAAATCCTGAAGAAATTCAGGATGGATGAATCCAAGAAAGGATTTATCCCGATGCAAGATGGCATAGTGTTAAGTAAAACACAATGTCCTGTTTCTAGTCAAGATCAGGACAAAATGAAATCGGTTCCATATGCTTCAGCAATTAGATCGATTATGTATGCCATGTTATGTACTAGGCCCGATGTTGCTTACTCAGTAAGTGTTACGAGCAGATATCAACAGAATCCAGGAGAACCTCACTGGGTGGCTGTCAAGAACATTCTCAAGTATCTGAGAAGAACGAAAGACATGTTCTTGGTCTTTGGAGGTTCTGAAGATGAAATTAGTGTCAACGGCTATTCTGACGCTAGTTTCGAGACCGACAGAGATGATTTTAGATCACAGTCAGGGTATGTTTTCACCCTAAACGGAGGCGCGATCTCGTGGAAGAGCTCGAAGCAGGACACGATTGCAGATTCAACTACAGAAGCAGAGTACATTGCAGCATCTGATGCGGCAAAGGAAGCTGTCTGGCTAAGGAATTTTCTATCGGATCTCAGAGTGGTTGCCAGTGTCTCTAGACCGATCGATATATTCTGTGATAACTCGGGAGCCGTGGCGCAACCAAAGGAACCTAGAGAGCATCACAAGTCAAGACACGTGCTCAGAAAATATCACCTTATCCGAGAGATCATTGGAAGAGGAGATGTGAGAATATGCAAGATTCCAACAGAAGAAAATGTCGCAGATCGCTGACAAAGCCACTAGCAAGGGTGAAGCATGAGGCACATGCAAACTCCATTGGGATGCAGTACCTGGACGCCAGTAGCTAGTTTTAGTTTATTAATTATTACTATAGTTTAATTTAGAACGATTCAATCATGTAAAGATTCTTGATGTAATAAATGGAGGTTTTAATTCATGATTGTTTTAAATTAACTATTTTTCGCATATTTAACGTATCCATGATTTTACAAAGTTTTTGCATGAAATCTAAAAATCCGTAGCCACTTATTGAAATGGGAATTTCAATAGGGAGTTTAACGCTATTATAAATACTTGATGATTTATTCGAAGTAAACAATAAAAGCACAAGGGATGTGACCAGGTATTTATAGATACTCATCAGAGTGATTGGGTATTGGAAGTGACCAGTATCAAGTCTGCTTCATGGAGCCTCAGTCATAAGCATGCTTATGACTTGAAAGGTTGTCCTTAGACCTGAGATACTTGGTTTGGGAACATGAGGACTGTTGTACTCTTAGCATGTCCTAACGCTGCACCGTAATAGGGCGGCCATACGGGACGTGACTAGATGCAGCGGAAGCCGTGGATCCAAATGCAAGTAGTCAAGAAGGGATTTGCACCTCTTTCAAAAGGAGAGATATTTCCGGGCCCCTTGACGATTAAGATTGGCAGAAAACGCGTGGCCACGCTCGGATAAAATAACAGGTGTTATTTAGTAATATCTGTTACTGCAGGCAATCGAAATCAAAGTCATGAAATACTTGAATTTGAGAAATGAATCCTCCACTCCATGTTTCAAATCCATTTCAGAAATATCGCGTGCAAAAGGAATGAACCTGTGTACAAATTCAAGCGTGAATTGTATCTCTGGATATAAGAGATCTTATAACCTGGTTAACCTAAGTGTCTAGCTAGGGACCTCCTTAGGCTAATGGTAACAGCACAGTTACATGTCTAGCACAAGTGGGAGTCTGTTATGATTGTGTGCGAGACAGTAACAGGGTTACCGTGTCCAATGTTATAAGACACTAGTAGGTCACACCGCTGCACACCTAATTGAGAACTTGTGTGTAAGAGATAATTGAGAAAAGATAAATAAATAATTATAAGTTAATAATTATTTGTTAGATTAATTAATCAGTAAATTAATTAATTAATTAAGGGATTAATTAATAAAGAGATAATTATGAAAGGAATCTTAATCAAATACAAACACTGCCTTATTTATGTCTATAAATAAAGGCTTAAAGGTTTTATCAGATAGATTTTCCTCGCACCAAAAATTACTCTCTCTCTCTCAAACCGCCGCCGGCCTCCCCTCTCTCTCACACATCGATCGGTTTTTTTCGATCAGTCACGGTGGTCTAGCAACCCTCTCGCGTGGTGTCAGTAGCGGTGTACCCCCTGCTCGCTTTCCGGAGAATTTTTCGCTAAAGGTAAACCATCAAACTCTCTTGATTGTATCTGTTAGGTTTAAGCTGGATCCGATGTTTGGGAATCAGTTTTGTTATCCGCTGCGCACCGTTAGTGCCTACGGTTCCCAACATTTTATATGCAAACCAAAACTACTGTGGCAAGAATATTCAACCATGGTGCTTTGTGGCCAGACCCCAGGGGAAGAGAAGGTGGCAGTGCTCTTCCCTAAGACTTTGTTCATAAGAAAAAAGCCTCAATATAGCACGTATTATTAATGTCACAGCCGAAACTAACTTATACATAAACAAAGCAAATAAGTTGATAAGAAAACAAAACATGGTCGAGCTTCTCAATTCAAGTGTGGGATGGATCTCGAGTTAACAAACGCAGCCGAACATTTCGCTTATCTTTTTGGAATAATGTCACGTCTTCATCACAAGTAAATAAAATCCACTCGTCATCTTCTTCATGAAGGTATTTGAGCTTATAATCAGTGGCACGATCCAACTTAAATTTCTTAACAATTTCCTTTTCCATAGTTTTAGATGTTGCTGATGAGATTGGGTGAGTGAACATGATCACGTCACCTGCATACTCTGCTTTTATCGTCACCATATTTTTATTCAAAGACGTCTCTCCGATGTTGTCTTGAATTGCTCCTCCATTATCTTCTTCTTCTTCTTCTTCTTTTTCTTCTTCGTTTGTGTCTCTTTGATTCTCCTCAACAAAATCTTTTCCTTGCCACTTTATGCTTAGTCTCCTGCACTTGCGTTTCAACGTAGACACGTGAACTGTAAAAAACCATCAAGAAACAAGTCGATAAGATGTGAAAATCCAAAGGATTCAAGTGATTAGAGGCAAACTTATAAGCATTCCATATACATAAAAGCAAGTGTAATTTGAAAGCAAAAGATCATCATCATTACCTTCAAGCTTTAGTGCAGCTTCATTTTGGGTCTGACCAAATTGTGACTCGATCTGCTCTCGAGATAATATGATTGGCGTTGTCTTGCCTTTTGCCTTCAAAGGTGTTAAACATTCCTCAACCTTTGATTGTCTTCCTCTTTTTAGTGACACTTTGTTTCTTTGGAAAATCTTAATATATTTTTCCCTTCCTTTAGAATTCCTAACATCTAGAATATCTATTTCATCACCGAACTCTACGCCAGAGTCAAATCTAAAGCTTGGCAAATACTTCTTAAATGTTAATAATAGCGACTCCAACAAGATAGCATTGTCTCGTTCTTTTCTCCAAAAAAACTTGAAAACGAAATCTAAATCATTAGTCTTGGTGCTCCTCAAGTATATCACAAAACAACTACACTTAAAGAAGAGAGAGAGTAACTTTAGTACCGACTCATCATCAGTCAACTTCGAAATGTCTTTTACAAAGTACGGTTTATAGTTTTGAAATGTCTTCCCAGTAAGGCCCTCCCCCATTTTCAAAGGAAGCCTATAACAAACATTATGATAACTTGTACAATAACGTTCAAGCCATACACAATAGTCATCGTCCAAATTAACAGAATAATCAGTCAATTTGATCCCTATGATTCTTTTCGCTTGACCATCCTCCAATGAGACATGATTCTCGTTCTTGTAAGCTATCCAAACATGAGCAAAAGCTAAACCATACTTGTGCCAAATGATCTTTAATGCATCATCGATTTCATTCTTGGCATGCTCCAAGCCACGGATAGTCTGTTTCATGGGAATGAACTATTTACACATATCCAATATCAAATAAAAGATCACGAAGTTGTAAAACACCTTTTTATTCAACCGGGTTGGGTTCTGGGGAGGTTAACGTGAGAAGTAGTTATTAACCGTATTTGGATGAGAAGTAGATGCACTGAGTGCACCGGATCAATTCCTTCTAAAGCACAATTCATGGTAGGAGCATGAGATTAAAAGAGATGAAGGGTTTAGATCCACTTCTCACGTTTCTCAGCGTTAACTCAACTTTTCATACGATTGTTCGTCTTATTCGAGACAGCTATTTTATTCAAGATTTGAGTGACTGCTGCCCAAACTACAACGAATCATATGATATATATATATACGAGTTTTTAGGAACATACCTTGTACGGTAGGCGATCTAGTGCATGGAACGTTTTGAGACCCTGTTTCTGCAAAGAGAGGTAGCAAATTAGATTAAAGTGTGATTTGTTTTTAGGAGGTCTAAACAAGTGTAAATTCACCTCTAAAAAAATAAGAGGTGGATGGTCCACCTCTTAAAATTTCAGAGGACGGTAAGAGGTTTTCAGGCTTTTTCTTAGAAATAAAACAACGGTCTTAGGTCTCCAAACCTCTTAATTTTCAAACTTAAGAAGTTTTAAGAGGTGAATTTTAAAAAAAACAAATGAACCCCTAAATGTTTTCAATGTTCTTGTACCACACAAATGAAAAGTTGAAAAAATTTAACGAGCTGCGAAAGTACAAACCTCGAGTGAGGTATTCAACTTATTGAACACTTGAAGAAATTCCGTAGACGAGCTAGCGGAACACTCGACGATCCCAACACAGCAGCTTTGAGCAGGATCAAAAACAGGGAGCAAAACACAAGTCTTCAATCCACACGCTAAAGCCGAAGATACCAATGGATTCGTTTGGTTAACAACCTTGAGATCCGGTAATAACTCCGGCGTTTGGTTTAGGAATGCTTTAACTGCTGCACCATCACTTATGATCCCAACATCCTCCTCTTCAACTCCAACGTTATTCATCACATCAACACAATACTGGTACTTGAGACAACATAACCTATATTCGGGGAGATCATTGTCACAAGTTGCAAGGGTAAAAGGCTGATCGGAAGTTGTAAGAAGTTGTCTGCCACCGGCTGTTTTTATAGGGGCCCAAAACTGGATTAAGCCTCCAAATGAATAATCAAGTTGAAGGTTTTGAAAGGCACATGTTATCTTGTCTTGAATGGGCTGAGGATCATCTGTGTAATTAATAAAAAATACATGACTGAATCAGTAACAATTAAAACTAAAGAAAAACTGAAACTGAATCTGAATCTAGGATTGACTAACCATGGCTCCAAAAAACCCTTAGGTCAACCAAGGACGGAGGTGATGAGTGAAGGGTGGTTGGATAGGTTTTAATAAATGTATCAAAAAAATCATAGCAGAATAAATCCATGGGAAGTGGGAAAATAGGGGGAAGGGATGAAGTAAAATCGGTGGAAGGAACTTTTCTTTAGGTTATAACTTATATAATATCTTGTTTTTAATGGAAAGTATGAGTATTTTTTTTTAACAGATAACTCACACACACGTTTTGGGGGTATTTGGATTCAAATGCGCACCGACTAATTCCTCCAGGCCTATTTGGACCCAAATATTGAAATAGGTATTTGGATCCAAATGGGCACCGACTAATCCCCGAGCCCATGAACTCGCTCCTAAACTGGCCCTATGGATCAGCCCAAGAGCTAAATACTGCAGCAAGTCGTTGCCTACAGGATTTGAACCTTGGCCAACTGGGGATATCATCCCCTGAGGGATAAGGGTGTTACCTTCACCCACTAAGCTAAACCATCTATGGTAAGTATTTTTATATCGTTAATCACTTTTAATTAAATACGCTTTAATGAATTGCAGACTTGAAAAAAATTAATTCGATGAATGTCATTCTAATGGTGATTTATTTTTCATTCAATGATAACCATTTTTCTTCAAATTTAACATTTCTTACCAAAACTCAACCTTCATTGTAAATAAGCAGTTGTTGAGGAAATTATAGAGAACGTCCCTCTTCTATCATCTAAGCTTTACCTTTTTTCTCTTTAATAAATTATTTACGGTAAGTGTTTCTCTAAAATTGTGGTGTTGGTTACTGTGTTTTCAGAATTACACGTTCAATCTTTGTAACTAACTCTATAAAGTTCTAACCATTGACAAATGTGGCGTTTGGTTCACAGAATGTTTTTTGATGGAATGGAATCTGTCAAAGGAATTTGACTTTGAAGGAATTGGAATGGAATGTTATCAGGTTTGACCACCTGTTTGGTTGGCAGAATTGGAATGGAATCTGTCAAAGGAATTTGATTTTGAAAGAATTGGAATGAAATGTTATCAGGGTTGACCACTTGTTTGGTTGGCAGAATTAGAATGAAATCTGTCAAAGAAATTTGACTTGGAAGGAATTGGAATGGAATGTTATCAGGTTTGACCACCTGTTTGGTTGGCAGAATTGGAATGAAATCTGTTAAAGGAATTAGAATTTCTCTGTTTGGTTCACGGAATGTAGCTTTGGAATTGGAATGAAATTTTGGTAAATGACCAAAATACCCTTTTTAACAATTTTAATTTATTTTAAAAAATGATTT
Organism: Centaurea solstitialis; assembly: GCA_030169165.1. NCBI lineage: Eukaryota > Viridiplantae > Streptophyta > Magnoliopsida > Asterales > Asteraceae > Centaurea > Centaurea solstitialis. Next base: position 16,668,628 of record CM058042.1, read on the forward strand.
ATTAAACCCAAATTACTTTATGAAACCCACTTTTCATCAGGTCAGGTCTCTCAAATCACTTTAACAAACCCACTTCTCAAGAACATTTCCATTTACCAAGAACATTTTATAATTTTTTTTTATCAAACCTACATTTTTATGAAAACCCACGTTTCAAACAAAAAGAACCGAAGAACTCATAACCAGAAAATGAAGAACTCTGCAGAGAAAGGAGAAATCGATAGACACCATAACCAGAAAATGAAGAACTCGTAAACAGAAAATGAAGAACTCGTAAACAGAAAATGAAGAATACGACAGAGAAAGGAGAAATTGAAATAGATTGTAACCAGAAAATTAAGAAATCGTAACCAGAGAAATGAGAAACCAAGAAGATGAAGGTTTCAAACTTTTGTTTTCTTTGTTGCAGTGGAGAAGATGAGTCGTCAAGAGAGCAGGTTTCCATTCTTCAATATCAAGAGAAAGAAGTGGAGAAGATGGGTCCTCAAATAAAATAAATGGTAACCAGAGAAATGTGTTTGCTTGAGTTAAGGGCATTTTTGGAATGATGAAAATATTAGATTCCATTCCATCAAATTTCAAAATACTACCCATTTCTCGTGGAATGATCAAATCCTTTATCTATGGAATTCATTGGAATTTAGAGATTCTTTTCATAAAAAAGAATGAACCAAACAATGGATTGAAATCTGGTCAAACGAATTCAACATTCCAATTCCACCATATTCCATCAAATTCTGTGAACCAAACACACCCAAAGGATATTATAATCTTTTTTACCATATTATCTAATTTGTTCATGTTTAAGGCTGTCTCCTTTTTATTAAAACTTAGGTGTCATTTTCGAAGAAATAAAAAAACATCAAAACCAAAAGTAAAGTTTACTATATATAATATATGTATATATTTGACTTCCACGCACACCTACCTTCTTGAGCTTGAGTTTGAGCTAGATCTTGGTCTAGAACTAGAACTAGAACCAATCGTCTTATTGTTCTATTCATTGCAGTAGGCGAAGTCGCATTTGAAACTAGCCATTTTGTTTAATGCCAAGATCGAGGAGCTCTTCTTCCTACTTAAAGAAGATTTTTTTTGGTATTTTCTTTCTCTTATGCATATCCAATAATTGGAGATAAGATATTCATATTAGAAAACATAAGTAAGGGGCTGTGACTTAATGGGGCTTAATGGGATTTTTAGGCTTATTCGCGCAGACACATAGGGTGTTTACTAACGGCTTAATCGCACAACCATGTGCATAATCGGACAGCCACCAAACCTCACTTGTCCCCATTCAGACATGAAATTGGACAAATATACCCTTTATTTTTTGGAAGGGTTAAAATAAAAGAAACCCTATTCCCCAATTCACACACGTCACCTCCCTCTCCATCTGTTTCAAAATCGCAGCCCCAAATCGACCCCCAAATCGACGCTACCAAATCGCCGACCACCATCTCGCCGGCACCATCTCGCCGCCGGTCACGCCAGCCGCCGCCACTTGCCGGAACCGTCGACTCACCCTCCTCTCCTTAAGGTTTAATTTGTTTCTCTTTATTTGTTTCATGCTGTTGATTTTTTTTCCTTGTTGTTTCTTTTTATTTGTTTCATGGCTGCTGATTTTTTTCTCTTTTTGTTGATTTTTCATGGCTGGAATTTTTCCTTTTTTTGTTGATTTTTCATGGTTGATTTGATGGATTGTTGTTTAGGGATTTCATGGCTAATTTCTTTCATGGCTGATTTTATGGATTGTTGTTGCTTATAGATTATAGATTGTTGTTGCTTATTGGATTGTTGCTTCCTAGATTGTGATTTTCTAGATAAATATTATCTCTGTGATGCTGCGTACGCCAATGCTCGTAGGTTTTTGGCGCCATATCGAAACACAAGATATTGGTTAGCAGATTTTCGACGTCGACGTGCTTTGACTAGAGAAGAAAAGTTTAATCATGCACATGCCCAACTCCGGAATGTTATTGAACGTGCTTACGGTGTGTTAAAAGCGAGATTTCCTATCTTAAAGCAAATGGCTCCTTTTCCGTTCACAATACAAAGAAATGTGGTATTTGCTTGCGTTTGCAATATATAATTTTATCAGAAAATATAATATTCAAGATCAACTTTTTATGGAGATCAACGAGGATACTATATTTAACAACGAAGAAGAAGCCGAAGGAAGTGGAGAAGAAGAATTGGATATATCTCAATGGGGTGCTAATAGCACTGAATATATGGCTACTTTACGTGATGGAATTGCCAATAGTTTGGTTAATAATGCTTAAATTTGAAGTGTTTGTGTTTCGATTTTTAAGTATTTGTGTTTGTTTTATGTTGGAACTTGGATTTTTAAGTACTTTATGAATTTATGGTTTTAATTATTGGTTATATTAATGATTTTATGTTTTTGAATTTGGAATTTTGTGTTTTAGATATATAATTTTGTTTAATAAATAATCAGCAATTTATTAAACAGCTTATAATTCATAGTCAGGGGTATATTCGTCATTTCTGACATTCAGACTGTTGATTCAGATAAAAGGTAAACACCAGCATCAATTTATCCGGACAGACAAAGTTTATCCAGACAGACAAATTTATCCATACAGACAGGATTTGGTAAACAGCCTCTAAGTGTGCCTCTCATTGAGCTTCCGTAGATAAAGGCCTATGAACAACCATTTGATCCTCGTCAAAGTCTGCATTGAAGCCCTCACAAACTAATGGATGCAAACAAATAGCACGTCCTTTCACAAAAAACGGGTAGGAATGCATGTATGCCTAATCTATGCAGAGTAGGTGCTCTATTCAACAATACATGATGGTCATCCAAAATTTTCCTAAGGTACTTCCCATACAATCGTTTTCTCCCCGAATTTGATTTTTAGCAACTCCTATGTTTGAAGCAAGATGTTTTCTAATTAGGCCACGAATTAGGAATGGCTAGAAAAGTCCTATTGCTATTTCATGAGGCAATCCACATCGATGTAATGCAAGTGAAGGGCCACCAACTACTGAACGCCCTGAATAGTCGACTGTTTACCAAGCAGGGTCTCGCGAGTTCTTCCTTTCCCTTCAATTACATCTGAAATCGACTTGTAAACTCTATTATGATCACCCCTTATTGATTGTCCGTAGATTTCGTTATCAAGAAGTGCATCCATAGTTTCTTGTAACAATTTTTCCTGAGATCTAATCTTTTTTCTTTTTATATAACTACAAAACATTTGTTCTGCTACAATATATCTTAAATTTTGGGTTTAAGTAAATTATATGAAAAAACAAATATTTTATAATTAAATAAAATTAGTTTTATTTAACGGCAAAAAACTCACGTACACATCCGACACGAACTCGACGAGGTATTCGGGATCTATATGGGCACCCGACTAATCCTCGACGATCATGGAGCAACCCGAAAGTCAACCCATGGTTAGGGTATCGCCATATGCTCACCCCAGAAATATGACAACCACTGTCCCTCCTAAAGATGTTACCAACCATTAGGCTACTAATGCTTTAATAATAAAATTAGGTTTTTAGTTTGTTAGTCCCAGATTTGATTGAGATTGATTATCATAAACAAATATAGTTCAATTAATTGCAGTGGAAGTACTTATGTGAACTATAAATGATGATCTTCAAATAGATTCATTATTCCAAGTAAGAACAGTTCAGTGTTGAAAGAGATGAACAGATTACTAAAGGATTTTCAATGTAATTGAAAATAAACTTTGATTACAGGCAAGGATGAAGAACTTACACTTGAATTCAATGAAACAGTAATGTATTGAAAAATACGTGAAGAACAATTACAAGCACACTGAAAAAGAAGAACAAACGGCTATTTATACTACACTATAGCTAACCTAACTAACCCTCTAATATCTTGACATGTGGTCCAATCCTGGACAATGAAAGAAGGTCGGTTGAGGTAGTCATGTGATCAACATATGGGAGTAATAACCGTTTTTCCAGAAGTTGACCTTTGCAGAAGTAGAAATGATCGGAACCTTTGTCGAGCTTCACAGAGGCTCTGGTGCACTTGTATGATTCTGGCTTGAAGGTGTCGCAGAACCTTTGTCGAGTGTCACAGAGGTTCTGTCAAACTAGACTTGAATGAACTTGTCTTCTGCGGAAGTCTTCTCATAACTTCTGTCAACTTTGTCTTCTTTAGGATCTTCCTTGCATCTTTTATCTTTACTTTTTACATTTAGAACTAGGAGCTAACATAGTTAAACAAATAATATGAGAGAGTATTTATTCTATTAGTTTGATACTTATAATTATTTTTAATTTCTATTTTCAAAATTTTGATCATATGTAAAGTTATATATGACTATGCTCATAATAATAAAAAAAAATTTATAAGGTTCATCTAGGCTTTTCTTAGACTTCATCCTTGACAATTTAGAAATAAAAAACTTTGTAATCTTTTTATTATATATTGGATATATGTAAATACTTTATGCCCATGAAACAACATACGCCTTGGAACATGCCAAGAAAAGAATGAAATTGATGATGCATTAAAGTTCATATGGCACACACATGGCCTAGCTTTTGCTGATGTTTGGATTGTTTACAAGGACGAGAATCAGGTATCATTGGAGGATGGTCAAGCGAAAGGGCTCAAAATGGCTGGTTTCTAAAGGGCTTGAATATACCTTTAGAAATTACCATAATGTTTGTTATAGGCTTCCTTCGAAAATGGGGGAGGGGCTTCTTGGAAAGACATTTCAAAACTATAAACCCTACTTTATTGCATGGACGGAGCTAGAGAGGGGCACATGGTGGCACGGGCCACCGTTAAATTCCTCCGTCGTAGTGTAAAAAATTACGGTGCCACCGTATCAATTTGTCGTGTGCCACCATATATATTTTAAAACTACAATAAAAACACATGTTTCTTTTGGTTGAGTTGGTTAGTCATTTGCCTTACAACCATGAGAGCATGGGTTCAAGTCTTGTTAGAGATATTTTTTAATATTTTTGTTTTTAATTCCAAATTTAGTGTTTATATAAAAAAAATTGTTTTGTACCAAGATTTGAACTTGAGACTTCACATTTGAAAAGAAATGAACCAACCACTAGACCAATAAATATTTTGTGAAAATTTTCTTTATATATGTTCTTTATAGTTATATGGTGCCACCGTTTGAAAAAAGTTTTAAATCCGTCCCTGCTTTATTGAAGACATTTCGTTGTTACTCACTAGTAACCGTGACTGCAATCGTCTTGTGATGTACTTGAGGAGCACCAAGACCTGTGATTTAGGTTTTTTTCGAGTTTTATTGGAGCAAAAATCGAGACAACGTTATCTTCTTGGAGTCACTATTATTAACATTCAAGAGGTATTTGCCAAGCTTCAAATTTGTTTCTCATAATCGAATAGTTTGGGATTCAGAAGTAAAAGAAATCATTTTATCTACTAATAGTGGACATTTTGGCATATTACCAAATCACGCTCCTATTGCCACAGCAATAGATATAGGTATTTTGAGAATACACCTTGCCGACCATTGGTTAACGATCGCTCTGATGGGCGGTTTGCTAGAATAGGTAATAATGAGATCACTATTTTAGTAAATGATGCAGAGAAAAGTGGTGACATTGATCCACATGAAGCTCAACAAACTCTTGAAATAGCGGAAGCTGCTTTGAGAAAAGTCGAAGGAAAGAGACAAACAATTGAGGCAAATCTAGCTCTCCGACGAGCTAGGACACGAGTAGAGGAGCGTAGAGAACTCGGTGACGAAATAAATATTCTAGATGTTTCAAATTCTATAGGAAGTAAAAACAAATATATGAAGATTTTCCAAAGAAAAACATCAGTAAAAAGAGGAAGGAACTCAAAGGTTGAGGAATGTTCAACACCCTTGAAAGCAAAAGGCAAGACTTCGGAATTTTTTTTTATCTCGAGGGCAGATCAAGTCACAATTTGATCAAAGGCAGAAGGACGTTTGATGTAGCGTGTGTGGGGATAAACAAAGATCAAACACGTTGATTCGAAGAATACCGTGTTCAACCTCTTCTAAAGTTTGTTGATTCGAAGAATACCAAACCCTATGCTTCAAAACCTGAACCCTAATTGGGAATTCAAGAATTGGAAGAAAAAACAAAAAGTTCTGTAATTGATTAATTGTCTTTCAAAACACGACATTAAACCTAAATAAGCAACCAAACGAACTGGGCCTGCCCAAAAGTAACAGGCCGAACAAAAAAAACCCAAAACAAAAGCCTAAAACGTTAATATGCTTTTTAACAACGGAGGCATATTAACTTAACATGCTTTTACACTTCAGTTATGAGTTAATATGCCTTTCAACGTCTGAATCATATTAACTTAACATGCTTTTACCCAAGGTTAATATGCCTTTTTGAAGTTTGACCTGTTTATGCCACGATCGTGGGCCTCTAAAAACTTTAAGGCCCGCTCCTCCACAGATCGGCCCGCATCATTCCCCCTGGGTGGACAAAATTCGACCTCGAATTCCCTGCGACTTCATCATCCGAAGAATCCCCATGATAAGGTAGCAAATGTTTCACATTGAAAACATCTGCACAACGAATATGACTTGGCAGCTTCAGACGATAAGCATTAGGGTTAATCTTTTCGACAATCTCTACCGGTCCAATCTTCTTGGCTGACAACTTGTTGTACTCCTCGACCGAGAACCGATCCTTAGTCAACACTACCCAAACAAAGTCACCAACCTCAAAATCAACTTGCCTGCGAGTCTGATCTGCGAATTGCTTATACTTGGCATTAGCACGAACCAAGTTGTCATGCACAGCTTTGTGAACCTCATGTAACCCATCCACAAAATCCTCCACTTTCTTCGGAACAAAACCAGCGAGACATCAAATCAAGTGGTCCACGAGGCTGAGCAGAATAAACCACCTGAAAGGGACTAAAACCAGTACTTCGGTTGACAGCATGATTATGGGCGAACTCAGCTTGACACAACTTCTGATCCCATGCCTTAACATGATCACCAACCAAACACCGCAAAAGGTTACCAAGGGACCTGTTAACAACCTCAGTCTGCCCATCCGTCTGAGGATGGTAAGCACTGCTGAAATTAAGCTTAGTGTTCACCATTTTCCACAGACTGCGCCAAAAGTGACTCAGAAAACGGGTGTCCCTATCAGAAACAATAGAAGACGGTAACCCATGCAAACGATAAACTTCACCAAAGAACAACTGAGCCACCTTAACCGCATCCGTCGTCTTCTTACAGGGAATAAAATGCACCATTTTAGAAAAACGGTCCACAACCACAAAAACAGAATCATTACCTCGTTGAGTATGCGGTAATCCCAATACAAAATCCATGCTAATATCCACCCACGGCTGCAACGGAACATGCAAAGGCAGATATAGCCCCGCATTGGTGGTCGTTCCCTTAGAGACTTGACAAATCTTGCACCTCTTTATGAACCGATCCACCTCCTTTCGCATAGTAGGCCAAAAGTAGGAAGATTGCACCAACTGTAAGGTGCGGTCATGACCAACGTGTCCCTCACTATGTAACTCCTTGATGATCTGAAGGCGAAGGCTAGAATCTGGAATACACAACTGATTCCCCTTAAAAATAAAACCATCATGTATAAGAAAATCTGAATTCTGCCCAGATTGAACATCCTGCAAAACAACAGAAAAATAGGGATCGACAGTGAGTTGCTCCATAAGAGTATCGAAGCCTGGCACGATAACCCGCATAGAAACCAGCATGTTACTCCGCCTGCTTAACGCATCCGCCACCCGATTAGAAGCCCCAGACTTGTGCTTCACAACAAAAGTGAATTTCTCCAAGAAAGCAATCCACCTCCCATGCTTAGTGAGACCTTGTCTTGGCTGTGCAAATGCCTCAAGGAATCATGATCAGTAAATAGAACAAACTCCTTATGAAAAAGGTAATGTCGCCAGTGCTTCACAGCCTGAACCACCGCATAAAACTCCACATCATAAGTACTATACCGTAGCTTCGGACCCGTCAATTTCTCGCTGAAATAAGCAATGGGTCGTCCTCCTTGGCTCAACACTCCCCCAATCCCAGCCTTGGAAGCATCAGTATGTAATTCAAAAGCTTGAGAGAAATCAGGTAGTACCAGAATAGGTGCCGTTGTGAGCTTTTCTTTGATTGACTGAAAAGCCGACTCAGCCGCATCGGTCCAGACGAAGGTCTTACATTTCATATAGTCAGTCACCGGTGCCATAATGGAGCTGAAATGGGGAATAAACCGCCGGTAGAATGAAGTGAGGCCATGAAAGCTACGAACATCAGTTATAGTCTTAGGCGTGGGCCATTGTTTGACAGCCGCCACCTTAGACTCATCCACCTGTATCGCCTCTCCAGAAATAACATATCCCAAAAACAGAACTTTGGGAACCATAAACACACACTTCTTAATGGCTGCATAAAACTTGTCTCTACGAAGTAAAGTCAACACTTGACGGACATGGTCCACATGCTCACCAAAAGTAGCATTGTAAATGAGAATGTCATCAAAGTAGACAACTACAAATTTACCAATAAAAGGCCTAAACAACTGATTCATCACACGCATAAAGGTACTGGGTGCGATTGATAATCCGAAAGGCATTACCAACCACTCGTACAACCCTTCACGAGTTTTAAACGCAGTCTTCCATTCATCACCAGGCCTAAGACGAATCTGATAGTACCCACTTTTTAAATCCAATTTCGTAAAAATGGTGGCACCACTAATCTGATCAAGCAAATCATCTAACCGAGGAATGGGAAATCTGTACCTTACAGTAATTTTGTTGATCGCACGGCTATCAACACACATACGCCACGTCCCATCCTTCTTTGGAGCACAAGGGCTCATGCTCTCCCGGACATGCCCCTTAGAAGTCCACTTTCGTTTGGCGAAGATGAATCGTCTACCGTTTCTGCTAGGCATCTGGATAGGCGACCCCGAGAAAGCGATAGGCGTTGGGAGAACGGGATGAGAATCGGCGTTCCAGAATTTGATGACGAGGGTCTGAATCCGGAGGGGTTTATAGATTGGATGGCTACGGTAGTTGGAGTAGTGCTTCAAGAGCTTTTTGTAGCTGATAACACCAAAATTATACATGTTTTGGTTGAGCTTAATTGTATGACTTTACCCCATTTCTCACCCATTTCTAATCATTTCACTCACCAATTGAGCTTATAATTGCTTTTGTAGGTTTTGGAGGCCGTAGAACAGAAAAGTACGAAAAAAGGCGAGAAAACGTGAAAAATGCACAATATCAATCCAGGAGCCTTTTGGCGATCGCGAGTTTTCAAGTTTGGCGCCACCAGGTTCGATAAAGATGCAATCCAGGGTTTGACCTAAGTGTCTCGTGCCGCGAAGCAGCCGTCTGGCGAACGCGAAGTGGCCTGTGGACGCTCCTTTGTGGACGCTTTTAAATACCAGCCTCCTCCTTCAGTTGAAAACACAATACAGAGACGATAGGAACGATAGAGTAGAGAGTGAAAGTCTGAGTGGTGCCGATACGTTGCGGGGTTCGATCTTCGATCATCCGTCGTTGTATTGTCGGTATCATGTCTGTGTCTACTATCATTTTTTCTGTTTTTATTATGATTAGTGAGTAGTCTTTTAATAGTGGTACTTGTTGTGGTCGATGAACCATTGTGGATGATGATTTTGTGATTTAATGTTTATTGGTTTGTTTTTGGTTGATTGAATATGTGTTATGGTTCCGATTTGATTCCTATTGTTTGGCTATTTGAACTCGTTGATTGGGTGTATCTGTTTTGACCAAGATAGATAGACTCCGATAGGATAATCAATCTCCCTTAACCTACCCTTCGTCCTGGAGAGTTGTGTTAAGTGGTTACTCAGACCGAGAGCGACCAGATAGTAGAATACCATGCAATAGAGATAGGATTGGGTGACCGGTGCTAGATTGTCTGACAAATAATCTATGTATTGGGACTAGGAGGATCAAGACCTAGTTAATAGCCATAGTCATCACATGTTAGGGTGTCCTAGACTTAAATTCCTACAATAACCAAAACAACCAAACCTTTGGCCTATTTAAATCATTCACTTGGGGATTCACTATACCATGATAAGTACTACTGTTTTCCTTCATATAGTTTTAATCCATCTTTTAATCGCTTTCCTAGTTCGTAGTTAATTCAGTTGTCTTTTTATTTATTAAAACCTTTTTCATAAAAAACCCCCCAAAAAAAGCTTTAGGTTAATTAAACTGATCTAGATTAATAATCTACGATAACTTGACCGTTCCCAGTGGTAGATACGATACCTGGACTTTCCTACACTATATTACTCACGATCAGGTACGCTTGCCTGTATATGTGGTAAAACAGTGGCTAGGCATTAGGGGTTAAAACTTGTTTCGCTTTTTATATACAATAATTACCGCATCAAGTTTTTGGCGCCGTTGCCGGGGAACGGTAGTTGTTGGATTTTAGTCTTAGTTAGTTTTATTAATCGATTTTTGTGACGGATTCTTTCCCTTGCAAGTTTTTCGCTTTCTAGTTTAATTAGTTATTCATATTTTTATCTTTTTGTTTCCCGCAAGTTGCCCATAACCGTTTGTTGTGATTTCAGTCACGACGGACTTGTTAGAGCCATTTGAGGAGCCGGAGAGAGAATTCAGAAAAAGAAATAAAAAGAAGTCAAAAACCAACAAAGTTCGCCCGAGAGCTTTGATTTTTGAGATGGGAGACGAGGCACCGATGTGGACCGCCAGGAGAGCCGCTCCAACCGTACCCACCAATTCGATCATGAAGCCGGACCTAAACAAGGAGATCCCGGGGAAGCTTCTTCACATGATCAAGGACCTTACCTTCGACGGGAAAAACGATAGCAATCCTATCGTACATATGGAGAACTTCGTGGATATATGTGATCTGTTCAAAACGGAGGAAGGCCGAGATGACGTAATTCGCCTTCGAGTCTTTCCTCTTACACTTACCGGAGAAGCTCGAGCTTGGTTGCGATCATGAGATTAGCTTGATTTGGAAGGATTGGATTTTGTTTTGGGCATCAATGGTGTGTGTATGCTTTTATGGATTTGACATTGTTCTTGAAACACCATTGATTGTTTAGTGCTTATTAGTTTATGCATGCTATATGTTTTGATTGAAATTTCATTCTAGCATGTTATATGTTTGTTTAATCTAGTGAATATGCTTTGATGATAAGTGTGGGGATTTTGATAGCATCAAAATCCCCCATTCTTGTTTGGTTAGCTAGATTGTTTTACAATTGAGGTTGGACTAAAAGTTCAAGTGTGGGGATGTTCCACATCCCCTTTGATTTTTTATTTTTCATATATGCATTTGATAGTTGAACTTGTTAGTCGTGGAAGTTTTGTCTCGTTGAATTTTTGACGTGAATGAACCTTGTCTTGTGTTTATGGATTAAATTTTCTAAGACAATGGTATTTGGATTGTGTAGAGACAAAAGACCCGCTCGTCAACTTCCACCGCTCCCACTTTTCGTGCACCGGAGGGGAGCCACGTTTTCAGTCAGTCACCGGTGCCATAATGGACTGAAATGGGGAATAAACCGCCGGTAGAATGAAGCGAGGCCATGAAAGCTACGAACATCGGTTATAGTCTTAGGCGTGGGCCATTGTTTGACAGCCGCCACCTTAGACTCATCCACATGTATCCCCTCTCCAGAAATAACATATCCCAAAAACAGAACTTTGGGAACCATAAACACACACTTCTTAATGGCTGCATAAAACTTGTCTCTACGAAGTAAAGTCAACACTTGACGGACATGGTCCACATGCTCACCAAAAGTAGCATTGTAAATGAGTATGTCATCAAAGTAGACAACTACAAATTTACCAATAAAAGGCCTAAACAACTGATTCATCTCACGCATAAAGGTACTGGGTGCGTTTGATAATCCGAAAGGCATTACCAACTACTCGTACAACCGTTCACGAGTTTTAAACGCAGTCTTCCATTCATCACCAGGCCTAAGCCGAATCTGATAGTACCCACTTTTTAAATCCAATTTCGTAAAAATGGTGGCACCACTAATCTGATCAAGCAAATCATCTAACCGAGGAATGGGAAATCTGTACCTTACAATAATTTTGTTGATCGCACGACTATCAACACAAATACGCCATGTCCCATCCTTCTTTGGAGCACAAGGGCTCATGCTCTCCCGGACATGCCCCTTAGAAGTCCACTTTCGTTTGGCGAAGATGAATCGTCTACCGTTTCTGCTAGGCATCTGGATAGGCGACCCCGAGAAAGCGATAGGCGTTGGGAGAACGGGATGAGAATCGACGTTCCAGAATATGATGGCGAGGGTCTGAATCCGGAGGGGTTTATAGATTGGATGGCTACGGTAGTTGGAGTAGTGCTTCAAGAGCTTTTTGTAGCTGATAACACCAAAATTATACATGTTTTGGTTGAGCTTAATTGTATGATTTTACCCCATTTCTCACCCATTTCTAATCATTTCACTCACCAATTGAGCTTATAATTGCTTTTGTAGGTTTTGGAGGCCGTAGAACATAAAAGTACGAAAAAGGTGAGAAAACGTGAAAATGCACAATATCAATCCAGGAGCCTTTTGGCGATCGCGAGTTTTCAAGTTTGGCGCCACCAGGTTCGATAAAGATGCAATCCAGGGTTTGACCTAAGTGTCTCGTGCCGCGAAGCAGCCGTCTGGCGAACGCGAAGTGGCCTGTGGACGCTCCTTTTTAAATACCAGCCTCCTCCTTTAGTTGAAAACACAATACAGAGACGATAGGAACGATAGAGTAGAGAGTGAAAGTCTGAGTGGTGCCGATACGCTGCGGGGTTCGATCTTCGATCATCCGTCGTTGTATTGTCGGTATCATGTCTGTGTCTACTATCATTTTTTCTGTTTTTATTATGATTAGTGAGTAGTCTTTTAATAGTGGTACTTGTTGTGGTCGATGAACCATTGTGGATGATGATTTTGTGATTTAATGTTTATTGGTTTGTTTTTGGTTGATTGAATATGTGTTATGGTTCCGATTTGATTCCTATTGTTTGGCTATTTGAACTCGTTGATTGGGTGTATCTGTTTTGACCAAGATAGATAGACTCCGATAGGATAATCAATCTCCCTTAACCTACCCTTCGTCCTGGAGAGTTGTGTTAAGTGGTTACTCAGACCGAGAGCGACCAGATAGTAGAATACCATGCAATAGAGATAGGATTGGGTGACCGGTGCTAGATTGTCTGACAAATAATCTATGTATTGGGACTAGGAGGATCAAGAACTAGTTAATAGCCATAGTCATCACATGTTAGGGTGTCCTAGACTTAAATTCCTACAATAACCAAAACAACCAAACCTTTGGCCTATTTAAATCATTCACTTGGGGATTCACTATACCATGATAAGTACTACTGTTTTCCTTCATATAGTTTTAATCCATCTTTTAATCGCTTTCCTAGTTCGTAGTTAATTCAGTTGTCTTTTTATTTATTAAAACCTTTTTCATAAAAACCCCCCCAAAAAAAGCTTTAGGTTAATTAAACTGATCTAGATTAATAATCTACGATAACTTGACCGTTACCAGTGGTAGATACGATACCTGGACTTTCCTACACTATATTACTCACGATCAGGTACGCTTGCCTGTATATGTGGTAAGACAGTGGCTAGGCATTAGGGGTTAAAACTTGTTTCGCTTTTTATATACAATAATTACCGCATCAAGTTTTTGGCGCCATTTCCGGGGAACGGTAGTTGTTGGATTTTAGTCTTAGTTAGTTTTGTTAATCGATCCTTGTGACGGATTCTTTCCCTTGCAAGTTTTTCGCTTTCTAGTTTAATTAGTTATTTATATTTTTATCTTTTTGTTTCCCGCAAGTTGCCCGTAACCGTTTGTTGTGATTTCAGTCACGACGGACTTGTTAGAGCCATTTGAGGAGCCGGAGAGAGAATTCAGAAAAAGAAATAAAAAGAAGTCAAAAACCAAGAAAGTTCGCCCGAGAGCTTTGATTTTTGAGATGGGAGACGAGGCACCGATGTGGACCGCCAGGAGAGCCGCTCCAACCGTACCCACCAATCCGATCATGAAGCCGGACCTAAACAAGGAGATCCCGGGGAAGCTTCTTCACATGATCAAGGACCTTACCTTCGACGGGAAAAACGATAGCAATCCTATCGTACATATGGAGAACTTCGTGGATATATGTGATCTGTTCAAAATGGAGGAAGGCCGAGATGACGCAATTCGCCTTCGAGTCTTTCCTCTTACACTTACCGGAGAAGCTCGAGCTTGGTTGCGATCATGAGATTAGCTTGATTTGGAAGGATTGGATTTTGTTTTGGGCATCAATGGTGTGCGTATGCTTTTATGGATTTGACATTGTTCTTGAAACACCATTGATTGTTTAGTGCTTATTAGTTTATGCATGCTATATGTTTTGATTGAAATTTCATTCTAGCATGTTATATGTTTGTTTAATCTAGTGAATATGCTTTGATGATAAGTGTGGGGATTTTGATAGCATCAAAATCCCCCATTCTTGTTTGGTTAGCTAGATTGTTTTACAATTGAGGTTGGACTAAAAGTTCAAGTGTGGGGATGTTCCACATCCCCTTTGATTTTTTATTTTTCATATATGCATTTGATAGTTGAACTTGTTAGTCGTGGAAGTTTTGTCTCGTTGAATTTTTGACATGAATGAACCTTGTCTTGTGTTTATGGATTAAATTTTCTAAGACAATGGTATTTGGATTGTGTAGAGACAAAAGACCCGCTCGTCAACTTCCACCGCTCCCACTTTTCGTGCACCGGATGGGAGCCACGTTTTCAGTCAGTCACCGGTGCCATAATGGAGCTGAAATGGGGAATAAACCGCCGGTAGAATGAAGCGAGGCCATGAAAGCTACGAACATCAGTTATAGTCTTAGGCGTGAGCCATTGTTTGACAGCCGCCACCTTAGACTCATCCACATGGTCCACATGCTCACCAAAAGTAGCATTGTAAATGAGTATGTCATCAAAGTAGACAACTACAAATTTACCAATAAAAGGCCTAAACAACTGATTCATCTCACGCATAAAGGTACTGGGTGCGTTTGATAATCCGAAAGGCATTACCAACTACTCGTACAACCCTTCACGAGTTTTAAACGCAGTCTTCCATTCATCACCAGGCCTAAGCCGAATCTGATAGTACCCACTTTTTAAATCCAATTTCGTAAAAATGGTGGCACCACTAATCTGATCAAGCAAATCATCTAACCGAGGAATGGGAAATCTGTACCTTACAGTAATTTTGTTGATCGCACGGCTATCAACACACATACACCACGTCCCATCCTTCTTTGGAGTCAACAAAGCAGGAACAGCACAAGGGCTCATGCTCTCCCGGACATGCCCTTAGAAACCAAGTCCTCTACCTGACGACGCAACTCCTCATGTTCTGCTGGACTCATCCTGTAGTGTGGTCTATTGGGAAGCTGGGCTCCAGGCTCCAATTCAACATGGTGCTGAATATCGCGTAAGGGTGGTAAACCAGCCGGTAGCTCTTCCGAGAACACATCATCAAATTCCCTAAGTAAAGGAACCATGGAATCTGGGACCAAGACCTTCTCAGCCACTTCCTTACCTATCAGCACAAAAACACTTTCTGCACTTCCAAGCTCTTCATCAAACTGAGCAAGTGATAACACCAAAGTCCTCTTGACGGTTGACAACTACTCAGTGGTGAAGATTAGATTTGGTGACAAGCTTATGCATGCGGGAATTAGTCGAGTATTGGTGTGATCACTTATATATATATACACTTTTACCCCCGAGAGATACACTCTAAATGATCATTCATACTGTGTGAGGGTGAAAGGTTGATCTTGGTATCCAATTGCTTGATGTATCTTGTTGGTGTGTTCGATTGTGTGAGTATTCTTTGTTCTCTTAGATGATCTTGGGTGGAGATAATTTTGGAGTTATCTTTCTTATCTTTCAGTCTTTTGATTGAGGACAATCAAAGCTTAAGTGTGGGGATTTTGATAACACCAAAATTATACATGTTTTGGTTGAGCTTAATTGTATGACTTTACCTCATTTCTTACCCGTTTCTGATCATTTCACTCACCAATTGAGCTTATTATTGCTTTTGTAGGTTTTGGAGGCCATGGAACGGAAAAGTACGAAAAAAGGCGAGAAAACATGAAAAATGCACAATCTCAATCTGTTGGTCCCAAGTAGGTGACCTTCAAGTAAGGATAGTGTTTGGGATTATAGAAGGGGGGGTTGAATATAATCACACAAATTTCTCACTTTTAAATTCTTGTTTTATAAACAATATGAATTTACAGATTGTTGCGGAAATAGAGAAGACAATTAGTCTAACCTAAACAATCTAAGTTCTTTCACTTTGCACTAAGTGAGAAGAGAATAAAGAAAGAAGATAGAGGGATAAAGAGAGAAAAGACTTGAGTAGAATTAGGATGAAGAAGAAGTATGGAGAACATCTCTTCACGTCCTATTTATACTCCATGCATTTAATGCATGCAGACCTACTATTGTGACGTGTCACAATGTGAATGGTCTGTTGTACTATTTACTATAAACAAATACTCTTTGCATGGTGTGCAAAAGAGGATGTTTGTAAACAGTTGCCTTATGGGCTGATAAGTACGGAGGGAACAGTAAAGTAACTGCCCTTATGTACTATTGTCAGAAAAGGCGTGTAATCCTTTTGTGCATTAGACTAAGACATTGTTCTAATCCTTCAGGATCAGGATACTGATCAGTGACTAGAGTCCTGAAACTGGGGACGTTCAGGGTCACGTGTATCCTGATGAATCTTCAGGATGTCATACGATAGTGAACAGACTGCTATCACTGAGTTCCGTCTTCAGATCACGAGCATGCTGTTCCTGTCATCAGCTATTTCTTCGACGTCGCTGATGGTTCTTTTTGTATGATCTTAATGTCTTCAGGAGGAGGTCTTCACTTCAGTGGACAGGATCAGTAGACTGCAGAACAGACTCTTTAGTCTCCTGATCCTGATCCTGATCTATAAAATTTAAGTTACAGCATAAGTAACATAGAATAACACTGAACAGACTCAGTGATAATTCCTCAAGCTATAACAGAAGTAAAAACCTATTCACTAAGTAAAGATTCAGGATCATTATCATTTCATCAGGTCTTAGGAGAGCTGGATCAACAATCTCCCCCTAAATGATAATGATAAGACAACAGAGTAATTGTCTTAATCTAGAGAGGTTAGAAATAAATCTAAGTCTAGAAATAAACAGTAGGAAATAGAACTCATAAAGGTACATGTCCCATTTACTGTTTTGAGGGATCTTTTTCAGTACTATGATGGAATGAAGTACAATGCACTGAATTGCATTCTCATTAATCTCATTAAATATTACAAGAGTAAGGAAAATACAAAAGTACATTACAGGAGTACTGAAAGAAAATTACAAGACAACTAGCTATCAGATTCTTCGCTAAAGTATTCAGTCTTGACGCAAACAGGAACAGGAGTTTCGCTGAAGGCAAGTCTGTGATCAAGTATAGCTCTGACATTGCGAATGATCTCTTTGTTGTCTGGATTTTTCTTATCCTGTTGTGCAGTGAAGAGAACTGTCAAAAGATGTTCATAAGGCGCTAAGTGTAGCTCACTGAAGCGTTGAAAGCGTAGGATTGAGTTATGGCTAACACAAATGCCATGAACAGGTTCTCTGATTACTTGTCCTTCATAAAGGGTAATTCCTTGAGGGAATGAAAGATCAAGCATCGAGAGGTCCAGAGGTTTAACAACCATTCTGGGAAGACAGGGAGTTGGTCTTCTTGTAGAGGTGCCTGCAGATCTTCGAACAGGCTGCTGAGTTGGGAGTGGAGAGTAATGGAGTAGGTCATCAGGTATTTCAGTTGTCCTTCTGATGCGAGCAATAAGTCCTTCAATGACTTCTTCTACTTCCGCCCGATAGTTCTTGTTGGCTTTGGGAAGCAGGGATCTGATTTCGTTCCACTCTGACAAGTTGTAGCGATCTAACTTGTCCAGAGTGTGCTCTACGTCCTTTACTCCAGAGCGTTTGACTGTGATCCAGGTTTTGCCAGGATTATTCTTCTTGCCTCTTGATCGGCGAAGATGGATTCCTGAGATGGCAGCACCATGCTTTCGGAGGTGTAACCGATCTCTGCACCAGTCAAGCTCAGCATTCACTTCTCCAGTCTCTATCTCAGCGTTTTTGTTGAAGACCTTCAGAACAGCCTTCTGTGCAAGGATAGGATCCGCACTTATTTCAGCATCTTGATCTACAAAATCCGATGCAAGCCTTCGAGCGGCTTGAGCAGAGAGGAAGGCTTCCTTCTGCTTCTTATTATGCTCTAGTTGAGCCTGTACAGCCTCGTTGTACTCCTCCTGCGAGAGATAGGCGAACTCAGAGTCACAAGAGGTACGAAGAGGAATTTTTACTCTTGTACTCTCGAGTCGCTCTATCACGGCGTCTAAGCGCCCATCCCTGTCAATGGCAAAAGAACTGTCAGGGTAGTTTTCACCTTCAGATCTAGGAGAGTTTGAGGGAGGTGATCTGGGTGAAGAAGCAGGGGTAGGGAAGTCATCAGAGATGAATTCATCATCTGATGAGAGGCATATGGTTTCAGGGGTGGCTCGGATTTCAGGGGTTCGGGATGAAGAGGCTTCTTGGTTGAAACGGGTTGTAGGACGGGTAGAAATAGTTTCTTGGTTAAGGGGTGTGATCCTGAAGGTCATTTTGGCTAGTTTAGCTCTTGTCTGTTCATTGGGACTGTTCTCCATTAGGCGAATAATGTCACCAGTGACAGAGCCAAAGTTGACATCTTGGGTTTCAGGATCGGATTGGTTAAAGGGTTCAGGTTCAGGGTGAGAGGTGCGTTCAGGAGTTGGTTCAGGAGAGGATAGTTTGGGAGGTTGGTAGATAACCATTTGAAGGTTATTAGGAGGGGAGTTTTCAGGTGAGGAGTCTAGGGTGATGGTTTCAGGGGTAGGTTTAGATTTTAGGAGGGTAGAAATAGGTTGGTTATCAGAGGAAGAGGGAGAGGATGGTGGTAGAGACGTACCAGAAGCATCAGGGTTCTCCCCCTGAGGTTGTGCTTGCCCTGGAATGGGCGCAGAGTCAGTAGGGATCTTCTCGATGAAGATGTCATTATCATCATCATCATCTTCATCATCATCATCATCATCGTCTTCATTATTCCCCCCATCTTCAGCGGTTCTCCAGTTGGTGGAGGGGGAATATGCTGAATGGTCTCGGGGCTGTCTCTCCCCCTCAGCAGGTGCCTGCACTAAGGCAGCTGTTGTAACACTCCTTTGGAGGAGAGAGGCCATGTCACCCAGAAGCTTGCGCTGGATGAAGGACGATGTGATCAGGGACTGCAACACGTCCCTGTCCGCCGTAGTGAAGGACGGAGGTGGCGCAGGAGCAGTGGTGAGGGCGTTGACAGCAGTGGAGAGCCCTTGCACCTGCTCCTGGATGGCTCGGAGAGCAGCTTCCTGAGCATCCAACCTCTGAACCACCGTTGCTTGAAAGGTGGTGAGAGAGTTGGTGCTGTTGATGATGTTGGTGGAGAGCGCAGGGAGTGCCGTGGTCTTCAGGTCATCAATTGATGCCTGAAGATTGGTGGAGGAGGAGGCAACTTGAGACACCTTGTCATGGATATTATCCAGACAAGGGATGGAGAGGGTGACAGCCGTGGGCGGCGGAGTCGCGGTGACGGCGGCAGCAGTGGCAGTGGCAGCGGCGGCTTCAGCAGCGGCTGCAGCAGCTTGGGCAGCAACAAGTTCCTGTTGTAGGGACTGGAGCTGTGCCGAGTGCTCGGCCTCCTTCTGCTGGAAGGCTGTGTGGGCCTCCTGCAGGGTCCTCTCAGCGGACTGCCTGCGGAGCTCAGCTGCGTTCAGCTGATGCTCGGTGTCCGTGAGAATGAAGTCGTTGAAGGGATCATCCTGTTGAAGATGCCCTTCAGAACCTGCTCCTAAAGAACCTGTAGACATAGTAACTAAGTGAGCACTAGAAGACTCATTAGTTTTCATAGAAAAAGGAACAGTAATATGTTGCATAGAAATATTACCTGAGGCTTGGAGGGTATCAGGATGATTACCCACCAGATTCTCTGAGGGTTCGAGATGAACCACCTCAGGTTCTTGTGTAACAGGGGCAGATGTAGAAGTATCTGCAGTGGAAGAACGTTTAGATAAAGGGGAAGGTTTATTAAAGAGCTGGGGCAAGGTAATGTAATATTTCTTACCAGCCGCCTGCGTCTTTTTCTTTTGCGCCCTAGATTTGGCGCGTTTTGTTGGAGGAGGAGGAGTGGCAGATGATGGTTGGGGGCGCTTCTGGAGCGCAGAAGAGGTGGTTGCAGCTGGGGAAGTCAGTATGGGGTTAGCTACTGACATAGCATGCATAGAAGTAGAAGAGTGTGGTTTGGAAGAGATGATAGAAAACATACCTGCAGTGGGAGAGGTGGATGGTTCAGCATCCTCCTGATCCTGAGCCTGAGCAGGTTCAGGAATGACCAGGACGTCGGAGAGAGGGACGTCCTCAGGATGATGAACAACTTGATCCAGGAACCTGGGTCCCAGAGAGTAGTTGTTGGAGTTTCCAACCTTGGGGTAGTTTTCCCCCATGTGCAGCTCCAGGACGGCCGAGAAGAACCTTGTGAAGGCAACGTTGGCGACCCTGTTCTTGCTGCGA
Organism: Centaurea solstitialis; assembly: GCA_030169165.1. Lineage (NCBI taxonomy): Eukaryota > Viridiplantae > Streptophyta > Magnoliopsida > Asterales > Asteraceae > Centaurea > Centaurea solstitialis. The sequence continues at coordinate 16,689,325 of CM058042.1, forward strand.
ACCTTCCTGACCATGTCGTCCCAGATGGAGCGAGCATAGTCGAACTCGCGATTCTTGATCGCAGAGTAGACCATCTGCTGGATGACCATTGGGAACTGCTCCGTGCTCCCTGTTTTGCCCGTTAAGCAGAGGCCAAACGTGTTCCATATGTAATAGAACACGGCGTTGAGTCCTGACTTATGGACAGTGGCGCCGGTCTTGGGCAGCAGGACGCCTTCCTTGTTGACCGGCCATCTGTAGCCGATGGCGTCGAGGAACTCGATGATCTCGTCGGAGGTGGGGGCAGGAGGGAAGCGCTTCTTCTTGGGAAAGTTAAGCACGTTCCTGAGTGTTCCGAAACCGAAGGAGATAAGGTTGTCTCTGATTTGGAACTTGATCACCTCGCGCAGGACGCCCTTGGTGTTCTTCTCCTTGGTAACCGTGGCGGTAGACCACAGTTGTTGTAGCATGGGTTTGTTCGGCTTGGGGTCCAGGGTGAAAGCCGTCTTCAGAGGGCTTCGTAGCATGAAGTCCTTGGCAGGAATTAGATATTCCTTGTTGTCAGGAATGTCAAACAGAGCAAGAACGTTGTTCTGCTTGAATTGAACGTCATGCGCAGGGATGACGATAGGGAGGCTTTCAGAGGATTGTAGTGGAGTAGCCTCGGAGGATAGTTGAGCGTCCAAAGAAGAAGTAGTAGCAGCCATCCTGTTAGAAACATAAAAATAACATATATGGATGAATAAGAGTCCAAAATATGCATTTTTCTTCATTTTTCAATGAACACAAAATATGTTCATAAAAATGGTGAAATCCTTTATACTTAGAATAGATTAGATACCAAAATTCACAAAAGGAATGTGTTTTGGTAATAAAAAGAACTTCCATTTTGATGAAAAGATATCAAAATGGGAGTTTATGACTGTTTCTTAAAAGAAATAAGAAAAATCATGTTAAACAGTTTTAACAAAAATCTTTGAAGATTTTGGAAAAACTAAGATCAAACGAAGTGATCTTAGGGTTTTTGGAAAAACGTTTATCAAAATAAGTTGTTTTTAAGGAAGAATACCAACTTAGTTTGTGGAAAGAACAAAGAACAAAAGGATACTTACGTTGATCTTGTTAAAAGAAGTGGTAAGTGTGTGTTCTTGGTGTTCTTGAGGATGAAGATTCTTGCTTTTTCTTGCTTTGAATGCTTTGAGAGTATTATGTGAGCGTAAAGAGTGAAAAGGATTACGAATGAGGTTTTTATACCTCGTGGTAGGAGAGAGAAAACGGATGAGAGAGAAAAGAGCGGCTAAATTCAAACGTTATGATGACAAAGAAGCTCGACGCGCGTTCACGCGCCTGACACACGTAGTGGGGAACAGGAAACGTCCCATTACGTGTCAGTGCAGATGAAAGGTTTGTTTTATTTGAAAAACTAAAAACCACCTTTTCAGGGGATGATTCCAATTTGGTGAAAGATATGTTTTATGGGAATCAGAGTACTTATCAGATAAGTACTGTTTTGGGAAAATCCTCTTATCACATTTAATGCGATAAGGTTTCAGTAGCAGAGGGAAGAAATACTTACCTGAGAATCATCAGTATTCGGATATTGAACAAAGATTTTGTAAGTACTGAACAGAGTTATCCTCTGAAGAAGAGTTATTCAGGAGTTGTTAATAAAAGAGGTCCTGAGTGAGTATAAGGACTTTAACAACTGTTTGTCCTGAGAACTTCTATTCTTCAGGATTTAACATCCCAAGTTCACTGAGGAGCATATTAAAACGCGTCACATCCAGTGGTTTGGTAAAGAGGTCAGCAAGCTGATATTCAGTAGGGACAAAATGGAGTTCAATATCACCATTCATCACATGATCCCTGATGAAGTGATATCTCACTTCAATGTGCTTTGTCTTAGAGTGTAAGACAGGATTGTTAGCAATGGCTATTGCTGAAGTGTTGTCACAGTAGATAGGAATTTTGGAAAGTTGTATGTCATAGTCCTGAAGTTGATTTCTCAGCCACAGGACCTGAGCACAACATATTCCTGCTGCAACATATTCAGCTTCAGCAGTTGATGTGGACACAGAGTTCTGCTTCTTGCTAGTCCAACTCACCAACTTGCCACCTAATAGGTGACAGCCACCAGTAGTGCTTTTCCTGTCGATCTTACATCCTGCAAAGTCACTATCAGAATAAGCTGTTAGATCGAACCCTGAGTCCTTGGAGTACCAAAGACCCATGTTAGGAGTTCCCTTCAGGTATCTGAAGATCCGCTTTACAGCGGTCAGATGGGATTCTTTGGGTTCAGCCTGATAACGAGCACAGAGACATGTAGAATACATGATATCAGGACGACTCGCTGTAAGATACAGCAGTGAGCCAATCATTCCTCTATAGAGAGTCACATCAACAGGTTTCCCTTTGGAATCCTTGTCAAGAGACAGAGGAGGAGCCATTGGAGTCTTCATCGGTGTACAGGATGTGAGATCAAATTTCTTCAGCATCTCATGTACATATTTACCTTGATTGATGAAAATTCCCTTTTCAGATTGCTTGATCTGAAGTCCTAAAAAGAATGTTAGTTCGCCCATCATAGACATTTTATATTCAGATTTCATGAGCAACTCAAACTTTTCGCAGAGTTTGGGATTTGTGGATCCAAAGATAATGTCATCGACATAAATCTGGACAAGAAGGATATGCTTAGGATATTTCTTCAGAAATAAAGTGCTATCAATCTTTCCACGAACAAAACCTTTAGAGAGAAGAAAGGTTGAGAGGGTATCATACCAGGCACGAGGAGCCTGTTTTAACCCATAGAGAGCCTTGTTTAACTTGTAGACGTGATCAGGGAACTTAGGATCTACAAAGCCAGGAGGCTGAGCCACATAGACCTCTTCATTAAGTTTTCCATTCAGAAAGGCATTTTTAATGTCCATCTGATAAACTTTGAAGTTCATATGTGCTGCAAAAGCTAGGAAGAGTCGAATTGCTTCGAGCCTAGCAACAGGAGCAAAAGTTTCATCGTAATCAATGCCCTCTTCCTGCCTGTATCCCTGAGCCACAAGGCGAGCCTTGTTTCGAATGATAGTACCAATCTCATCAAGTTTATTTCGAAAAATCCACTTGGAACCAATGATTGTACGTTTTCGAGGCCTAGGGACGAGAAGCCAGACATTGTTTCTGATGAACTCTGCTAGCTCTTCCTGCATGGCTGAGACCCAGGCAGGATCACGCAAAGCATCATCTATTTCTTTAGGTTCATTTTCAGAGATAAAATTTACATAAAGACATACGTTACCAGCTTGACGTCTAGTTTTCACACCAGAAGAAGGGTTTCCAAGAACTTGGTCAATGGGATGATCTTTGGTCCATCGGAGAGCAGGTGGTTGATACACCTGTCCTGAAGTAGATGCTTCATTGGATGATGGATCAGGAAGAAGATTTGTAGGAGTGGGTTCACTAACAGTGGTTTGAGAGAAGTCTTCACTGTTAGTAGGTTGATCAGGTTCAGGTGGTGTGATTTGAGAGAGAGGGGTGGCATTTATGAGAGGTGGAGTGGTTATATCAGAAGGTGGTATTGGATTTTCTTCAAAACCATCAGGAAGGTCTTGAGGAGAGGGATCAGCAATAGGAGGTTCAGGGACTTGAAAGAAAGAGTCAGCCCACTGATTGATTTCAGTATTGTCATTTGAATGAGGAAAGGTAGGACCCGATTCATCAAACTTGACATGAATCGTTTCCTCAATGGTTTGTCTTCGTTTGTTGAACACACGGTAAGTTTTAGAAATGGATGAGTATCCAAGGAAAATTCCATCATCAGATTTGGAATCAAACTTTCCAAGAAGATCTTTGTTGTTCAGGATGTAGCAGACACAACCAAAGATATGAAGATGTTTGATTGATGGTTTCCTGTTACGAAAGAGTTCGTAAGCTGTTCTTCTGAAACGCTTGACAATCAGAGATCTGTTCTGAGTGTAACAAGCAGTGTTTACAGCTTCAGCCCAGAACTGAGTGGCAAGGTTGGCTTCACTCAGCATAGATCTAGCAGCTTCGATCAGCGTTCTGTTTCGTCTTTCAGCAACACCATTTTGCTGAGGAGTTCTCACAGAGGAGAAGTTTTGAGAGATACCTTTCTGTTCAAAGAAAGATTCCAGGGTACTGTTTTTGAACTCAGTCCCATGGTCACTTCTTATTGAACGAACAGTAAGGTTGTTGAGTTTTTCCATCTTCCTGACGAACAGGATGATTTCTTCAGGAGCATCACTCTTGGCACGTAAGAAGAAAACCCAAGTATATCTGGAATATTCATCTACGATTACCAGAGTATATTTCTTTCCACCAATGGATTGGACATTAACAGGTCCAAAGAGATCCATGTGGAGAAGTTGTAGAGGAGAGCTGATGGAGGAAATCTGCTTGGACTTGAAGCTAGCCCTGGTCTGTTTTCCTTTCTCACATGCTGAACAAAGAGATTCCTTTGTGTAGCGATAGTCAGGAAGACCAATGACCAGGTTGTTGATGCAGAGTTGATTCAGCGTCTTGAAGTTGAGATGAGAGAGACGCTTGTGCCAGAGCCAATTCATATCAGTGGAAGCACGTGATACGAAACAGAAGTTATCAGTGGAAGTATTCATATTGATGATGTAGATATCTGCATGTCTAACACCATTGAGAATGACTTCCTTTTTCTTGTTCTTGACTTTGCACTTTTTCTTAGAGAAAGAAACTTTGTGATTCTTATCACACAGTTGACTGATGCTCAGAAGATTATGCATCAGGCCTTCAACATAAGCAACTCTTTTGAAAGTAGTTACTCCGTTGGTCAGAGTGCCATACCCTCGGGTTTGGCCTCTACCGTTTCCGCCAAAGGTCACAGCAGGACCTCTTTCTTCACGGTAGTTAGTGAGGACAGATTTAGAGCCAGTCATGTGTCGAGAGCATCCACTGTCCAAGTACCAGATGCCCTTATCCTGTAAAATACAGAGTTTAAGTTTTCTTTGGTACCCATAGAACTATGGATCCAGAAGTATCAGTAGGACTGGTTGAATCAGTGTCAGCCTTTACTGAAGTATCAGTACAGGAGGCTGGAGTCTTGACTGAAGGAACAGTCTTGACAACCTTCTTTCCTTTGACTGATTTCTCAGTCTTGGGAATCTTCTTTACCTTAGCTGATTTTTCAGCTTTGGTAGCATCAGGACACTTACTCGCAATATGGTCATTTAATCCACAGTGATAGCATTTGCGATATTGAAAGCGTTTAGTGTGGTCCAGAAAGTTTTTGAACTTTAGGTGAGCAGGACCTGCACCAAGTATGCCTTTAGCATTGGACATTGGAGGAATTGGTTTCTTCTCCTGAGTCTTTTGCTTCAGGTCAATCTTCAGTCTAGGAGCAGGACTCTGAGAAAGAGACTTAGTTCCAGAGACTGAAGGACCACCACCCAGAACTTTGTTCTTAGGTTTAGGACCCTTGGTCTTTGAAGGTGTTTCAGTTTTGGATTTATCCTTAACTGTATTCTTTTTGCTCTTATGAGCACCTTCAGGGTGAGTGTTAGAAGAAGAAGAAGAAGGGGTGTTTTCAGAGGTATTAGGAAGAGGAATAGAAGAAACAAATTTTCCAAATTTGAGCATGGAACTATCAGACTTAGTTTCTTCTTTCTTGTAACCACGAAAGAATCCAAGACCTCTCTTGCTTTTATCAGGCCTCCCTGAAGCTAATATTTCATCAACTTTTTCAGAGGCGTCACTCCATCCTTTGATGGTGACTTTTTCAGCATTTAATTGGGCAAGGGCCTTCTCTTTGGCAGCAAGAGCCATTTCTCTTTCAATACAAAGAGTTTTGTTTACAGTGACCTGATCCTTATAATTTTCTTCTACAATGGTAAGCTGTTTTAATTTTTCTTGACATTCTTTGAGTTGTCCTCTAAGGTCAATATTCATTTTTTCAGCAGAAGTTTTACCATTAAGGGCTTTGTAGAGGTCAAGAGTGACCAGGTCTAACTGTGTTAAGCTTTCAAGAGGGATGAGAGGAATAGGTACCTGACTGGAAGAATCAGTCGCAGAGGTGGAAGCTTCAGGAGTTGTGGAAGAAGAAGCTTCAGGATCCTGAGGAGGAATTTCTTCAGGAACCTCTTCTATCTTAGCCATGAGAGCTAAGGTAGGTTCCTCAATAATGGCCATGAGTGCCACTTGAGTATCTTCCTCATCAGACGAGTCATCAGAGGATACATCATCCCAGTCGCAGTCTTCTGCGATTAAACCTTTGCCTTTACGCTGAGTTTTCATCTTTTTGTACTTTTCCTTCAGGCGTTGGTATTTGGGGTTCTTGGAAGAAGATTTTGCAGAGGAGGGAGCAAACTGACTTTTTCTGTACCTGCAATCATTAGCAAAGTGTCCTTTGCCCTGACAGTTGTAGCAGATAGCAGTAGCCTTGTCAGTAGAATCTGACTTTGGATTGTCAGTAATAGAAAGATGTTTCTTTTTATGGAAGTTTCCCTTTTTGGCAAACTTTTTGAAAGATCTGGTTAGAAGAGCAAGAGACTCATTGAATTCAGGATCTTCTGACATGTCAGAGTCAGAAGATTCTAATTCAGTAATTGTTACTGAAGAAGAAGAAGCAGCAACAGGAGGAACTGAATCAGAAACCAATGCAACAGATGTGCTTTTGGATTCTTTAGAATCTCTTATGAGATTCTTTTTCAGTTTCTTCTGTTGTTCACGGTTCAGAAGAATACCGTACAGCTCACTTAGAGTGAGTGTCTTTATGTCCTTTGACATAGTTAAGCAGGAGGTGTAGATTTCCCAATGTTCAGGAAGAGCTTCCATGAACTTGGTAACCACCTCAGAGTTAGAGTAGGTAGTACCGATGGTCTTCAGATCAATCAGAAGACAGTTGAATCTCTGATGTAGCTGGGAGAGAGTTTCATCCTTCTGATGAATAAAGCTTTCGTACTGACGAACCAAGAAAATCTTTCTTGATTCCATTAGTACGGCGGTACCTTCATATTGAACACAGAGAGTGTCCCATATCTCCTTAGCAGAGCGAAGGTGACAGACAGAATGAAAGACGTCATCAGGGAGAGACATGGCAATGAGAGACCTAGCCTTGGTGTCAATGTTGACCAGGCGTCTATCTTCATCATTCCAGTCAGTTACGGGCTTTACCAGCTGTCTTTCAGGAACAGCAGGTTGACCAGCAGCAGCAGCAATGGGGTGGACGGTTTGTGTAGGCACATGTGGTCCGTTTTCCAGAAAATAAGGAATCTGGGGATCAGAACCAGAGAGGAAAAGTTCCATCCTGGTTTTCCAAAGAGAGAAGTTGTCTTTGTTAAACCGAGGAGGCTTTCCAGCAGAGCCGGTATCAAAGTAGTTATCCTTAGCTTGAAGAGCCATAGAATAAGAAGAGAGAGGATCACAAGATTTTTCTTAAGAAGAAAAGGAGAGCTTGTACTCGCTCTGATACCACTTGTTGGTCCCAAGTAGGTGACCTTCAAGTAAGGATAGTGTTTGGGATTATAGAAGGGGGGGGTTGAATATAATCACACAAATTTCTCACTTTTAAATTCTTGTTTTATAAACAATATGAATTTACAGATTGTTGCGGAAATAGAGAAGACAATTAGTCTAACCTAAACAATCTAAGTTCTTTCACTTTGCACTAAGTGAGAAGAGAATAAAGAAAGAAGATAGAGGGATAAAGAGAGAAAAGACTTGAGTAGAATTAGGATGAAGAAGAAGTATGGAGAACATCTCTTCACGTCCTATTTATACTCCATGCATTTAATGCATGCAGACCTACTATTGTGACGTGTCACAATGTGAATGGTCTGTTGTACTATTTACTATAAACAAATACTCTTTGCATGGTGTGCAAAAGAGGATGTTTGTAAACAGTTGCCTTATGGGCTGATAAGTACGGAGGGAACAGTAAAGTAACTGCCCTTATGTACTATTGTCAGAAAAGGCGTGTAATCCTTTTGTGCATTAGACTAAGACATTGTTCTAATCCTTCAGGATCAGGATACTGATCAGTGACTAGAGTCCTGAAACTGGGGACGTTCAGGGTCACGTGTATCCTGATGAATCTTCAGGATGTCATACGATAGTGAACAGACTGCTATCACTGAGTTCCGTCTTCAGATCACGAGCATGCTGTTCCTGTCATCAGCTATTTCTTCGACGTCGCTGATGGTTCTTTTTGTATGATCTTAATGTCTTCAGGAGGAGGTCTTCACTTCAGTGGACAGGATCAGTAGACTGCAGAACAGACTCTTTAGTCTCCTGATCCTGATCCTGATCTATAAAATTTAAGTTACAGCATAAGTAACATAGAATAACACTGAACAGACTCAGTGATAATTCCTCAAGCTATAACAGAAGTAAAAACCTATTCACTAAGTAAAGATTCAGGATCATTATCATTTCATCAGGTCTTAGGAGAGCTGGATCAACACAATCCAGTAGCCTTTTGGCGATCGCTAGATTTCAAGTTTAGCGCCGCCAAGTTCGATAAAGATGAAATCCAGGGTTTGACCTAAGTGTCTCGCGCCGCGAAGCAGCCGTCTGGCGAACGCGAAGTAGGCTCTGGACGCTCCTTTTAAATACCAACCTCCTCCTTCAGTTCAGAGATATGCATAGACAATAGAAACGACAGAATAAAGAGTGAAGTCTGAGTGGTGTCGATACGCTGCGGGGTTCGATCTTTGATCATCCTTCGTTGTACTGTCGGTATCATGTCTGTGTCTACTATCGTATTTTCTGTTTTTATTATGTCTAGTGAGTAGTCTTTTAATAGTGGTACTTGTTGTGGTCGATGAACCATTGTGGATGATGATTTTGTGATTTAATGTTTATTGGTTTGTTTTTTATTAATTGAATGTGTGTTATGGTTCCGATTTGATTCATATTGTTTGGCTATTTGAATTCGTTGGTTGGGTGTATCTATTTTGACCAAGATAGACAGACTCCGATAGGATAATCAACCTCCCTTGACTACCCTTCGTCCCGGAGAGTTGTGTTAAGTGGTTACTCAGACCGAGAGCGACCAGATAGTAGAATACTATGCAATAGAGATAGGATTGGGTGACCAGTACTAGATTGTCTGACAAACGACCTATGTATTGGGACTAGGAGGATCAAGACCTAGTTAACAGCCATAGTCATCACATGTTAGGGTGTCCTAGACTTAAATTCCTACAATAACCAAAACAACCAAACCTTTGGCCTATTTAAATCATCCACTTGGGGATTCACTATACCATGATAAGTACTACTGTTTTCCTTCATATAGTTTTAATCCATCTTTTAATTGCTTTCGTAGTTCTTAGTTAATTTAGTTGTCTTTTTATTTATTAAAACCTTTTTCATAAAAACCCCCAAAAGCTTTTAGGTTAATTAAACTAATCTAGATTAACAATCTACGATAACTTGACCGTTCCCAGTGGTAGATACGATACCTGCACTTTCCTACACTATATTACTCACGATCAGGTACGCTTGCCTGTATATGTGGTATGACAGTGGCTAGACATTAGAGGTTAAAACTTGTTTCACTTTTTATATACAATTATTAACGCATCAGCAAGGGTCAAAAGAGTACCCGAAGGTTTGACAACTAGCTTTTTTGGCTTACTAGGAACAAGTGTGATCTTAACCTGGCTCTGATACCAACTGATGTAGCGTGTGTGGGGATAAACAAAGATCAAACACGTTGATTCTACGAATATCGTGTTCAACCTCTTCTAAAGTTTGTTGATTAGAAGAATACCAAACCCTAGGCTTCAAAACCTGAACCCTAATTGGGAATTCAAGAATTGGAAGAAAAACAAAAAGTTCTGTAATTGATTAATTGTCTTTCAAAACACGAAATTAAACCTAAATAAGCAACCAAACGAACCGGGCCTGCCCAAAAGTAACAGGCCTGTTGAGCAATTGGTTTTGTAATGTGCTTATAAGGGTCATGGGCTACTCCACTCATTGCCAATTGGTTTTGAGTTGGAACCCTACAAACTTACATGGTATCAAAGCAACGTTCACCTGTGGTTGGTCAAAAAGCCGCACGGACTCCACGTAACCCAAAGTATCCACGTGTTAGGCTGAAAGAACGCCACACGTGAGGGGGCGTGTTGAGCAATGTTCCACATCGGACACAAATTGAACTTGTAATGTGCTTATAAGGGTTATGGGCTACTCCACTCATAGCCAATTGGTTTTGAGTTGGAACCCCACAAACTTACATGGTATCTGTTTATGTAAAAAATTACACAACTCGATGTCGAAAGAAACTTGTGTGAGGCTTAACCGTCGAGAGAAAGAAATTACAATCAATGATAAGTGCGAGAAAGTAAAGTGAGACAAATAATTTGATGACGCAGGAAAAACCTCACGACGGAGGAAAAAACCTGCGGTCGACCTAAAAGATAAGTCGACAGAGCACTATGTTCACCAATCAGGGGTGATGTCCTTCGAGTATACAGCTTTGATCGTACGATTACAACTGAGAGAACTATGAAATCGAATGTAAATTACAGATGATTCTCTAGAATAATGATTATAGAACTTGTGAGCTTCGGATAGACTTCGTCTGTTGCAATGTTGGCTTGATTCTTCTTATATAGTGGCTTGATAATAACGGTCCAACGGTATTGTGGCTCATCAATGATTGAATCGTAACCGTCCAACGTTATTGTCTTCAATTAATGCTCGGAGAGTAACTGTCCAACGGCATTGTTGAGAGTTAATGTCCAGATTGTAACTGTTGCGAGATTCTTGCTTGTAACGGTCGATCTTGATGCTGTCGAACGATACATAACTTACGACTTGTTCGATGTAGTGATGATCTTCAACAAGCATAGCATAGTACTCAATTTCCGATTTCCTCAAAGGTGGACAATTGTTAGATATGATAATCAGCATACCTGCATCAAACATATAAACTTTGTATATTTATTCGTTAGTACCGTCGTACGATATTGTGGATATCGTTCGACTTATTCGATGTATATGTTCGATGTTTAATAATCTTTGTTCGATAATACTTTTAGGTTTTATCTCTGGACCTTATCTTAATACAGGACTATTGTCCTAACACTTATCTTATGATTATAGTCGGTTGTCGTACGATTGTAGATTTTTACCCTAACAGTATCAGAGCAAGGTTCACCCGTGGTTGGTCAAAAAGCCGCACGGACTCCACGTAACCCAAAGTATCCACGTGTTAGGCTGAAAGAACGCCACACGTGAGGGGGTGTGTTAAGCAATGTCCCACATCGGACACAAAGTGAACTTGTAATGTGCTTATAAGGGTCATGGGCTACTCCACTCATTGCCAATTGGTTTTGAGTTGGAACCCCACAAACTTACAAGGCCGAACAAAAAAAACCCAAAACAAAAGCCTAAAACGTTAATATGCTTTTTAACAACGGAGGCATATTAACTTAACATGCTTTTACACTTCAGTTATGAGTTAATATGTCTTTCAACGTCTGAATCATATTAACTTAACATGCTTTTACCCAAGGTTAATATGCCTTTCAACGTCTGAATCATATTAACTTAACATGCTTTTACCCAAGGTTAATATGCCTTTCTGAAGTTTGACCTGTTTATACCACGATCGTGGGCCTCTAAAAACTTTAAGGCCCGCTCCTTCACATATCGGCCCGCATCAACGTTGCACTAGAGGTTGGTGGTAATGATAATCTTTTGCTTTCAAATTCTACTTGTTTTGACATAATCACTTGAATCCTTTTGATTTCCATTATCAAATGACTCTTTCTTGATCTTCTTTTTACAGTTGATGTGTCTACGTTGAAACGCAAGTGCGCTAAATATGGCATCAAGTGGCAAGGAAGGGATCGTGATGCGAAGAATGAAAGCAAAGAAGATAACAGAGGAGCGACTCAAGACAACATCGGAGAGGCATCTTTGGATAAAAATATGGTGATCGTAAAAGCCGAGTATGCAGATGATGTGATAATGTTCACTCACCCAATCTCTTCGGCAAAATCTAAAGCTATGGAGAAGGAAATTGTCAACAGATTTGAGTTGGATCTTGCCACTCGTTATTTTGGCGATTTGGGCAAGTCCCGTCGATTAACCGATATCTGATCAACCATTTAACTCGTTATAACCGGTCCGCTCCTTATCCGATTACTTAACTGAAATCCTTAATCGGTTACTCATTTTTGGGTATGTAACCGGTCAACAACCGATTTAAACGGTAATTGTTTTTTTCTTAAGTTGGTGTTTTATAAGTTACACCCGATAAATAAGTTGTGTGATGCATGGGGTTAGATATTAAATTACAAAACCGAAAAATCACAAACAATTTTTGCTATAATTTGTGATTTCAACTCGTATTCGTTTCTTGCAAACTCACTAATCTTTCAAGTCTCAATTGTCATCAATTCTCAAAGTATAATAAAATGTATTTTTAAAGTGTACTTGAGTGATCCAAATATATATTTTTAAGGTTTATATAATTAACCACAAAATGTTATTAAAAAATAATAAAGAAGCCTAGCCAATTTGTAAACGGTCAAAATTAACCGGTTATGTTTTACCTCAACCGGCTACTCTCAATAACACCCTTAACCATAACATACCGACCCGTAACTGGTTACGGCTTAATTGGTTAAAACTTTTATTGTTTTTAACCATAACCATAATTGATCGTAATCGGTTATAACCGGTTCATAACCGGTTATAGCTTAACCGGTTAAAACCTTTAGTATTCTTAACCGTGACCATTCGTAATCGGTTATAGGTGGTCCTTATCTGATTTTTGACCACCACTAGTTATGATAGAGATGAGGATGATTTTCTTTAAATAAGAAATACATGGGAATATATAATAATAGAACGGAATATAATAAAATTAGTCATCTCCATTCCATTTAATATTCATTATTAATCCCGTTTTGATTCCCACAAACGAACCAAAAGCCCCCATGAATACTTTTTTCATATAGTTGTTTAACTAAAAGCCTAATTATATTTAAATATGAATTACTTGTTTTCTCGTATAATTTATGTAACTAATAAAATTAGTCACCTCCGCCGCCATAACCACCGCCATAAAATTAGTCACCTCCGCCGCCGTTCACCATCGCCGTTCACCTCCGCCGCCATAACCACCGCCGTTCTATATTTTATTTGAACCTAATACTTTATTTGAACCTAATACTCTATATTTCAAATGTAAACGATGGGTTTACATAGTTTACATGAAATATAGAGTTTACATTTGAACCTCCCTCTATATATATAATATATAGTATTAGGTTCAAATAAGAAGTGATAAAAAACTATGAAATAGAGAAGTGATCATAGCCTTCCATTTTTTGGAATAGAAAAGGGTATTTTGGTAATTATTCTAATTGTTCATATATGAATCATTCGTATTATTCATATATGAATCATTATACTGTGAAGATTCATATAATAATTCATATCTGAATCTTTGTTATATGAACCTTCTTTATATGAAGGTTTATATATGAAGTTTCATATATGAATCTTTGTGAATTTAAGATTTATATATGAATCTTTGTAATATTAAGCTTTGTTATATAAAGGTTGTTATATGAACATTCAGATATGAATCTTCATACTACAATGATTCATATATGAATAATTGGAATAATTACCAAAATACCCTTCCGCTATTCCACAAAACTTACGGTATTTTCTTTAATAATCTGCTGCATCAATTAATTAATAACCATTGATCAAATAAATGGGTGACTATAATCACTTCTCTACTTCATAGTTTTTTATCACTTCTCATTTAAACCTCCCTCTATATATATATATAAGGGTGGGTTCAAATGTGAACCACTTTTTAGTTGTGAACGTGAGAACAGCTAAGAGCGCGACATGTGGCGGATGACTAGGCATCACGTCAGGTCGACGGCGGGTGACTAGGCACGATTCATGGGAGGATATTGAATTAAAGGGGGGGGGGACCACACTCAAAGTCGCCACGTGTCGCACTCTCGGTTGTTCTCAAGTTCACAACCAAAAAGTGGTTCACATTTGAACTTTCCTCTGTATATGTGTGTGTGTGTGTGTTTGAGAAGATTATGGATTTGGTTTTTATGGTTTGATTTTTTATAAAATTGGACCCTTAACTTCATTTAGCATATGAATAAGGCTTGTGGTTTGCATTTTTTTTTATATAGTTTTGGCCTCTAGGCCACAACCATCCATCTCGTTTACTAACTATGAAGGCAAAATGGTTATAATATCAATTATCTTCTATAAAAAGGACACCAAAACCTTAAGCAAAACCAAATTAAATGATATGGTAAAAAAAAAAAAAAAAAAAAAAAAAAAAGGCAAAACGCCCGTTTATTAATAGTTGAAGTTTAATTGCGTAACAAACGACTAGGACGGGAAATGATTTATTGGAGAGACGGCAAAAGTGAAACTTATGAGATAGAAGAGGGTTTGTTTTCGACTTTCGTAATTTCCTCAAGATTGCCTCTTTATAAGACAACGATTTGTAACTAAATTGAGATAAAATATGGGGGATTCGCTGGTCTTTAACGATCATATTTTACCCCCTTTAGCTCTTCTTTGTTGCCCTACACCTCAGGATTGTTCCTGCAATACGTCTCTTGAAACCTATCTAACCACCCTTCACTCATCAAGATCCTATCACCATAGTGTTTATTGGAGCCATGGTGAGATTCGATTTCAGTTTTTCTTAATTTTAATTCTAGTTATTCATTCATTCATCTATATTTTTCTTGGAAGGCATAGTGGTATCGAACCAACGAACCACTGTTACGAACACACATACGTCCGCCTTCCCGGCGGTATCGGGCAGGCCTCCATAAGAAGCCCACTAACCCAGCTGGACCTAGAGCCCAGCCACAGACAAAGAATGGGCTTGGGGCCGACTAGGCCAGCCCAAGAACCTCATGCCATCAATTGATCCCTGGGATCGAACCCGGATAGACTAGGATCCCATCCACATCCCCCGAGGATGTTGTTGCCCTTAGGAAGACCAACGAAGCTAGATTTGTCATTCATTCATCTATTGTTTATAATTAATTACACAGATGATCCCCAACTCGTTCAAGACAAGATCATATGTGCATTTCAAAACCTTCAAGTTGATTATTTATTTGAAGGTTTAATCCAGTTCTGGGCTCCTGTTAGTGGCTGTGGCAGACAGCTTCTTACAACTTCCGATCAGCCTTATGCACTTGCAACTCTTTACAATGATGTTGGCAAGTATAGGTTATGTTGTCTCAAGTACCGGTACAGTGTTGATGTGATGAATAACATTGGAGTACTTGAAGAGGATGTTGGTATCATAAGTGATGGTGCAGCCGGTAGGGCATTCCGGAACCAAACACCAGAGTTATTACCGGATCTCAAGGTTGCGAGTCCATGTCCATTGGTGTCTCCTGCTTTAGCGTGTGGATTGTCGTGTTGTGTTATGCTTCCTGTTTTTTATCCTGCTCAAAGCTGCTGCATTGGGGTCGTCGAGTGTTCCACCTGCTCATCTGTGAAATTTCTTCAAGTGTTCAATCAGTTGAATAGTGCACTCGAGGTTCGTATTTTTAGATAAGAGTTTTATTTAGGTGCTTTTTGGCCGTTGACTGAATGATTAAGAGGGCATATGATAAAGTGCAATATAAAATAAGGTTATTTTGGTATTTGTTCGGAATGAAAATTGCTACTTTTATTTGCAGAAAGAGGGTCTCAAAACGTTCCATGCACGAGATCACATGCCATACAAGGTACATTCCTTAAATCTTGAATTAACAAATGTTTGTGATCTTTATTAGATATTGGATATGTGTGAATACTTTATGCCCATGAAACAGACTATCCCTGGCTTGGAACATGCCAAGAATGAAATCGATGATGCACTAAAGATCATTTTGCACTCCCATGGCTTAGCTTATGCTGATGTTTGGATTGCTTACAAGGACGAGAATCATGTATCATTGTCTTCTTTGGAGTACAATCAAACAAAAACAGTCATAGGGATCAAATTGACTGATTATTATTCTGTTATTTTGGACGAAGAAGTTTTTAAATGGACTGATTATTATCTTAACTTTTATGATGAAGATTCTGAATGGCGTGAACCTCAATTTACAGACTATGATAATGCTTGTTATAGGCTTCCTTTGAAAATGGGGGAGGGGCTTATTGGGAAGACGTTTCAAAACTATGAACCATACTTCTTAGAAGACATTGTGGAGTTGAGTGATGATGAGTCGCTACTAAAATTAGTCACTAGCTTCTTCGACTGTAGTTGGTTTGTGATATACTTGAGGAGCACCAAGACTGGTGATTTAGATTATCTTTTCGAGTTTTTTTGGAGAAAAGGCCAAGACAACGTTATCCTATTGGAGTCACTATTATTATCATTAGAAAGATATTTACCAAGCTTCAAATTTGAGTCTGGAGTAGAACTTGGTGATGAAATAGATATTATTGTTGATGTTAGCAATTCTAAGATAAGTGAAAACAGATATATTAAGATTTTCAAAAGAAATAGAAGATCACTAAAAAGAGGGAGGCAATCAAAGGTTGAGGAATGCTCAACGCCTTCGAAGCCAAGAGGCAAGACAACACCAATCGAATTATCTCGAGAGCAGATCGAGTCACAATTTGGTCAAACCCAGGAGAAAGCTGCAAAAAAGCTCAAAGGTAATGATAATCTTTGCTTGCAAATTACACTTCTTTTTACATAATTAGAATGGTTATAGTTTTGGCCTCTAATCACTTGATTCCTTTGGATTTCCGTATCTTATCGACTTGTTTCTTGATTTTTTTTACAGTTCACCTGTCCACGTTGAAACGCAAGTGCACGAAGCTAGGCATAAAGTGGAAAGGAAAAGATTTTGTTGAGGAGAATCAAAGCGAGACGAATGAAGAAGAAGATAATGGAGGAGCGATTCAAGACAACATTAGAGAGGCGTCTTTGGATGAAAATATGGTGACCATAAAAGCAGAGTATGCAGGTGAAGTGACCATGTTCGCTCAACCAATTTCATCAGCAACATCTAAAGCTATGGAGAAGGAAATTGTCAAGAGATATGAGTTGGATCCTGCGACTCGTTATAAGCTCCAATACCTTGATGTGGAAAACAACGAGTGGATTTTATTTACTTGTGATGAAAACATAACATTATTCCAAAAAGATAAGCGAAATGTTCGGCTGCGTTTGTTAACACGTGATCCATCCCATACTTGAATCCAGAAGCTCGACCGTGTTTAATTTGTTTTCCTATCAACTCATTTGCTTTAGGTATAGGTTAGTTTCATCTGTTACATAAATGATATGTACTATATTGAGGTTTGTTTCTTATATGTCTACTACAGGCTACAACTCTCAACCCTAACATTCTTCATAAGCTAAGCATTACTCAACTTGCATAATCCACATCAATTATTATTATTTGCTGATCATTAAAACCTTTGATGTACAAATAATATGGATTCTTCCTTAATATAAATCTAGGTATGATGTGATTAAGAAAATATATGTGATGATTATAGGGTTTAGTTCCCCAAAATGTATCCAAGTTGTCACCTTTTGCTATTGTATATATTGTACTTCAAAAACTACCATTTAATATATCAAAGTTTCAAAAACCTACCGTTTAGTGTATTGGAAAACTTGTGTTGAATATGTCATCTGTACGTTCTTGCAAATTTGTGTTGCAAACTATTAGAATATATTATGATCGTCATACACCTAATTGGTGGATTTGAGTTAAATATGTCATCTGTCACAATAAAACAAAACATGATCAAACCCAAAAACTGACGGCAAAAACTATGTATACGAAGCAACCACACGACAATAACAATGATAAGCAACACGACGTTAATTAAAGGGTCTTTGGAAAGCGCTTGCCAGTTCAATTACCACGGGTGAACAACACAAGGAACGATAATCTTGTCTATTAGTGTTGTGGTGGAGTGGATAAGGCATTGGTGTTCATGGCCCCTATTTTTCATTTTATAGAAAATTTTGGAAAATTTGTTAAAAAAATAACCTAAAGTCTTTAGAGTTAAATACATATTTGGTCATTGTGGTTTACAAAAAATAACGACTAAGGTCCCTTAAATAGTTTTTTAACGACTAACGTCCTTGTGCTTTTATTTTTATAATAGCCAAGGTTCTTGTACTTTTCTTTTAATAACAACCAACGTCCATAACATTAACCTTGTTAAAAATGGTAATTTAAGAAGGGGGTAAATTCGTCATTTTCATTCCTTTTTGTTTCAATAACATATTTAGTCCCTCCTAAAATCATGGATTAAAAAAACTTTTATTATTTATAACATATTTAATTACACCGTATTTAAGTTCAAACAAGCCGTATAATTCCAATATGGAGATTAAAAACAATAAAATTTGAATAACATGATTTATAACATATTTGGTCCCTCAAAAAATCATGGATTAAAAGCTGCTATAAAAAACCATTACATTTAATAAAGAGTAAAATACAAATTTGGTCCCTATGGTTTAGCAAAAGTCTCACTTTTGGTTCCTACAGTTTAAAAATTACACATCAGCCACTGGAGTTCGTGTTTTGGTCCAATTTTTGGTCCCTGAGACCAACAACCGTCAAAGAAATCAGTTAAGTCGGAGGTAGTTTAATCTTTTGCCATTTTTTCTTGTTTTTGCTTTAAGAATAACCATAGGGACCAAAAGTGTAAATTTACTCTATTTATCTCTTCATCCTACCTTACCCTTCATCTTCATCATCCCATCACCCATCACCCATCACCCACCACCACCACCACCACCACCACCACCACCCACCAACCACCACCACCCACCACCACCACCCTTCTTCATCTAAATCTTTATCATCCACCACCACCACCACCCACATACACCCTTCTCCATCTTCATCATCTACCACCCACACACACCTATCTTCATCTTCATCACCACCATCAAACACCACTACCCACCACCACTACTCACACACATCCTTTGTTCACATTTGTAGAAACCCTAACCACCACCACCCACACACACCTTTCTTTTCCGACATCCACCACTGTAACCATCACCCACCTAGGGACCAAAATATATTTCGGATCTAGGAAGAGGAGAAGATTGCACACACAAACACCTCCATCGCCACCGCCGACTGTATACGCGACCACCGTCGTCGCCGCTGCACACGCGACCATCGTCGTCACCGCTGCACACGCAACCGCCGCCGTCGCACGCTGCACACGCGACCGCCTCTGTCTTCGACTGCACACGCGACTGCCGCCATCACCGGCCAAATTCAATGTCATCTCTCTCTTTCATCATCTCGATTCCAGATCTGATCCCATATTTGCAGATCTGATTTTGGTGTCTCAATGAAGAGGGTGGCCGGAGGAGGGAGGTCGGTAGGTAAAGTGGGTGGTGATGGTAGTGGGTAAAAATGGATGGTGGTGGTGGTGATTGGTGGTGGTGATTGATGGTGGGTAAAAGTGGATTGTGGTGGTGGGTAAAAGTGGGTGGTGGTGGGGGGTAAAGTGGGTGTGATGGTGGCAGTGGTGGTAAAGTGGGTGGTGGTGGTGGTGGTGATTGGTAAAAGTGGATGGTGGTGGTGGTGGTGATTGGTAAAAGTGGATGGTGGTGGTGGTGGGGGGGGGGGGTAAAAGTGGGTGGTGGTGGGGGTAAAGTGGGTGTGGTGAGTAAAGTGGGTAAAATAGGTGGTGGTGGTGGTGGTGATTGGTAAAAGTGGATGGTGGTGGTGGTGGTGGTGGTGGTGGTGGTAAGGGAGGGGGGGGTAAAAGTGGGTGGTGGTGGGGGTAAAGTGGGTGTGTGGTGAGTAAAGTGGGTAAAATAGGTGGTGGTGGTGGTGGGTGATGGGATGATGATGATGAAGGGTATGGTAGGATGAAGAAGGTAAATAGAGTCAATTTATATTTTTGGTCCCTATGGTTATTCTTAAAGCAAAAACAAGAAAAAATAGCAAAAGATTAAACTATCCCTGACTTAACTGATTTCTTTAACGGTTGTTAGTTTTAGGGACCAAAATTAGACCAAAACACGAACTCCAGTAGCTAATGTGTATTTTTTAAACTGTATTAACTAAAAGTGAGACCTTTTACATAGACCAAATTTTTATTTAACTCTTTAATAAAACACTCCAAATTGAAATATAGGATTTGTGGCTTATAGCTACATAAAAATTCAACTAACAACAAAATACCACAATAGTCCCTCCCTCCAAGAAAGCAAAGAGTTGAAAACTAATTATAGTATCATATAATAATGAGAAAAAAAATTGACTTTGAAAGTTGCTTAAATTATAGTGTATATTATTTTGTTTTTCACACATTTACATAGTAATTTTTAAATGGTGGCTATGCCATAACCATTTTTGTTTTTTTTTAAAACATTTACACCTCAACTTTTCTTCATAACGTCCTTAAAAATTGCTTAAATTACAAAATTATCATTGTAACATTAAAATAACTAAGTAAATTACGATTTTTGTCCCTATGGTTTGATACCTCTAACGAATTAAGTCTCTAATCATTTGCAATTGTTCTTTTATCCCTGTAGTTTTTATTTTTATTCCATTTTCATCCTTCCATCCAACTTTGTTAAAGTAAGTGGTTAGGTAGGCCAAAAAATGTTTGATTAAATTACATATTTGGTCCTTATAATAGACCATTCTTTATATTTTTTTATTCTCAAATTACATAATTCACATTTTTTTTACTTTTTACTTTCTTTATTTTTTTATAAACACATTTTGTTTTATTTATTAATTATAAACTATTATAACTTTAATAAAGAAACAATAAAATAATTATATAACTCTACAATTACCAAGAAAGAATATTACAATACCATACAATTTGCAAGAAAGAAAAATGTGCCTCTGAAAATTGCTTAAATTACATGACAGATTTATCCATACAGGACTTAATGAAAAGCTAACCAAACAGGCCCTTAGTTGTTAAATTACAAGATTGTCATTGTGGTTAAATTACAATACTACGATTTTAGTCCCTACTGTATGATATTTATTACAATTTTCATCCCTGCTCTTTTACAACTGTTTTTTTCATCATTGTGGTTTTTATTTTCATTTCATTTTAATTCATCCATCCAACTTTGTTAAATTAAGTGGTTAACTCATCAAAAAAAATGTTTGATTAAATTACATATTTGGTCATTATAGTAGACCATTGTTTATATTTTGTATTCTCAAATTACATAATTAACATTTTTTTACTTCTTACTTTATTTATTTTATTCATGGCATTTTGTTTTATTGATTAATTATAAACTATTGTAAGCTTAATAAAAAAATTAATCATGCGCCGGTGTTCAGGTTCATTCATTCATAACCTTTACTTCTCATTTATTACGATTTTTATTAATTCAAGTTAATAAAATAGTCAAATATTGATGACCAAGTACTAATAACATCACCCACCAAACAGATTATTGAAATAATAAATTTATAAGTTAATTTTTTTCAAAGCTTTAGATTAAAATCTCTTAAAATTAATATTTCTATTTACTCTATCGTAGCATAAATCAGTTAATAAAAGAAGAGCCTAGTTCTGAAACTCTTTCCGCAGCCTTGCGCTTATTGCTATGATTACCTTATAATAAACTATCACAGTTTATAACTCGACACAAAATCTATCTGAGCTCATAATACCTATTTCTTTAATTATCTTCAATTGTTATTTGGGCTATTCAATTAAAGGAGGTCCAACAGAATAATAACTTTTGGACTGATTTACTTTGGGCCAAAGTTAATTAAGAAGATTAATTAAATAGTTAATTAATACTATTGAACATCCCTTCGTTATATTTAGTGGTTAATGGAAATTAATTGTCCAATCATGATTTAAATGGCTACTAGTTAATGACCCGTATATTATACGGGCATTTGAAACATGTTATTTTAATTTGTAATAAGAATAGACATGTACATGAAAATTGTCATTACCATTTAAATACTTATGTAAATTATATGTTAAACAACAATTGCCATTATAATTGCTTATTACAATAGATATTTTAGTTATCTAATAGCTGTTAAAATTTTAAAAATTGAAAATTTATTATTCTTTTATCAAAAGATTTGAATTTCGTGAATGATTTTAAAACTGGAGGTATTCAGAAATAAAATATGTGTAGTGTTTTGATTTGTAGGATTTTAAATAAAATAAAATATAATTATTTATAAATAATCTACAAAAATAGTTAGATTAAAAAGATGGAATCTTTAAATTTCAAGAATATTAGCAATTGAGTTTTAAATAAAATAATATTTCATTACTTATAAATAATATATAAAAATAATTAAGTTAAAAAGATGAAATCTTTAAGTTTCAAGAATATGAAAAATAGAATTGTAATAAAATCTAAACAAATTAATTTATATCTATTTTTATAACTGGAGGGATTCAAAAATAAAATATGTAGTGTTTTTTATTTGTAGAATTTTAAATAAAAAATTAATTACTTATAAGTAATCTATAAAAATAGTTAGATTAAAAAGATATAATCTTTAAATTTCAAGAATATCAACAATGGAGTTTTAAATAAAATAAATTTTAATTACTTATAAATAATCTATAAAAATACATAGGTTAAAAAGATAAAATCTTTAAATTTCAAGAATATCAAGAATAGAATTGTAATAAAATCCAAACAAATTAATTTATATCTAATTTTAATAATGTAGTTAAATTAAAAAAATATTCAATATTAAACTCATTTTGAAGGTATTGTCGAGACGATTATAATGGTATAATTTATTAAAAAGAAAAAACAAAAATTTTAATACATTTTAATTAATATATATTATTATCTTAAAATGATAAGGATGTAAAGTGAAAGATGAGAAACTAATGGATAAAAAGTAATTTAATCAAATAATTCTAAGGATAAAAAATGTAAATTATAAAGATAATTATGGTATTAAAATAATAAGAATAATTGATGATATCATTCTTTTTTTTAATTGGCCAATCAAATAGCTCAATTTTATAATCATGACTCAGCAAAAACCTTCCTTATATATATATATATAGATATATAGATTACATTATATTAAAGATAAGATTAAATTTTAATTATATGCTAATGCAACACAAAATTGGTTTTAATTTTTTTTTCAACAAACCATGTATTTGTCCTTCAACATATTCGATTATTCCCTCAGGGTGTACTTCCTCTATGTAAGATTGTAAGTCAACGATATATCAATCATTATCACATAAAGTTTAGAGTTAATTACATATTTGGTCCCTGTGGTTTACACGAAATTACGATGGAGGTCCCTGAACCCTAATTTTCATGCCTACGGTCCCTGTGGTTTGTATTTCGTTACGATGGTGGTCCCTGTCACTAACTTCTGTTAAATAACTCTGTTAAAAGAGGGTTAAATGACATAAATACCCCTGATATAAATACAACCCTTCCCCTTCCCCAACCCCAAACCCTAACTCTCTCATCTGCAACTAATACTTTCCCTTCCCCACCACAAACCCAAGCTTCACACTTGCAACTACCAATCTCCACACCTGCAAGCAAGCTTCAAACCTGATTTGGCACCAGATACCCCTTCCAAGAAGAACGGCCGCCGGCCGCCGGCCACCTCCATTGTCGCTCCAGGCACCAACCGCCGCCGGCGACATCCACTGTTTACGCACCAGCAGCCAGCCACCTCCACCACCACTCCACCGCTGTTCAGCACCACCCGGTCGCCTCCACCGTCGCTCCACGGCTGTTCACGCACCACTCGGCCAACAGAACTTCCGCCGCCGTTCTAGGGTTCCAAATCGAGATCTAGGGTTTCGTGGTGGGTGGTCCGTCGTTCCAGTTTCGTCGTCGTTCTAGGGTTCCAGATCGAGATCTAGGGTTTCGTGGTGGGTTTCCGTCGTCGTGCAACAGTCAGGTGGAAAGGCGACTATTGGTGGTGTTGGTTTTGGGAGGCGACGATTGGTGGTGAGTTATGATTTTTTTTTTGTGATTTGGATCTGATTGTTGGTTGTGGGTGAAGATGGTGGTGGTTGTGGGTGTTGTTGGTGGTTGTGGGTGGAGATGGTGGTGGTTGGGGGTGTTGTTGGTGGTTGTGGGTGAAGATGGTGGTGGTTGTGGATGCTGTTGGTGGTGGTTGTGGGTGAAGATGGTGGTGGTTGTGGTGCTGGTGGTTGTGGGTGAAGATGGTGGTGTTTGTGGTGGTGGTGGTGGTGGTGGTGGTGGTTGTGGGTGAAGATGGTGGTGGTTGTGGTGTTGGTGGTGGTATTAGGTGGTTGGTGGTGGTGGTGGTTGGTGGTGGTGGTGGTTGGTGGTGGTGGTGGTGGTAGTGGTGGTGGTAGTGGTGGTGGCATTAGGTGGTATTAGGTGTGTTAGGGAAGAAGACAAAGAAAAAAAAATGAAAAGACCAAAATACCCTTGCCTTAACGGCTGTTTTTAACGGACGTTAGGGCGAGGGACCACCATCGTAACGAAATACAAACCACAGGGACCGTAGGCATGAAAATTAGGGTTCAGGGACCTCCATCGTAATTTCGTGTAAACCACAGGGACCAAATATGTAATTAACTCTAAATTTTATGTTGTTAATGCTTTTATCTGAAAATTGCTTGCCTTGATTAATAACTTTACTAGCAACCTCATAAAATTCACACCTAGAAATAAGTAACATGATATGTACCCATAAAATATTACACATGGTGTCTATATCTAGCCGAGATAAATCCATCACTAGTGCTAAACGTATATGTATTGCGATCTAATTTCAATTATGAATCGAAAACTCTAACTCTTAGTTATGCTTTATACTTCATATGTCATATAGTTTTGAGAGAATATTACATTTATTAGTTGTATGAAGTATGATGTCATCTTAGTGTTGCTCTCATGTATTTTTAATGTATTAGTTTTATGAAGTTTAAACGTAAAGCTTTAAAAGGTTGTATTAACAAAATAATAAATTGTAAACATGAATTTTTAAAAGATGTTGGTTAATAATCTTATAATATAATAAATATATTATTAAAAACATACTTGTCTATAACTTTTACATATAATCCAAATTTTGAAAAAGGATCTTGAAATTAAGTGTATATATGAGCATCAAAATAGAATAAATACTATGAAATTGTTTAACTAAAAACTTAATTATATTTAACAAGAAATATTTGTTTTCTCATATGATTTGCTTAACTAGATATTTTACTTATATTGTAACAAGATAAACGTTTCGTCATTATAAAAAGGTTGAATTAAATGGAGAGCTAAAAAATTTCAGGTTTTTTTTTTGTTGGGGATTGCTATTTACATAAGGGACGGATTTAATGAAGGGCACACGGTGGCACGGGCCACCGTTAAATTCCTTCGTCGTAGTGTAAAAAATTACGGTGCCACCGTATCAATTTGTTGTGTGCCACCATATATATTTTGAAACTACAATAAGAACACAAGTTTTATTTGGTTAAGTTGGTTAGCTAGTTGCCTTATAACCATGAGGTCATGGGTTTAAGTCTTGTAAGAGACATTTTTTTTAGATTTTTGCTTTTAATTTCAAATTTAGTGTTTATATAAAAAAAATTGTTTGTGCCAATAATTGAACTTAAGACTTCACCATTGAAAAGCAATGAACCAACCACTAGACCAATAGAGATTTTATGAAAATTTTCTGTATGTATGTTCTTTATAGTTAAATGGTGCCACCGTCTGAAAAAAAAATTCTAAATCCGTCCCTGATTTACATCCCTATAGATGTTAAAATCAAGTCATTATATACATTGTGAATGTAAAAAGCTGGTTGTAATGGTGATGTTTGTAAGAAGTATTTTAGACTATAGGGTGCATTTATTAATCTTAGGGGTGCAATTAGTCTGTCACCTTTTGTTTATTAAACCTAGAGTATATTACAGATTTTTGCCCCTATGATTGTACAAAAAGCAATGTCAGAATCAAGTCATTTTGTACGAAAGAAATGTAAAATGTGAATTGTAATATTGATGTGTGTGAGAAGAACATGGACGCAATTAATAACTATAGGATATAATTAACCTCCTCGAAATATAATAAATTTTATAGAAAACAAGATTTGAATTTTAATTAATCTTAGAATTAACCTTGAAAGTTAATAAATTAATTTTTATTGTTTTCTTTCTTTTTTTGTTTATTTTTTTCCTTTTTGTTACTTAAATACATTTTTATTCAGTTTTAATTTATCTTAGTTATTATTTAATTTTTTTCTCTTTTATTATATTTATACTATGTTTTAATTACTATGAATTACTATTAATTTTTCTTTATTTATTTATATTTTTATATTAATATTTATGTTATAACATTTCGTTGTATTATTTTATGTAGAAGTTGAGGTATTCTTTATTTTGCTTTATTTAAAATTAAACAAATTCTTACTTTTTGTTTTTATGTATGTTTGTTGTGATTTAGATTTTAACACTGAAAACAACGTAAAATATTAAAAAACACATCAACTTATATTATCATCACACTATCATTATTTATTTCATTTTTATATTGCTATTTAAAAATAAATAAAATATTTATTTTTATAACTAATACAGTAAATGCATACATACAATAAAATATAAGCAAATCGTAGTAATTATATATAAATAATAATTAATAGAACTACATATACTAATTACAATAGAAATAATATAAAAGGGACAATATATAATATTAATCGTAATTGATATGGATATGTGATGGTTATTGATTGGTTTCAATTTTCAATTAAACACCCCTAGGATGCACTTAGCAAAGAGGGTGACATTAGCTTTTTCCAAGATAAAATATTTTATAAGCCTATGAGTAGCATGCTCATGGGCTCACAGTGGGTACTAAGATTTTTCAGCGGGTTCAGCTTGTTTGTAGTACTGCGTTATGGAGTTCAACTTTGGCTTTTAAAACCCGTTTTTACCCGCTCTCTCTCTTCCCTCCTCTATTTCCTTTTTTTTTTGTCTCTCTTTTATATTATATTTAAAATTAATAAAAAATGATAAAGGTACGAGTGTATGAAAGGTTGTGCTACAAAATTTGAAAGGTTGATGAATGTTTGAGGGTAGGATGATAGAAAGCTAATGTGACGTTGATGTGACACTGAAAAGTTATAGTTTCTACTTTGTGTGCTACTCATAGAAAATGTTATTTACATTTCTATAGATGTTAAAAGAAGATTAATCTGTACAGAAGCTTTAGCTCTAGTTCTTTTGGCTTGTAGCTCAAGATCTAGATCAAGAAGGTGGGTGTCGTCGTCACGGTGTAGCAAAAGTCAAATAAATACATATTATATATAGATAAGATATATTAGAATCCTTGTGATTTAGTTTACTATAAAATTGGTCCCTAAATTTCATTTTGTATGAGTAAGGCATGTGGTTTGCAGTATTTCACAATTTTGGTCTCCTAGGCCAAATAACCATCCATTTGATTTGCTAACTATGATGGGGAATGGTTATTTTACCAATTATGTTTACTTTTTAATTTTAAACATTTCTAATGCTTAATCATCTTCTCCATCTTAATCCTAAAAAATATGCCTTAGAATTTAAAACCTAAATGAGTTATTGAACACCAATCTTTCTTCAAATAATTAAATCCATTTAGGTTATTAAAGTAGAAGGGTTAATGAATTAAAGATCTATCAATAAGTCTTCTACCAATTGGTTGTTTGAAATTCACTTCTAGCCCTTATAATTAGATAGTTGAATGTTGAACTTCTTCGACGTAATTTTATCTTGCTTTCTATTGGTCTTGTTAACGGCTTTGAACATGCACAGTGTGAATTTGAAAATGAAAATTTTCTTCTATAAAAAGGACACCAAAACCATAAGCATAACTAAATTAGATGATAGTGTAAGAAAACCAAAATAACCTCTTTGTCAATAATAACTTATTAAAGAAACAAAAGTAAAACTTAAGAGATAGAAGAGGGACTGTTTCTGTAATTTTCTCAAAGATTACCTATCTTTAACACAAAGATTTGTAACTAAATTCAGATAATACAAAAAAATGGCTGATTCTCCAGTCTCCGTTTCTTCAGACGATCTTATTTCACCCCCTTTAGCTGCTCAGGATTCATCCTCCAATAATACGTTTCTTGAAACCTATCTAACGACCCTTCACTCATCATCTCCATCATTTTTCAGTGACTTAAGGGTTTATTGGAGCCATGGTGAGATTCTAATTTCAGCTTCTTCTTTTTTTGAGCAGCAGACTTAGACTAACAGTCTAACATACGCGTTCCCGGGGTATCCAGGCTCACAAGGGAATCGACTAATTTCCGTCGACCACGACCTAACCCAATTAAACGGGAGGCCCATGATCTAGACATCGCTGCATACTCTCTACAGGATTCGAACCGGGTAGTCAGGATGATCCCCCGGGATGTTACCTTACCACGTGCTAGACATGTTTTGATTTTAGTTTTTCATAATTTTAGGTATTGTTTGGTAAACACAAACTAACTTATAAGTTAGCTTTTTAAAAGCTACTTGGAGATAGCTTTTTACAATTATACCGTTATTAATATTAATTTATTTACCTCAAATATATCTTTTTTGGTCATTTTACATAAGCTGGTTTTTGCCAAAGATAATTTGTTCAGCTACTAGCTACCTTATCTACTAGTTCGCCAATCACGGCCTTATTTCTACTTATTCGTCCATTCATTTATTGTGTTTATTAATTTGGCAGATGATCCTCAACTCATTCAAGACAAGATCAAATGTGCTTTTCAAGACCTTCAACTTGATTTTTTCTATAGAGGCTTAATCCAGTTCTGGGCTTCGGTTTCTGTTTGTGGCAGGCGGCTTCTTACAACTTCCGATCAGCCTTTTATCCTTTCAACTCGTTACAATGATCATGGCAAATACAGGCTATGTTGCCTCAACTACACGTATTGTGTCGATGCGATGAATAACGTTGGAGTAGTTGAAGACGATGTCCGAATGATAAGTGATGGTGCAGCCGTTAAAGCATTCCTTAACGGAACGCCAGAATTATTACCGGATCTAAAGGAATGGACTCCATTGGTATCTTCTGCTATAGAGTGTGGATTGGCGTCTTGTGTTATGCTCCCTGTTTTTGATCCTGCTCAAAGCTGTTGTGTTGGGGTCGTCGAGGCTTGCTCAAGCTCATCTACGGATTTTCTTGAAGTGTTCAATAAGTTGAATACTGCACTGGAGGTTCGTATTTCTTTTATTGAGTTTCGTTTAGGTTTTTTTTACGGTTACCGAATGGTTAGGTGCATAATGATTAAGAGGCTGTATGATATTGTAGAGATGGCCAAGGGGACTGGTTACGGCCCAGGACTGCTGCTGAACCGGTTATGCAAGGCCTGCTCAAAGGCCTGCCGGCTACGACCGGTTGGGGTATTTGAATGAAATGTGGACCCGGTTATAACAAGGACCGGTTAAGGCCCGGCCCGGTTTAATTCTCAAATTTTTGACCGTTTGTGACCATTAGGCAATGGTCATATGACCATCTCACACTATGGGGACAAAGAAGAAATAAACGTTGATATCCTCAATAACATGATGACTATGACTCGATTTACTATTACCGGAACACTTACATTAGTTACACCAACCGTGGGAACCGGAATACTATAATGACGAAGAAGACGAGTAGTTGTATTTTTTTTAATAATTCAATCTATTGTATTTTTAAACTTATTAATATGTTATATAATCGAAATTATTCTAACGTATATTTTAGTATATTTGTGTAACCCAATTATATATTAATTAGATTTATAATTTTATGTTAGTTTAAAAAAAAAATAAAAAATTCGTTAGACCCAAGGACCGGTTATGGCCCGGCCCGCAACCGGTTATACATAACCTAAGCCGGTTACTCTACAACCTTCAAATCGTGACCGATCCGGGACCAGGCGGTCAGAGTTACTACTATTTTGTCCCGGTTACAGCCAAGACCGTTTAAGGACCAGCCCGGTCTGGTTTTTGGCCATCTCTGTGATATAGCGCAAATGAAATAAGGTAGTTTGGTAACTGTTCATAATGAAAATTTGCTAATTCTCTTTGCAGAAAGAGGGTCTCAAAACGTTCCATGCACAAGAACACCTGCCATACAAGGTACATTCCTAATAAAAAAAAGTCATATATATCATATGATTCTTTGTAGTTAGCGCAACCGTCACTCAAATCTTTAATAAAAAGATGTTTGTGATCTTTTTATTAGAGGTTGGATATGTGTGAACACTTTATGCCCATGAAACAGACTATCCCTGCTTTGGAACATGCCAAGAATGAAATCAATGATGCACTAAAGATCATTTGGCACATGCATGGCTTAGTTTTTGCTGATGTTTGGATTGCTTACAAGGACGGGAATCAGGTATCATTGCCATTTTTGGAGGACGGTCAAGCAAATAGAGTCATAAGGCTCAAATTGACTGATTATTATTCTGTTATTTTGGACGATGAAGATTCTGGATTGGGATTCGTTTGTCGAAATTATTGTAATGCTTGTTATAGACTTCCGTTGAAAATGGGGGAGGGGCTTATTGGGAAGACATTCCAAAACTATAAACCATACTTCATTGAAGACATTTTGGAGTTGTGTGATAGTGAGTCGGTACTGAAGTTACTTTCTGGCTTCTGTAGTTGTAGTTGTTTTGTGATATACTTGTGGAGCACCAAAACTAGTGATTTAGATTATGTTTTCGAGTTCTTTTGGAAATCCAGTCGAGACAATGTTATCATGTTGGAGTCACTATTATTAACGTTTAAGAGGTATTTGCCAAGCTTCAAAATTAAGTCCGGTTTAGAACTTGGTGATGAAATAGATATTCTAGATGTTGGCAATTCCAAGGGAAGTGAAAACAGATATATAAAGATTTTCCATAGAAACAAAGTATCATTAAAAAGAGGGAGGCAATCAAAGGTTGAGGAATGTTTAACGCCTTCGAAGGCAAGAGGCAAGACAACGCCGATCGAATTATCTCGAGAGCAGATCGAGTCACAATTTGGTCAAACCCAGGAGAAAGCTGCAAAAAAGCTCAACGGTGATGATAACCTTTTGCTTTCAAAATACACTTGTGTTTTACATCATCACATGAATCCTTTGGATTTCCATATACTTATCAAATGACTCTTGTTTCTTAATGTTTTTTTACAGTTCATGTGTCTACGTTGAAACGAAAGTGCAAAAAAGAAGGCATAAAGCTTTGGCAAGGAAAGGATCATGTTGAGGAGAACCAAAGTGACACATATGAAGAAGAAGATAACAGAGGAGCAATTCGAGACAACACCAGAGAGGCGTCTTTGGATAAAAATATGGTGACGATAAAAGCGGAGTATGCAGGTGATGTGATCATGTTCAGTCACCCAATCTCATCAGCAACATCTAAAGCTATGGAGAAGGAAATTGTCAAGAGATATGAGTTGGATCCCGACACTCGTTATAAGCTCCAATACCTTGATGTGGAAAACAACGAGTGGATTTTATTTACTTGTGATGAAAACGTGACATTATTCCAAAAGGATAAGCGAAATGTTCGGCTACGTTTGTTAACACGAGATCCATCCCACACTTGAATCCAGAAGCTCGACTGTGTTTAAAACATTTGATGTACAATTAATATGGAGCACTTAAATTAAATGCAGGTATGATGTGATAAAGAAAATATATGGATTGATTGGATGTATCATCTAAGGTTGTATATTTTAACTCTGCACATTCTTGCAAATTTGTGTTACAAACTATTAGAATATGAACATAACAAGGATTGGTTCAGTTACCTATGGTAAGCGCTTATTGGTTCAGTTACCACATATGAACATAACAAGGATCGAGAATCTTACAGGTAAGAAAAAGATGATCAAGAGTCTTATAAGGTAAGTAGGGGGTGTTGACCTCTTACCTGTTAAGCACTTACCGGGTTATTAATGTTTACCATCAATCAATTTTGACTTGGTAAGCACTTACCCAGATAAATGTTTGACTTGGTATATGTTGTATTTTTAAATTATTTTTTATTATAACATTGTACTCGGACGATTTATTCATTAGAATACTGAGGGGTCGTTTACTTAAATACTTACCCGGTAAGCACTTAACGGTAAAATTAAACACTGTCATCTACATATCGGACAATATTTTCGTCTCTCTAAACGGTATCGTATGCAACAATTTACCTGGTAAGTGCTTATCGGGTAAGATTCGTCAATCACATTTACGGAGTAAAACTCTTAGTTCATGCTATCGCTCTTATCGGGTAAGATTATAGTCTTATAGTCTTTATCATGCTCATCCCATAAAGTAAATTCACTCGGTAAGCACTTATCGGGTAAGCGTTAGATAAACGGCCCTAAATAATTACCTTTTAAACCAATTATTTAGATCGCTTATATGAATGACGATTATATGACAGCATATGTAATAATAGTTACATGTACATATTTCAATAATAATAACTGTTAGGGTTAAAAATATTGTTGTATTCAAGTTTGGGTTGATATTTGTATTTGTTGTAAAGTTGAGGGGAGCTAAGTGTAAATACCCTAGGGGTATAAAAGCTTTTGTGTTAGTTGTAACAATTAGAGTTTTGAGAGTTACGTAATTGTCAGATCTAGAGTTTGATAGAGGAGAGAGAAAGTTGAGAGTGAATATTGTGTTCTTGTTGTTCATATTAATAAAAGTGAGATTTGTGATTGAAATTGAAGCTTCTTAATCATGGTGGATTGATATTCAGATCTATCAAGCGGTATCAGAGCAGGAGATCAGTGAAATTGTTGAAGATTTGAAGTGTTTGAGAGTATTTGAATTTGCTTCAGGTTTTTCAAGGAAAACCATTTGGTGAATTTTTCAACAATTTCAGATTTAAACATCTACTGATCAAAAGATCCGTTCGATTCATCATGACGACGAGAGAAGCGTTCGCAATTGGTTCCGATACCAAGCCACCAGTTTTATTCAGAGAAATTTCAGATAAACTTTCTATTAAGGAAAAGGAGTATAATGACATTCAAACAAAATTTTCTGCACTTTCTGAAGAAAAAGAAGTTTTACTTGGGCATATTAAAAAGGTTGAAACCATGCTTTTAAAAAGAGGACAGACTGATCAAACAATTTTTCTAAATAAACCAAAAGAGTTCAAAGCTTATAATGTTAGAGAAGGTTTGGGATTTGAAAATCCACATTACTTGAAACGTGCAATCAGATTTGTTCCTACACTTTATGATACTATCTATTTTAATCTGGACAAGAAGTATCGAATGCGTTTTACAAGATCATCTGAAGAAGTTGAAGCTGAACATGATAAACGTAGAAAGCAAAAAGATAATGTTCAAATTCCTTTCAACTATGCACGTCTGAATGACAGTTATAGTAAAAGGGAAATTTCATTATCTGATGATTATATCAGAAGTTATTCAGAAGAGGAATTTAAACAGTTCAAATCTGATGATTCTCCGGTTGATAATAGTAAATTTTACGAATTTCGATATTATAAGACTCTTAAAGATCTTGAAGATGAAAGACGAATGAATTCTTCTGAAAAAGATCAAATGCTTTGTAAAATTTCTGATCTTCAAAAACAAGTTTTCAAATTAAAAGGAGAATTGCAGAAATTTTCAAATTCAAGTTCCTCTGTTCATAAGAGTTCAAATACTTCTGATACGTCATTTGTTTCTGCTTCAACTAATTCAGCAGATAGTGTAAAATCTGAGAATGCACTTCAACTCTCTACCATTGTGAATTCTATATGTTGCGTGTGTTCAGCTAAAAAGTTTGTTGAGTCTGAAGCTGTTTCTAGAGTAAAGTCACTTGAGTTACGGAATGCTCAGCTTTCAAGTCAAATTTCAGATTTTGAGCAACTTATCATTCTTGAGAGAAGAAATTTTGAGAAAGAGAGAAAGTTTTTTGAAGAAGAGAAAAAGGTTTTTGAGAATGAGAGAAAATCTTTTGAATTAAACAGTGTTAAACTTTCAAAGAAGATTTCTGATTTAGAGAACCAAATTGTGTTTGAGAGGAAAGATTTTGAGAAAATGAAAAATGTTTTTGAGAGTAAGAAGAATTCTTTGAAGAAGCCGAGTCTTCGTGTTGGAAAGTATCAGAATATGATGCATGATTTTGAAGAAGAGATCCACGTTGTTAAATCCGAGAGGAAATGTGATGAAAAGAAAAGTGTTGAGCTTCAAAAGCAGATTGTTATCTTACAAAATCAGTTATCTGATGTAAAAATCAATTTAAACAAAAAGAGAAGGTTCTTCGACAAGAAAAGACTGTTTTGGAACAGATAATTGCTGAACCTAAGAAGCCGAGTCTTGTGCAAAAAGATTTTGAGGATCAAAAGAAAGCTTTTAAGAATGAAATAAAGAAACTTACGAGCAAGTTAGCTGGTTTATCAACAGATATCATGACTGAGCAAAGACTGCGCTTGGTTCAACAGAAGAAGCTTGATGATCTTCTTGTCGAGAGGAACATGCTGTCTACCAAAGTGAAGGGACTTGTAGAGATAATCTCTAAAGCTCATGGTTCCATTCATACGAATGTTTCTACTCACGGTCACATCAAATCAAGTGGTCAGATTCGTCCTACAAATCTCTTCTATGATAGTCGTGCTGATCATTCAGGTATTCATCTTTGTTCTAAATGCAAGTTTGTTTGGCAAGTTAAGGGGTCGAATGCAAATGTCGATCATACAAAATCTTTTGCTTCAAAATCTAACGTTCTAAAGAACAAATCTTTTCAAGATACTTCTTTTGGTAAGTCTCGGTTAGTTTATTCTAGAAATAAACTTCTTAGTCTTTCCAAAAGAACTTCATATGGTTCTTACTTTCATAGAAATGATTTTGTGTGTGAAGATTATATCGATGAACGGTTTGGGATTTACAAGATTTATTCTTATAAATCGATTACACCTAATAACAGAGGATCCACATCCACGTGGATGCCAAGATCTTGTTTCTCTTGATTTTGCAGGTGCATGGCTCTTGAATACATCAGTTCAAGACCCGAGCATCAATGTGGTATATGAGCGTTATTGTAAGTATCCTTCTAAACCCTTAGTATAGAACTTGCGCTTATCTGTCTTTAACCGTGGTGTTCATCATAAGGAACTTACTTGTGTTAGTTTCTTTCCGATTTTACATCGTTTCACGAATTACCACGTGTTATAATTTTCTTGACATAGTTATTTCCAGATCTCATATATTCGTTGAAATTATTCGGTGGAAATACACTCGCTTGAATTCCAATTTGATTTCAATGCACGTTATTTCATATCAATGATTCAATTCTTTTTCAGATTATTAATTGTGAATTGTTCTTCACAATTAAACTTTCTAATCATTGATTCATTTCTTGAATACACTGTGCTTACTGAGTCTATCTGTTTCGCGCTTGAATTTTGTTCTTTGGAATTCATGATCAAGATTTTTGATTTCTACAATCAATCATCATTTGTTCGAGCATTTGACTGAATTTCTTCAACATATGATTTCATCAACAAATGTTTTCCATTTCTGTTCAACATATGTTCCCTATATACATATTGTATCACATATGAATCACCATCATATCACGTTCTGGTATGAATATACTCAACGTTTCAAAGAATATCATTTCATGATATCAACTTATGTGTGATAGGATATAGAAGTTTCTATGATCAATCCAGAGCCGGAGGATCTACCCAAGAAACACATCCCTAGGTTAGACCTAGTTTGTAAGGGTGTGCATGAGGTAAAATGCCGAGAGCTTGAGTGTAGGGGGAGTTAAAAGAAAATGGTGAGAGTGAGACAGGATCAAAAAGAATTAAAGAAGATCCTTCCCAAACCTATACAGTTATCCGGGTAACCACATCATCTATTCATTCTCGATTCTTTGGAGATGAATATTGAAACAAGACATGGACCCAGTGTCGGTAACTCGTGTCACCCCACCAAGCTACTCAAATATCTCTTAAAAGATGTTTGTTTCAATTCTCACGGAGAATTAACACATCATCTATCTAATCTTCATTCGGAAGATTTAGATATTGAAACAAGGAAGACATCCTCTCCGGTCTCTGAACTTCATATTCTATGCACTAGAGTCTATTGATTATCAATCTGCGTCCCAGGTTGAATCAATATTTGAGCCTAATGATTATGATGATATTTCTTTGACACTTGCACGAGTCTTTGTGATTCCAATTGCATATCTTTGTGATATTGCCGGAACAGTCTGAGAACTTAGTTTTATAACTTTGATTCAGTGATGACTGGAAGTCCTATCAGTGCTACCCCATTGCCAACACTGAAAATCGGCCACACAATTCTATGAGTTGTTGTGTCAATAGTTGCTCATTGTGCTTCTATGTTAGCCGATTACCCATCATTTGAGGGGGAGGAATTTGAGCCGGATTTGAGGGGGAGTAATCTGATATGGATGTGATATTTGTTTGAGGGGGAGAATTTTTGTTGCAAAAAGTTTTGAGAAATTTGATGCTGTTGTCTTTGATTGTTCATGATGTTTCGGATTCTCCTAACCATCATGAGGGGGAGAAAGAATGCGAAATGGGGAGAAAGAAAGAGAAATGATAAAGTCTTGATATGATAAAGAAAGAAAGAGAAATTCTTGTGATGTTTGTATATGGTGAAGTGCTTGAGAAATTTTCAAGTTTAGTGAATGTTTTGGTGATTCAAAGAGCAAAGAAAGATGATTCTTCAACGTACATGAAGATATTTGTTCAAAGTTCAAGTCGAGTTCTGAAGAGATTTTGTGCTTAAGTGGAAGATCAAGATGGAAAGTTTTATCAAGATAATAATGTTGTCAAAGTTTTGATTATTTGACGACATTGGAGAAAAGTCAAGTGAAGACTGAAGATTTCAAAGATGTTGTTTCTGGATGATGAGAAAAGAGTTTGAAGTTTTATAAAGAAAAGGAGATGAGTTTATTTTCTGAAGATTGATTGAATGAAAATATCTGGAGATTGATACTTAGGTGGTAATCAGTTGATGAAGTCTAATTCAAGTTGAGTTTATTGAAGGTGGATACTTCAAAGAAGATAATTCAATTTTGCGGATAAAGGGGAGATTGTTTACTTTGAAAAGGGTTGAGAAATTTTTCTGAAGAATGTTGATGATCTTTAAAGGCAAGAGGTTCTCAAGTTAAAGTTGTTTGAGAAGTTTTGAAGTTGATTACTTGTGGTTCGTGAAGATTTCTGATGCTGAAAAGTTTTGTTCATTGATGATTCTGATAAAGTGAAGATTGAGAAGATTGTACATGTTTACAAGTTTTGTGATAGTTGGTTATTTTCCAACTTGAATACAAAGGGGGAGATTGTTAGGGTTAAAAATATTGTTGTATTCAAGTTTGGGTTGATATTTGTATTTGTTGTAAAGTTGAGGGGAGCTAAGTGTAAATACCCTAGGGGTATAAAAGCTTTTGTGTTAGTTGTAACAATTAGAGTTTTGAGAGTTACGTAATTGTCAGATCTAGAGTTTGATAGAGGAGAGAGAAAGTTGAGAGTGAATATTGTGTTCTTGTTGTTCATATTAATAAAAGTGAGATTTGTGATTGAAATTGAAGCTTCTTAATCATGGTGGATTGATATTCAGATCTAACAATAACTTTTATCTCCTCATTTCTTCCCCTTTCTAATTAAACCAATTATTTAGATCACTTATATATGAATGTGAGTTTCAATCCACTTTCCTCCAAAAAAGCTGGAGTGTGGGGCTCTATCGTTGCTGTTAATAAGTCACACTACGGCTGTGGGTAGTGATCGGAATTCCTTGTTCCTGCCTAATTCTGTTACAGGACCTGGCGGAACTCATGCTACTTGGAGGTGGTCTTTAGAAAATTTCAGCAAGTTCTCTTTAGCTTCCATTCGCTTTGCTTTAGACACAACCACCCTTTCTAACTCGAGAGGGCTTAAGACCATGTAGATTAGATCGATCCTAGTGTGGAAGATTCAACATAGGAGACTACCAACCCGGTGCAATTTGCTAAGGCGTGGGGTTCCTATAGACATGGCTCTTTGCCCGTTCACTTTCTTTTGGATGTTGTGGATTCATGGGAACAATATTCTTTTTAAGAATTCTGGAGTCCGCTATCAACATAGTAGATAGGACTTAATTTCACTCTTTTCTTTGGGTTAATAGTAGGGGGGGCACTTCGGTAGTAATCTTACTTGGGTTAACTGGTGTTCTAATCCTTTTGAGGAATGTTTCTTGTAACTTCCTTTTGTCTTCTTGTTTAGCCTCTTTGACGGGTGCCGAGCCCAACAAATATTAATACATTTCCTATTTACTTTGACTTACAACCTAAATTGTAAAAATGGTAAGTGGGGTTGATTCCACAGGGATTGGATGTGACCAACAACAAGCGTTTAGCCGTTTATGCTTTATATAAAGGGGGTGGATTGATGAAATATTAAACTAAACATGTACATAAAATTAGAACTATGACAAAAGACACTGAAATCTAACAACGGATATCAATCAACTAATTATTTGGATTATGTATCATTGACTCACTCAAATAAACATTTTCTCCATTGAGATCAAATTGGCTTGAACACCAACATGCGTTCGATGTCATGTTTGTTCATAGGCACAATTAGTATGAAACACTTCACCAACTAATCTCTAATTAGCTAATCTAATCTACTCACGGACTTACAATCAATTGCTAATTGCACTAATATTAAACAAACACCAAAACCAACCAACAATAGATGCCTAATTGTTTGAGTTAGATTATACAACCTTACAACACTTGAAATTAACGCGATTATTAATTTAGTGTTGTTTGCTACCAAGAGAAATCCAAGAACAATTACGAATTCTAAAATTCCTCTAACAAGTCAAATTTAAGTGGACAAAGTAAGGGATCCAATTCACAGTTTCCAACTTAAAAACGACAAACATTGAAATATCAAGATTGCATAAATGAAGTCTTAGATAAAATTTGAGTCTCTAAGTCATCCAAATTAAAGGTTAATTACCTACCCAATTACTAGAAATAAAAAAAACTAGTTATTCATAAACAAACCTAAAAACCTACAAATGTTAAAACTTTGAAGAATCAATCATCAAGACTCCAAAATCATCTCCAAAAAACGCTCTAGTTCATGTGGGCTGCACACATGGCCCAGAATCTGCTCTTTTTTTCTCATTGGGCTACCAACTCACCACAAGTCACAAGACTAAAAGCTATATAAATAAGCCTTTTTTTCTTCTTCTTTTGCCTCATATCGCAGCCTACAATTCAAAACAACCACAAACTTTAATTTTTTATTCCTTTTCTTTTTCAAGTTAAATACCCAACCAAATATTAACACCAAGTAAATTGAGTATTTAATCATCAAATCATTATTAACATTAGAGGTATTTATATAAACAAAATAGGGGTCGTATCCGTTACAAATCGGATAGTTTGTACAAACTATACAAACCAATCTCACCATACATGTAGATGATGAATGGTGTGGATTAATTCAGTTCCTAGATTTTATCTCAGCTACATTTGACAACCACCTAAAAACTAGGAGATAACCAAAATATAAATAAAATCGATGGTTAAGATTAGGTTTGTAGAGTTTGTACAATCTACCTGGTTTGCAATGGATACTTCCCCTAAAAAAATATATTATATTGGTACTTATCACTCTTGCTAGCGGGTTGCTTCTTTTAACAAATAGACCATTCAAAAATCTCCCTCCCTCCCTCCTTCCCTCTGTTCTTGAAATAAACTTGTATTCGACAACTTGCATGGGGTTGGAGCCTTGTTTTTGGATATCCAACTTGCCTCATTAATTCGTTGGTCATTGTACTCGAAATCTTCTTCTTGCTAGTCGGTTTAGGTTGTTTTTGCCTCGTTTTTATTGTCTATTTGTTGTGTATGGTGTCCCTTTTGTCGAGGCTTTTTAGAACGTAAAAACATTTTAGATCATTCATGTTTCATGTCAAACTTTAGCAAGCCAAAATAAATCTACAAAATCAAGGGGCAAAACTAAAGGAGGAAATCTCTTGAATTCAGCCCCCTCTCCCATCATGTGAACCAAAACTCAAGATTGGCCGGGATTAGGACATGTGTAGGAGAGATTGGAGAGAACTCAAGGATAATGGGAATAGGGAAGGAGAGAAATGAGGGATCATGGGGAAAGGGGCAATGGAGAGAGATAATATGATGGTTAAAAATTTCAGGATTTGTGCATGAAGTAGTATACACGGTGTTTTAAAACATAGACCTCTTAAAAAGGTCAAGAAAATTATTGAGCCTTATTATTAAGTGGTATAATTCGTTACAAAAATTCTATATAGAATGAATGTAATAGCAACAAGTAACCATCCACCAATAATGAATCTGCAGAAAGAAAACTGATAAATAAGATACAATCACACCGACAAATCATGAGCTGAAAAAACCAAAAAGATAAGAAGATGAAACTTTACATGTAAAATGTGTTTTTGTGACCGATTATAGATAAGAACTTGAACAGTGAAAAGTTCTGTTAGGGTCAAAAATATAATTGTATTCAAGTTGAGTTTGTGTTTGTATTTTGTATCAAGTTGAGGGGTGCATCGTGTAAATACCCTTGGGGTATATAAGCTTTTAGGAGAATTAGATTTAGAGAGGATTCGTAATTGTCAGATCAAGTGCTTGTTAGAGAGAGAAAGTTAAGAGTGTGTGTTTTTGTTCATATTGTATTTCATATATAATAAAAGTGAGATTTGTGATTGAATTGAAGCTTCTTAATCATGGTGGATTGATATTCAGATTTAACAATTGGTATCAGAGCAGGAGATCAGTGAAAATTGGTGAAAAATGATGAAGATTTGAAGGTAATTTTTGGATTTTTGAAGTTTGGAGCAAAAATGGTGAAATTTGGATTTGGAGCTTGAAGATCTTGAAGATTTGAAGTTTTGGATGTAGATTGATGATATTTTGTTGTTAGATTTGAGTTTTTGATGTTTAATTGTGAAGATTTGATGATTTTTGAGCCTAGAATGAAGGATTTTCGAGGTTTTGTTCGAAGTTCATCAATGGAGATCCTTCAATGGAGGTTTTCAAAAGCTGTTCTTATGTCTCGAGTCCAGATCTGAGTAGTTCGAGCCTTATTTTGCTATTTCGAGTCATGTTTTTGAGTTTTTCGAGTCAGTTTTTGAAGTTTTCGAGTCACTTTTCCATGTCTCGAGCATAATAAGTACAAAATACTGATGTCTCGAGCATAGTTTTCCAATTTTTGAGCCATTATAGCCATGTCTCGAGCAGGTTTTGAGTTTTTCGAGACATATCTCGAGCCATATTATTTCTTGAGTCTTAATTGAGTATTTCGAGCCTCTTTTTCAAATAATTCGAGTGTACTTTTATCAGAAAAAGAAATATGTGGTTAGGAGGAGTTTGTCATTTAGTGCATTAAATAGGAGAGAGGGAGGTCAATTCGAGGTCAACTCAAGAAAAAGGAAGGTGAGTGCGTCAGTCTTGTCAGCGTGTAAGGTCAGATCTCGAGGCGCGTGCGTCAGTGGTTGTCGGCGCGTGGGAAACATCTGGTGCGTGTGCAGTATCTCGAGCAGCATCTCGAGGCGCGTGAGTCGGCAAAGAGAGCGCGTGGGAGCGCGTGAGCACGCGTGGTCCACATCTGTCAGTCTCGGTCGGCATCTCGAGCGCGTGGTCAACATCTGTCAACATCTCGAGCGCATGACGCCGTGTTTCGAGCGCGTGAAGACCATTTCGAGCGTATTTCAAGCGCGTGAGAGAGCGTGAAGAGTCGTTTCGAGTGCGTGTGCACGTTTTTCGAGCGCGTGAGGCGCGTCTGATTTCTTTTCGAGCTTTGGGCAGCGCGTAGATGTGTCATTTTGCAAGATATTTTGAGTCTTGTGCTTATTTTTTGAGTATTTTTCAAGATATATCGAGTCTAGTGTTATTTTTGAGTGTTTTTCAACATGTCTCGAGCCATTTTACTATTTGAGTGAATTTTGACTTCTATATTTTGAGCCATATTATTTTTTTAGCATTTGAATATCTCGAGTCATTTTATTGTTTTGTGTGACCTTTTATTTTGGTTTTATTGTTTTCATTTAATTTTTACTAAGTCTCGAGTCCTTGTGATTTTTTAGAGAGCAAATTTGTTTTTGTCTCGAGTCTTAATTAGAGTTGTTCACTTCCTGATTTTTCTGATTGTCCGAATTTACAATTTTTGGATTTTCTGAATATATTCTGTGTAACTAACTTTCAGTTGTTTTAGTGTTTCAGAGTTTTTGACTTTGCTTCAGGTTTTTCAAGGAAAATCGTTCGGTGAATTTTTTCAACAATTTCAGATTTCAATATCTACTGATCAAAAGATCCGTTCAGTTCATCATGACGACAAGAGAAGCTCTAGCAATTGGTTCCGATACCAAGCCACCTGTCTTGTTCAGAGGTGATTACAACATGTGGCGAGATAGATTTTTGGATTTTATAGACAGACAAGATTTGGGAGAGTACATTCGTCTATCTTTGAAGGAAGGTCCGAAAGTTTTTACTGAGGAAAAGCCTGCACAACCTGATTCTGATCCTCCAGTTGCTGCTCATACGGTTATCAAAAAGTTTGAGGATATGACGGTTGAAGAGAAAAATAGACACAAAGCTGATAAGTTGGCTAAATCATTCATGTTATTGGGTCTTCCGAATGATATCTACTTTACCATTGACAGTCATAATTCCACTCGCAAGGAAATGTGGGATCAAATTGAGAAGCAGATGCTTGGTACGAGTGTTGGTACTCAGATGAAGGTTACGAATATCATCAAACGATACGAGCAGTTTAAAGCGAGAGAAGATGAAAAGTTGGATGATACATATGAAAGATTTTGCAATTTGTTGAACGAGTTGAGGAAGAATGGGATCACTAAGACAAAGATTGAGAACAACGTCAAGTTTCTCACTAATCTTCAGCCGGTCTGGAAGCTTTATTCTAACTCTGTCTTTCAAAACAAGTCCTTAGCAGATATTGATATTCATGTTGTATATGAAATCTTGAAACAAAGTCAAGATGATGTTCAAGATGCTTTGGATGCAAAGATGAAATCTGAGAAAGAGAAGGCAGATACTTTAGCTTTGATGGCGGATAAAAGAATGAAACATGTAGTTCACAGGTCAAGAGAAAGAAGTGATTCTTCTGACACTCCGGAAGTAAGCAGTGATTCGGATGTTGATGTTGCCGAATTTAAACAAGCTATGGCAATGATGACGAAAGCTTTTCAAAGGAGATTCTATAAGAAACCGTCTTCCAATAAGCAACGATATTCATCTACCTCTCGGAAGTCTGAGTACAGAGGTAGACATGAAGACAAGAGGAGTGATAAGAAGACTGATTCAGCAAGATATTATGAGAAAGGCAAATATGAGGAGAAAAAGAAGTTTGGAGAAAAACGAATCGAAGAGCATGATGAGAAAAAGTCTGATGAAGTTCAAAAGTGCTTTAAATGTGGAAAGCCAGGTCATTTTGCGAGAGATTGTCCGAATGGTGGAGTCAAAGATTATTCGTACTACAGTCATAAAGCTTCTTTGGCAAAGAAGAAGGAATCTGGAAAAGCTCTACTTGTTGAAGAAGATCATTGGTTAAACGCCACTGATGATGAATCTGATGATGCGGTTTGCATGATGGTAAAAGCATTTATGTCCAAGATGATTCCTAAGAGTGGCCGAAAGACCGAGTTTTCTT
Organism: Centaurea solstitialis; assembly: GCA_030169165.1. Classification (NCBI taxonomy): domain Eukaryota; kingdom Viridiplantae; phylum Streptophyta; class Magnoliopsida; order Asterales; family Asteraceae; genus Centaurea; species Centaurea solstitialis. The sequence continues at coordinate 16,732,974 of CM058042.1, forward strand.
TGAGACGTTGTAATCCTCATGACTCGGATGATTCTCTTGCTGATTCTCTCGATGATTGGTTTGTTGATTCTTCCGATGATTTAGTGGGAATAATGGATGATTCAGATGATGAAGCGATTGAGATTATTAATGTGTCTGATGGTTCTGAGACAGATGAGGTTATAGAGGTGTTAGACTCTTTAGAAGAGAATGATACTGAGGATGTGGTGATAGGTTCAGATTCAGAAGTTGATGATTCTTTAGATGAACTACAAGATCAACTTTGCTTGATGGCAAATCCAGACGATCATTTTTCTGCGGATGAATCTGAGGTAATTCTTAATCCTCTTGTCGAATTTGAAGCTTACATCAAGTCTTAAAATGCGAACATGGAAAATCTTAACAAGAAGTTAAAGGCTCAGATATTGCTCATAGATAAATGGGAAGCTCGTTCTAAACAGAATGATGCTTTAATAGTTGAGCTTTCTGACAAGAATGCTCAAAATGAACATCTTGTGCAATATCTGATGAAAGAAAATGAAAAGTTCTTGGAACAATCTGTCATTTCTGATAATAAGCAAAAAGCTAAATTGTCTGAAATTTCAGATAAACTTTCTATTCAGGAAAAGGAGTATAATGACATTCAAAAGAAATTTTCTGCACTTTCTGAAGAAAAAGAAGTTTTACTTGGGCATATTAAAAAGGTTGAAACCATGCTTTTAAAACGAGGACAGACTGATCAAACAATTTTTCTAAATAAACCAAAAGAGTTCAAAGCTTATAATGTTAGAGAAGGTTTGGGATTTGAAAATCCTCATTACTTGAAACGTGCAATCAGATTTGTTCCTACACTTTATGATACTATCTATTTTAATCTGGACAAGAAGTATAGAATGCGTTTCACACGATCATCTGAGGAAGTTGAAGCTGAACATGATAAACGTAGAAAGAAAAAAGATAATGTTCAAATTCCTTTCAACTACGAACGTCTGAATGACAGTTATAGTAGAAGGGAAATTTCATTATCTGATGATTATATCAGAAGTTATTCAGAAGAGGAACTTACACAGTTGAAATCCGATGATTCTCCAGTTGATAACAGTAAATTTTACGAAATTCAATATTACAAGACTCTTAAAGATCTTGATAATGAACGAAGAATGAATTCTTCTGAAAAAGATCAAATGCTTTGTAAAATTTCTGATCTTCAAAAACAAGTTTTCAAATTAAAAGGAGAATTGCAGAAATTTTCAAGTTCAAGTTCTTCTGATAATAAGAATTCAAATACTTCTGACAGTTCATTTGTTTGTGCTTCAACTAATTCCGAAGATAGTGTAAAATCTGAGAATGCACGTCAACTTTCTACCATTGTGAATTCTATATGTTGCGTGTGTTCAGCTAAAAAGTTTGTTGAGTCTGAAGCTGTTTCTAAAGTAAAATCACTTGAGTTAAGAAATGCTCAGCTTTCAACTCAAATTTCAGATTTTGAGCAACTTCTCGTTCTTGAAAGAAACAATTTTGAGAAAGAAAGAAAAGTTTTTGAAGAAAACATTCTTGATCTTTCCTCCAAGATTTCTGATTTAGCAATTAAGATGGATTTCGAGAGACAACAATTTCAATCTGTGAGTAAATCTTCTGAAGAGAAATCTTTAGAACTTCGAAACCAGATTGTTGCCTTGCAAAATCAGATATCTGATGAAAGGAATCAATTCAAAAGGAAAGAACAAGTCTTGAAAAGTGAAAAGAAAGCTTTAGAACAAATGTTTGTTGCACATAAGAAAGAACCTGTTGTGGAAACAGATTTTGAAAAACAGAAGGAGTTCTTTAAATGTGAGATAAAAAGACTTACACATCTGTTAGCTGAATTCTCAACAAAAGCAATGACTTCTATGGTGAATGACAATAAAAAGTTTGATTCGTCTAGTCTTTCTCAATCTGAAAATGAACAAGCAAAGCATGTTTCAAACATTAAACCGAAATTGCATGAAGGTCAACCTTCTTCATCTATTTCAAAGCCCACACAAAGGAACTTTTCTGAGGATACTAATAAATCAAAAGATAAATTCGTTCAGTATCCACGGAATTCAAGACAGAAAGTGAATGTTCAACAAAAGAATGGTTATTATTCTTCTTTTACTAATTCAAGTGCGTCTGATTTTTCAGATAATTTTCAAAGAAGACAAGTAAAACAAGTTTGGAGGAGGAAGGAGTTCACAAATTCATGTAGCCCTACATCTAGTTTTAGTAATACCAAAGTTTGTTCTGATGTACGAAACAATGTTGCTTTTTCATACAATAATCGTGTACATTTTTCACGAAATTTTCCAATAAAGCAATTTATTGATCTGCGTCATGATAAATTTTGTTGTTCAAATTGTGGCTTGCATGATTTTGTAAACTATAGTGATTATAATCCTTACCTATATAAAAAAAGACCTTGGATTTCAATTGCACATAAATCGTCTAACCCCTTAGGACCCAAATTGAGTTGGGTACCTAAAGTGAACTAGTTGATTTTGCAGAATCGTCATGTGTGGTATCTCGATTCTGGTTGTTCGAAACACATGACGGGGCGTAAGGGAATTTTGCATAATTTCAAACCAAAGTTTTGTGGTTCAGTTCAGTTTGGTAATGAACAGTATGCTCCGATTCTAGGATACGGGGATGTGATTCAAGACAAAATCACGATTAAGAAAGTATCGTTGGTTGAGGGATTAGGACATAATTTGTTTAGCATTGGTCAGTTTTGCGATAAAGATCTCGAAGTAGGTTTCAAGAAGAGGCGATGTGTCGTTAAGACTGAGTCTGGAAAGGAGTTACTTGTTGGTACTAGAAGGCGTAATCTGTATAAGATTGACTTGAGAGATGTCAAAGCTAAGAATACTCTTTGTTTGTTATCAAAAGCTTCTAATCAACAAAGTATTTTGTGGCATAGGAGACTGTCACATCTGAATTTCAAAGGTTTGAATAAGTTGGTGATTGGAAACTTAGCTATTGGTATTCCTGATTTGAGATTCCAACAAGAGCATCTTTGTTCCGCTTGTCAGTTAGGGAAGATGAAACGAGTTTCGCACAAGTCAAAGCTTAAGCATGGAACGGAAAAGCCGTTACAATTGATACACATGGATTTGTGTGGCCCGATGCGCGTTCAGAGTATTAATGGCAAGAAGTATGTTCTCATTATGGTTGATGATTACTCAAGATATACATAGGTAAAATTCTTACGATCTAAGGATGAAGCACCTGAGATTATCATTTCTGTTCTGAAAGAGGTTCAAGTGAATTTACAGTCACAGGTTCAGAAAATTCGTTCTGATCATGGAACTGAATTTAAGAACAAAGTACTTGGTGATTACTTAGAGTCGGTTGGTATCAAACATACTTTCGCCGCAGTTCGTACTCCACAACAAAATGGTGTTGTTGAACGTCGAAACAGAACTTTGGTAGAAGCAGCTAGAACGATGCTTGCATATTCAAAGTTACCAATGTTTTTGTGGGCTGAAGCGGTTGATACGGCATGTTATACTCAGAATCGTTCAATTGTGAACAACAGGTTTGGTAAAACACCATTTGAGCTTATTAATAATCAAGTACCTAACATAGGGCATTTTAGAGTATTTGGTTGCAGGTGTTTCGTGATGAATGATAGAGAGGATAGACACAAGCTTCAGGCGAAATCAGATGAAGCTATTTTCATTGGTTATTCAAAGAACTCGATTGCATTTCGTGTGTATAACAAGAGAACTAAGATGGTGATTGAGAGTATGAATGTTAAGTTTGATCCATATGCAGAAATGGCTTCTGAACATGACAGTTCAGAACCCGGTTTAACTGGTGTTTTAGCGGTCAACTTGGTTAATCCAGATCATGTTACTCAAACAAAGCAAAAGGATGGAGCTTCAACGTCTACAAACAATATTTCTGACTTGGATTTATTGTTTGAAAATTTTTATAATGAATATTTTGGTTCATCATCGTCCGATTCAACAACTAATAACAATTCTTTTTCTATTCACAGGGATACAACAATGAATGTTCAGGAACCAGTTTCGATTTCTGGTCCGACGACTTCGACTATCTCGGAAGATACATCGAGTGTAGAAAGTCCTCAAGTTCAGACTTCAATCATTCCGATTCCCGAGAATCAAGAGATTATCCCGATTGTTGATAGTTCCCAAATTCAAGAGGCAGAGATTGGTTCAAGTGAAGATATATCAGATCCGATTCCAATTCGAATGGAATCCTCATTTGATGATTATCCTCAAGATTTACAAATTGTTCCTTCATTTGAATCTTTGCAAGATGTTCCTATAAGTTCATATACTGATTCTAGTTATGATCTTCAATTGTACAGGCCTCTCCCTCATACAACTAAGTGGACAAGAGATCATCCACTTCATCAAATAATTGGTGATCCGAATGCTCCAGTGCAAACACGATCGACGACTGCGAATGAATGTTTGTTTGCTGCATTTTTGAGCAATGTTGAACCACTAAAAGTTGTTGATGCTCTTGCAGATCCAGATTGGTTTATAGCCATGCAAGAGGAGATCAATCAGTTTGTGAGACTAAAAGTCTGGAGACTCGTACCTCGACCTGAAGGAAAATCAATCATTGATACAAAATGGATTTTTAAAAATAAGAAAGATGAGGATAATGTTGTTGTTCGCAACAAGGCACGGTTGGTTGCCAAAGGATACAGACAACAAGAAGGAATAGACTACAACGAGACATTTGCTCCGGTTGCTAGAATTGAGGCTATACGGATGTTTCTTGCTTACGCGGCACACAAAGACTTCACTGTCTATCAAATGGACGTGAAGACAACATTTTTAAATGGCGTTTTCCAAGAGGAGGTATATGTTTCACAACCAGAAGGGTTTGTTGATGAAGATCATCCTGATCATGTCTACATTCTCGATAAGGCTTTATATGGTTTGAAACAAGCACCGCGGGCATGGTATGATTCCTTATCTCAGTTTCTTGTTGAGTCTGGCTATTCCAAAGGTAAAATCGACAACACTTTGTTCATAAAACGTGAAGGCGAGCATATCATGTTGGTACAAATTTATGTAGATGACATTATTTTCAGGTCTACTTGTCCTAATTTTTGTGACACTTTTTCTAAACTCATGATGACTCGGTATGAGATGTCGATGATGGGAGAATTAAATTTCTTCCTCGGTTTACAAGTTAAACAATTATCGGCTGGCATTTTCATTAATCAAGAAAAGTATATAAAACATATTTTGAAGAAGTATAATTTGGAAAATGCTAAGATTATGAAAACACCGATGTCACCAAGTTGTGCACTAGATTCTGATCCCGATGGGAAAGCTGTCGATGTGACAACTTATCGAGGAATGATTGGTTCTTTAATGTACTTAACTGCAAGTCGACCTGATATAATGTTTTCGACATGTCTTTGTGCTCGTTATCAGTCAAAGCCTAAAGAATCTCATCTTAAAGCCGTCAAACGCATCTTTAGATATGTAAAAGGTACTGTTAATCTTGGTCTATGGTATCCTAAAGGTTCAGGGTATGAGTTGACAGGTTATACGGATGCGGATCATGGAGGATGCAAGTTAGATAGAAAAAGCACGACAGGACACATACAGTTTTTGGGAGATAAGCTTGTTAGCTGGGCATCCAAGAAGCAGAATTGCGTTTCACTTTCAACGGCCGAAGCTGAATATGTGGCTGCTGCAAGCTGTTGTTCTCAGATTATTTGGATGCGTACCCAGTTACGAGATTATGGTTTCAAGTTTGATAAGATCCCGATTTACTTTGATTCAAAGAGCGCGATCGCTATCTCTTGCAATCCAGTCCAACACACGAAGACCAAACACATAGATATCAGGTATCATTTTATTAAAGATCATGTAGAGAAAGGTACGATAGAACTTTATTTTGTAAATACTGAATTTCAGTTAGCAGACTTGTTTACTAAAGCTTTGGATGAAAAGAGGTTTAACTTTCTTATCACCAAGCTTGGTATGCGAACTCTGAAAACTTGAAATAGTATTTTCAAAATTTATTTCTTTGTATATTTTCTTTCTACATTTGTTTTTCAGTTTTCAATTTAATAAAGTGTGTTTCTTTGTTTGAGGGGGAGTAAATAAATATATAAAATCAAAACGAGGTCATTCAAGGTTTGGTACAAGATATTTTTGAGGGGGAGCTACTAACTAAAGCGGATTCATTGTTTACATGAATACCAAATTCTATTGGTTGTTTTTGTAGGTGATTCACATTTTCAGGGGGAGCTTATATGTATATATATAGTTTGGCATAAACACATATTTGAAAGATGAACAACTTTCGAGTATGAAAACAGTTTTCATAATTGTTCAAATCACTTCTCTATTCTCAAAGTTTTTAATGAATCTAGAAGTGAATTTTCAATGTTTTCATATTGAGGAATTGACGCATGTTTTCTAAACCGTGTGTTTCCAAAGATTGATACTTGTGTATTATCTTTTCTTATACTGTTTAAGTATTCATACACACCGGTTTATGTTCTTCTTGTTTAGTTATTACCATGTCTCTAAAACGATCCAATTATTCTATGGTAATACACTCGTTTGAAATTCCAATTTGCGTCTAAGCGTTCGTTTGATCAGTCCGATACACCTTGTTTCATAAAGATATATCTATATATCGTTCATATAGATATTTTCCTATCTTTCTGAACCATTCCTTTTGATCATACCATCTGATGAAACAGTTTTCTCAAACAATTCTTTGTTTTTCATGTGCATTCAATATCTATAATTGTTTGGAGATATCTTTTTGCTCATGTATTGTTTCTATACATCCTTTGAGCAAACTTTATCAAAGGCTATATGATTCAACCGATGAATCATCGATTTTTCATGTTTAGGAAACATATTTCACGGGGAGTGAGGTTATTAAACTTCTATGGACTGCCAGCGCCGGTAGCCCTACCCAAGAAGTTATCCTTGAGAGAATGAGGGGTGAAGGGTCTCAATCAAAGAGTGGGGGAGATAACTCATCCGGTTGGGTTATTCTCATAGTGTTAGAGCGGAAAAATGGAATAAGAGAGCTTGGTTAGAAGTGAGGAAGATTAAAAGAATTGGAGGGTGTGAGAACAGAGTTAAAAGAAAATTAAAACTCTGCATCAACCATTTCTAAGCCGGGCAACCACATAATCTATCGGTTCACGTTCTTTGGTGACTGATATTGAATCAAGGCAAAGCCCAATGCCGACTCTCGATTACACCCCACTAGCTACTCATTTTCTTCTCAACAAGAAAATGTTTCAATTCAGCACGGGGATTGTTGAGTCTGATACATTACCACTGCTGGCTTTGGAGTTGTTACTACTGCTGATTGAGTGAAGGTTACCACTGCCAGTATGTGATGAGTAAATGAAGATTACCACTGCTGTACAAGATTACCACTGCACTTGAAGATTACCATTGCTGGTTCAAAAGTTAACACTGCTGGAGCAAAGTTAATACTGCTTTTGTTTTACCACTGCTATCAAGATGAAGATAAGGAAAGGATTGCGATGATTTGAAGATTTAGACAAGATACGATCTGCTTGGAGATATTTTAGAGATTATCTTGTAAATCTAGTTTCCTTATTGTTATCTTGTAAGTCGTATATATAGCTGATAGGTTTTATCATTGTTAGATACGAGTTTCATAGCTTTGGTGTTAGAATTAAGAGCCTCAAGATTGTTCTTGTAATCCCTGCAATAGAGAAGTGTTGCACGTCTGTTTGAGTCTGTTCAAACAGATTGGGGCTTGTAGTTGTAATCATTAAGCTATTGAAATCAATACATACAGTTTGTTCAAATTCATTGTTCTGTTCTATAATCAAAGTGTTATTCCGCAAACTTCTTTGATTAAGTATTCTGATCTTGATATTGATACTTAGATCCTGTCAAGTGGTATCAGAGCTTGAGTTTTTCAGAATACTCTTAGATCAATGGATTCCCAGGATTCTGTTCTTGTGTCCAAAGTCCCCATGCTCAAACCCAATGAGTTTGAGATGTGGAAAATTAGAATCAAGCAATACATGCTTCTTACTGATTATGCCTTATGGGAGGTAGTTGAGCATGGACCTAGTGTTCCTGAACCTGCTGTTGCTGGAGCACCCCCAAAATCTGATGCAGACAAAAAGAGGAAGCAGACTGAGATGAAAGCCTTAAGCACCCTGCTGTTGGCTATTCCCAATGAATACCAACACCAGTTCTGTACCTGTCCAGATGCTAAATCACTGTGGAATGCCCTGGAGAAGAGATTTTCTGGAACCAAAAGTTCCAAGAGAAATCAAAAAGCCCTGTTGAAGCAGCAATATGAAAACTTCACTTCTACAAAGAATGAGTCCATGACTCAAACTTTTGACAGGTTCAACAAACTGATTGGAGAACTTGCCAATGTAGATGTGAAGATGGAGAAGGATGAAGTCAATAGAAAATTCCTCAGATCTCTGAGTGAGGAATGGACTATGTATACTGTGTCATTCAGACAAGGAGATGACTTGGAGGATAAGGAGCTTGAAGATCTGTACAATGATCTCAGGATTTTTGAAGCTGAAGTGGAGACCAAAAGAAGACCATCTGGATATTCACATACAATTGCCCTCTATTCTTCTGAAAATCCTTCTTCAAATATTAATACTGCTAGTACTGCTAATACTAACCCAGCTAGTAATAACTATGATAATACTAATGATAAACCTTCTTTGTCACAGGATGCTAGTGGAGATGCAGTTTTGGAAGCATTCCTTGCCAATCATGTAAGATCTCCTTTGATCAATGATGATCTTGAACAAATCAATGCTGATGATTTGGAGGAGATGGACATCAAGTGGCAGATGGCCATGTTAACAATGAGAATGAAGAGGTTTATAAGGAGGACTGACAGGAACAACTTTGATGCCAAGAGAGGAGACCTTGCTGGCTTTGACAAATCAAATGTGAGATGCTACAAGTGCAATGAGCCTGGCCACTTTGCCAGAGAATGCAAAGGAAGTGGCACTCATCAACAAGCCAACAATGGAGGACAAACATATGCTCCAAGACCCAACAGAGGCAACAATTCCAACTCCTCTCAAGCCTTGGTATCACAAGAAGGCATGGGATTTGATTGGAGTGATCAAGCTGAAGAAGCCATCCAGAATCATGCTTTGATGGCCAAAATCACTGAACCTGAACTTCCAGCAGAGGTATCCTCTAAATTATGTTCTGATTCTTGTGTTGAAACTGTTAAAAAGTATAGGGAGCACAATCAGACTATGAGTGATACCATCAAGAGCATGGAAGTTGATAGGAGAGAGTATAGGATAGTCATTGAGAATCTAGAGGACCAAATCAAGTCCTACAAAGAGAATGAACTCCAGTTTGAGTATGACTACAATTACTGGAAGTGGGAGAAAAAGGAGTTTGAAAAGAAACTGGTAAAGTCTGGTGAGGAATTAGAATCTGTCAAGAAGGAATTAGAAAAAGCTAAGGAAGATCTTGATAAATTCTCCAAGTCCTCTAAAGCCTTGGAAGAAATTCTAAAGGCTCAAGTTCATGATGAACTCAAAAAAGGGATAGGATACCACAATACTCCTCCACCCCGCAACCACACCTACATTCCTCCTACCACAGATATCTTAGATAGACTAAACAGAGAGGAACTAAAAGAAGGAGTATGTGATATAGATCCCTCAAGCAGTGATGATGAGAAAGAACAAAGGAGTAAGATTGAGAACAAATCCCAAGAGACTGTCCCTGAGGAAAATCACATCCTCACTAATGAAAAGGGAGGTATGCCCTATGTGCCCAGTAAGAATACCACAGCCTCTAGGAAAGGAAAAGAAAAGATAGTTGACCAGGAACCTGCAACTTCACAACCTGCAAAAGGTGGTAAACACACTCATAAGAATGACAGTGATCCTGGTACTTCTAAACAGCCTCAATCAAGTGCCAAACCAAGAGGAAACAAAAGGAATTGGAACAACCAATGGGCTCAAACTCATGGTGTTGATCTGAATAAGATTAACAAACCAAAACCCTACTTTATATGCTGTAAACTCAACCATCTGGCTAAGGACTGCTACTATAACCCTTTTAATCAAAGAATAACTTCTCAAAATCAAAGGGTCAATTTTCAAAATCAAAAACAGTTCCAAACTAGAAGGACAGAGTATAATAGCAGATGGTCTGTTCCAAAACCTGTTGTTAAAAAGCAAATGGTTCAGAAAAGGAAAAATCAACCTAAAAAGAAAGTAAATGTTCAAAAGAAAAAGGTTGAAAAGAAGACTGTGAAAATGGTTACTAAATGGGTACCAAAAGCCTCACTAAGCAATACTACTGCTTCCGCAAGCAGTGGTAATGAAAGTGTTGCTTCGGAAAGCAGTGGTAACAATCAAAAAGATATAGAGGTTAACACTGCTACTAGCAATAGCAGCAGTGGTATCTCAAACTCTGTTGCCACTACAAGTTCTTATCTGAGACAACCCATTGTAACCAAGTATTCAAGTCATGAGATTCCAAACACAGACTATCTTATGAAACTCAACAGATTGACAGAGGTCAATTATATTAATGATAAAGGAGAACCCAAGACCATTTTGGCTTGGGTTCCCTCAAGACACTAACCTATTTCCTTTATGTGCAGGGCAACCCAGACAGGAATGAGAACTTATGGCATGTGGACAGTGGTTGCTCAAGGCACATGACAGGCAATAGATCCTTTCTTGAAGATTTCACTAGATTCAATGGAGGATATGTTGCCTTTGGAGATAATCCAAAAGGAGGTAAGGTTTCAGGGAAAGGTAAGGTTACAGGAGGTAAGTTAACCTTAGAAGAAGTATACTATGTGAATCAATTCAGATACAACCTGATGAGTGTGTCTCAGGTGTGTGATAAAAAGTTTTTCACTCTGTTCAGTGAAACAGAGTGCATGATTCTTTCTCCAAAGTTTGTAGTTGATGAGAGCTTAATTTTATTGAGAACACCTAGAAAAGATAATGTTTATTGTCTAGACCTAAATGGTATGCCATCAGAAGTTGTGAACTGTCTATTTTCAAAAGCTTCAATGACTGAATCCTCTCTCTGGCATAGAAGGATGGGTCATATGAACATTAAGACCATGAACTTACTTGTTAAAAATCAATTAGTCAGAGGTCTTCCCTCAAAAGAGTTCACACTTGATGATAATTGTGTAGCCTGCCTTAAAGGTAAGCAACACAAGGCTTCTCACAAATCAAAGACAATAAACACTATTTCTGCTCCTCTTCAATTGTTGCATATGGATTTATTTGGACCTACAAATGTAATGAGTATAGGCAAGAAATCATACTGTCTTGTGATAAAAGATGATTATTCTAGGTTTACTTGGGTTTTCTTTCTAAGAACAAAGGATGAGACAAGTGGACTGATCAAACCCTTTGTGAAGAAAGTTGAGAATCAGGTGAACCTTAGAGTGAAAGTCATTAGATCAGACAATGGGACTGAGTTCAAAAATGCTGATCTGAATTCCTTTTGTGAGGAAAAAGGTATTGAAAGACAATTCAGTGCTCCTAGAACTCCTCAACAGAATGGAGTTGCTGAGAGGAGAAATAGGACACTGATTGAGGCTGCAAGAACCATGTTGGCAGATTCTAAATTACCAATAACTTTTTGGGCAGAAGCAGTTAACACTACCTGCTATGTACAAAACAGGGTTCATGTTGTCAAGTCCAAGGGAAAAACACCATATGAACTTTTCAAAAACAAAAAGCCTTTCATAGGTTTCTTTGTACCTTTTGGGTGTCCTTGTTCTATCTTAAATACTAAAACTCACCTAGGGAAATTTGACAGCAAAGCTGATGATGGTTTCTTTGTGGGATACTCAATACAGAGCAAAGCAGTTAGAGTATTTAATACTGTTTCTAGAACAATTGAGGAAAGTGACAATGTCAAATTCAATGAACACACTCCCAATCTGCATGGGACTGGCCCAGACTGGCTATTTGACATTGATTCACTCACTAACTCTTTGAACATGAGCAATGTAGTTGAAACAGGTCCTATTATCAAAGAGAAGAAGACAGATACATCTTTTGTTCTGTTTCCTCCATCCACCATCAGTTCAGAAGAAAAAGAATCAGAGACTGAAGTACAAGAGGATGCTTCAGAGCACCAAGAAGGAGATAATGAGACTGAAGAGACTCCACAGCTTGAAAGCAATGTGGAAAATGAGTCTGTAGATACAAGTGAAATCACTCAACCAGATCCCTCAGAATCTGATCCAGATGATTCAAATTTAGGGGACATCTTATCTGAAGAACCCCTACATCTGACAAGAACTCAAAAGAATCACCCTGCTTCCCAAGTGATTGGAGATGTGGCCTCTCCTATGATTACAAGGAAGCAAGAGAAGCAGGATATGTGAATACTCATTCTGGGATGTTGTCATGCTTTCTTTCCCAGAGTGAACCAAAGAAAGTATTAGATGCCATGAAGGATCCAAGCTGGATAGAAGCTATGCAAGAGGAATTACTACAGTTTGTCCTACAACATGTTTGGGATTTGGTGGATCTCCCAAAAGGACACAGAGTAATTGGCACTAAATGGATCTTCAGAAACAAGACAGATGAGAGAGGAATTGTGATCAAGAATAAGGCCAGATTAGTGGCACAGGGGTACACTCAGGAAGAAGGAATAGATTATGATGATGTATTTGCACCTGTAGCTAGAATTGAAGCCATCAGGCTATTCTTGGCTTTTGCATCTTACAAAGGATTCAAAGTCTATCAGATGGATGTGAAAAGTGCATTTCTGTATGGCACTATTGATGAGGAAGTTTATGTCTATCAACCACCAGGGTTTGAAGACCCTAAATATCCTGACAGGGTTTGTAAGTTGAGGAAGGCACTGTATGGTCTTCATCAAGCACCTAGGGCTTGGTATGATACCTTGTCCTCCTATTTGTTGGAAAACAAATTTGAGAGGGGTGTCATTGATAAGACTCTATTCATCAAAAGAACAAAGACTGATATGCTGATAGTACAGATCTATGTAGATGATATCATCTTTGGTTCTACAAAAGCAGACATGTGCAAGGAATTTGAAGAACTAATGCATAAGAAGTTTAAAATGAGCTCTATGGGAGAACTAACTTTCTTTCTTGGTTTGCAGGTCAAGCAGAAGAGAGATGGTATATTCATCAATCAATCCAAATATGTTGCTACAATGCTTCAAAAGTTTGGAATGAATGATGCAAAACCAGCAAGCACACCAATGGAAACTCACAAACACCTCACTGCTGATGTTGAGGGGGAGGAAGTTGATGTTCATCAATATCGATCCATGATTGGATCATTGATGTATCTTACAGCCTCTAGACCTGATATTATGTTTGCTGTTTGTGTGTGTGCTAGGTTTCAGGTTAGGCCAAAGGAGTCACATTTACATGCAGTCAAGAGGATTTTCAAATATCTCAAGGGACAACCAAGATTGGGACTTTGGTATCCAAATGACACTTCTTTTGACTTGGTGGCCTACACAGATAGTGATTATGTAGGAGCAAACCTGGATAGAAAATCAACATCAGGAGGATGTCAGTTCTTAGGAGGAAGATTGGTGTCTTGGCAATGCAAGAAACAGACCACTGTTTCACACTCAACAACTGAGGCTGAATACATAGCTGCTTCTCAATGCTGCTCACAAGTTTTATGGATTCAGAATCAGATGCAGGACTATGGTCTTTCTTTCTTGCAGACACCTATATATATTGACAACAACAGTGCTATTAGCATTGTGAATAACCCTGTCAAACATTCCAAGACCAAGCATATAGAGATTAAGTACCATCTTATCAGAGATTGTAATGAAAAGAAGCTAATTCAAGTTCTAAAAGTCCACACTGATGATCAATATGCTGACCTATTCACAAAAGCCTTTGATGTAGGCAGGTTCATATTCTTGGTCACAAGTGTTGGAATGATGAACTCTAAATAACCCTTCTTCTTGTTACAATTATTCTTGTACTATCTCTGTATATCTTTCCTTTCTTTTACTCTTTTGTAAATGTTGATAAGTTTATTCTTGTGGCAGATGGAGTTTCATAAAGCGCACAAGTAGTAGATGGAGTTCTCATTGCTAATATATCAATCTCAGTGCAGCAGTCTCTGAAGGGCAATGATTATTCTTACTAAGTTTTTACCACTGCTCGCACAATTGCCTATTACCACTGCCTGCATAGTCATTCGCCCATTAACACTGCTAGTCATTCGCCCATTACCACTGCTAGCACAATCGCACAATACCACTCAAGCACAATCGCACACTACCACTGCTCTCACATTCGCATTCTACCACTGCTTATGCATTTGTGCTTTACCCCTGCTCACAAACACGCATGTTAACACTGCTAGTTATTCTGAAAAATGCCTAAGGTTTTACCACTGCTTTTAACTAGCCTATGTAATTACCACTGCTTTTAACTAGCCTATGTAATTACCACTGCTTTTAATTCAATGCGTGTCATTACCACTGAGGGTATCTGTTACCATTGCTTTTAATTTTGTTTGACGAATACCACTGCTAGTGTTCATTACCACTGCTTATTTGACCTAGCCCAATTTGTGTGTTCGTTAACACTGCTAATGGTAGTTACCCCTGCTCTAAAGTGTAGTATATAAGCCCTAACTTGACCGCCTTTTTTATTAACGGCTATTCTACACTTTTTCTTTAAAAACGATTGCGATTCTGCATCTGTTCTTCATCTGTGTTCTTGAACTACTGATTTTCGTTTGATTTTAGGGTTTATCGTGTCGAATCGATGATGGAGTCTATGTGTTTTATCAAGGATCACAACAAGGTGGGATACTTCAAGAAGGATGTCCATTCTGAGGGTTTTGAAGACATTCTTGACTTTCTTGCATCCTCTTACATCGCTTATGCCGCAACCATCAATCCCACAATCTACATTCAACATCAACACGATTTCTGGTTGAATGCGGTCATTCAAGAGGAACAAGGGGTCAAAGTTATTCAGACCACCATCTGTGGTCATTCTCTAACCATTACCCCTGAGAAGATCAGATTTCATCTGCAGTTCCATGACGAAAGAGGTATCACAATGCTTTCTACTAAAACTCTCATGGAAAATCTTTTAAGAATGGGGTATGCAGGCTCCAAAACCTCTTTAAAATACCTTAAGGGTAAGTTGTGCCCTCAATGGAGATTTTTTGTGCATACCCTATTGCACTGTTTTTCAAAGAAAACCACTGCTTTTGGTGAGTTTAGCAGTACCATGGCTTCTGCTTTGGTCTGTTTAGCCACAAATCAGGTTTTTAACTTTTCTCAAATGATCTTTGATGATCTTGTGTACAATCTTGAGAACATCCACAATTCAAAGGTAAAAACTTTTTATATGTTCCCAAGATTTGTCCAAGAAGTTATAACAAAAGAATTGACGGTTGTACCAATGAATGGTGACATCTATAAGAGCTCTGCTCTTGGTCATAAGGTGTTTGCCAATATGAAGAGACCTGCACAAGGCTCTAATGACCAATTCACTCCATTGTTCTCTACAATGATGAGAGTGAACCACCCCAAGGTGAGGCATCAGGCTTGCAGCCTACACAACCAAGCATTCCCTCTGATGACCTACCCACACCTATCACTACTACAATCCCTCAGTCCCTTGAGAAAACCCCCACCCCTACACTGAAAAAATATCAAAGAAAGAACAGGGGAGCTCCTTCCTCCTCTGGTTCTAAACCCAATGAACCTTTAAGCCATCAGTTGGAGCACTCTCCTTCTGATTATACCCAAAGGGATACCCCTAGAGTGCAGCCCCACTCAAGTATAAAGAAAGTGCCCTATAAGGAGAAGGATGGGCATGTGGTTGGTGAGGCTCAAACTACTGATGTTGCACAAGGTGTGCATCAGGACAGTTTGAACATAAGTAAGACCCCCACCACGGTAACTCCTAGTGAGAAATCACAGGGAGGACCCAGGTGCCAAGAAACCAAGGGGGCTTCTAGTGCTTCAGCAAGGCTGAAGACTAAAGTCAAAAAGCTCAAAGATCCAGTAATGGAGGTAAACACTCCTAAACCTGGTGAGGGTAGATTTTCACAAAAGGAATTGATGGAAAACTTCACTACCATTGCCAAGGATTTGAAGGCATTTGAGAGGAATTTCTTTGTTCATGATGAGAAACATGGCTCTCATGAGGAAAGGCTGGATACATTGGAGGAGTTGGCTACTGCACAACATGATTTGATCAAGGTTCATGATGCAAGAATTATGAAGCAAGCCAAGATCATTCAAGCTCAAGGTGCTGCTATGGCTTCTATGAAAGGTACTATTCGAGCTCTGAAGAAGAGGTACTCCACCTTGGTTGCATTCACAAAGGGGGGAGGAGATCTAAGGTGAAGGGGGAGCCAGAAAAAGAAAAAGGGGATGATGTTGTGAATGAACCAACTGAATTGCCTGTTGAGGTGCCTGAAGTTATGATGGAAACAGATGCTAAGGGGGAGACTGAAGAAGTTGATGTTGTTGATAAAAGGACTGAATCACAGGTGGAAGTTAATGAGGATGAGCTCACAATTGCTCAGTTACTTCTGAAAATGCCTGAGGTAGTTCAACCAAACAAGGGTGTAGTGATCAAAGAGCCTGAAGGTCAAAGGAAGATTAGAATTCCTGTTGATCCAAAAGACAAGGGAAAGAAGAAGATAGTGGAAGAGAATCTAACTGACTCTGATGATGAGGAGATGGGATTCAAGTCTGTAGTGAATCCAGTAACTGATGATGCTATTACTGATGAATTGATTCTTCAACTTGAAGAGGAAGAAGAAAAGAAAAGAAAAGAGGAGTTAGCAAGAATTGCTGAGAGAGACAGAATAGAGGCTGAGAAAATGCAAGAAGAATGGAACAAGGAAGAAACTGAAGTTGAAAAGAAGAAGCCTGTGAAAAAGAAGGCAATTTCAAAGGCTATGACAGAAAAGAGAAGAACAATGGTGAGGTATTTATATGGTGCTCTTGGAAAGCCAGTTCAATACTTTTCCAGGTGGAATCTGGAAGAAATTGAGAACAAGTTTAATGTCACCAGAGAAGCTATGCATTTGGAAGCCATGGAAGAACAACATGTTGAAACTGAAGAGGTTGCTTTGGTTCAAAGGAAGAGGAAGAGAGATCAAATTGAAGATCAGGTTACTGCTAAAAGTAATCCTGAGGTTGATGAGGAGATAATCAAGGAGACTGTGGCTGATCCTGTTCAGACTGTTGTTCAAGGAACTGAGAAAGAAGCTGAGAAAGAGAAAGAAGTTGAGTCACCTAAGCCAAAGAGGAAAAAGTCAATTGCCAAAAAGCCAAAGATGAGCAAAGAGGTTGAAGAACCTTCAAATGTGTCTATGTGGATATACTTTGAGAATAATCAGGTAGATTATTTCAAGGTATTCAGGAGTGATGGAACAAATGAAGTGTTTGCTAATTACCTTGGAATCTTCAGAAAATTATCCAGAGGTGATCTAAAGAAGATGTATGAGATAGCTTGTACTAAAGAAATTGAAGATTTTGAGGAAGCTAGGATGCTTGTTGAAGATTTGAAGATGATGTTTGCTTTCTCAAAAACAAAAGCAGAGCTCAAGAAGAACAGAAAAAGAGATCAGAATGATAGTATAGGTGAAGGAAAGGTTATTTCCTGGAACACCTATGAAAATAGGGTGTTTTCAGTAAAGTTTGAGAAAGGGAGAATGAGTTTCTTTCTGATGGACAAGAGATATGATTTTGAGCCAATCATGATGGGTAGTATGTTGGAAGTGAAAAAGAAAGCAGAAAATTTGCCTGAGTTAGATAAAGAGTTAATTGAAAGATTGAGAGAACAACTGCTGGAGTTGAATGCAAATTATTTTGATGAAGAAGTGATTGAACTGAAACAGAAGAAAATCACAGGTTGGGGAGTTGATCAAAGCCTAAGGTATGTTGTATTGTTGGATGATGGGTCAGAACTCTGTGATTCTGAATGGGTGAATATCTTGGAAGATTGTACAAGAGAGAATTTGAAGAAGATGTATGATCAGAGATGCACTGTGATCAAGGTAGCTGTGAATGACAGAGATAATCCTGATCAAGCTAAAAAGAGGAAGTTTGCACTAGAGTGTTTGTTTTGGTTGTTTGAACCATTCAAACTTCTAGGTGTAAAGAATACAAACTGTGAAACTGTAGAAGAGTGGAGGTGGTATGAAAAGTGCAAGGTTTACAGTCTGAGAATCAATGATGGAGAAATGGAGTATTATTTTGAAGAATGTGAAACTGATGCACTGGATATACAAAGGCTGCAGTGTATGATGAAGGTAAATCTGAGTACAAGTGGTGAACCTACAAGAGCTGCAAGACTGCTGGTAAAGAAGATGAAGACTTATTTGAAGATCAGACTCACAAACTTAGCTCCTCATGTTGAGAAGTTAAGTTTAGGGGGAGATTGTTGAGTCTGATACATTACCACTGCTGGCTTTGGAGTTGTTACTACTGTTGATTGAGTGAAGATTACCACTGCCAGTATGTGATGAGTGAATGAAGATTACCACTGCTGTACAAGATTACCACTGCACTTGAAGATTACCATTGCTGGTTCAAAAGTTAACACTGCTGGAGCAAAGTTAATACTGCTTTTGTTTTACCACTGCTATCAAGATGAAGATAAGGAAAGAATTGCGATGATTTGAAGATTTAGACAAGATACGATCTGCTTGGAGATATTTTAGAGATTATCTTGTAAATCTAGTTTCCTTATTGTTATCTTGTAAGTCGTATATATAGCTTATAGGTTTTATCATTGTTAGATACGAGTTTCATAGCTTTGGTGTTAGAATTAAGAGCCTCAAGATTGTTCTTGTAATCCCTGCAATAGAGAAGTGTTGCACGTCTGTTTGAGTCTGTTCAAACAGATTGGGGCTTGTAGTTGTAATCATTAAGCTATTGAAATCAATACATACAGTTTGTTCAAATTCATTGTTCTGTTCTATAATCAAAGTGTTATTCCGCAAACTTCTTTGATTAAGTATTCTGATCTTGATATTGATACTTAGATCCTGTCAGGGATGCAGCATATAATCTATTAGATTTTCATTCGGAAAGTCGATATTGAAAAAGAAGGAAGCTGCCCTGCCTTCGAACTTCATTTCTTGCACATCGAGTCAGTGAATATGTTTTTCACTATGTTGAGCCTTTTAAAGCATTTTATGCTAATTCTTTCAACACTTTGCACACAAGGAATTTGTTTCTTTGTCGGAACATTCATAGAAATACATCGGCATTTCGATGATTGAATGGAAGTCCTGGGGGTGAACGTCAATAAAGCCCTTTCTACAGTACATTCGTTGTACTAAGTGGCTCTGTGCTACTTACAGGCATTTTAACTGTTTCATGTGTTGTTTCAGGGTTACCACTCTATGTCTGAATTTGAAAAGATTCGGATTTTTTTTTTTGGAATTGACGGATGGTTTACATTTTTGGATGGTGGTTCGGGAGGTATTCTTATCAGGAAAAGGATGGTGACTGATCAGACTATTTCTAACGATTTGGTTGATATTTGGTTTGAAGATTAATCATTTCTACGTCGTGATTTGATGATAAAATCATTTTTCATCAAATAGGGGGAGAAAGAAAGTGAAATGGGGAGAAAGAAAGAGAAATGATTATTTGATCAATACATGTAATGTTTGTATTTGGCGATATGTTCGAGAATTGATCATTGTTGGTAAATGTTTTGGTGATTCAAAGAGTGAAGAAAATTGGTTCTTCAACGTACTTGAAGATATTTGTTCAAAGTTCAAGTTGAGTTCTGAAGAGACTTTGTAAATAAGTGAAAGGACAGGATGAAAAGTATTTCGAAGATAATCAAGTTGTCAAAGTTTCAATCATTTAAAGATGTTGGAAGATGTCAAGTGAAGACTGAAGATTTCCAAGTTGTTGTTTCTGGATGATGAGAAAAGAGTTTGAAGTTTTATGGAGAAAAAGAGATGAGTCATTTTTCTGAAGGTTGGTTGAAAGAAAATATCTGGAGTTTGATACTTAAGTGATAATCAGTCGGTGATTTCTGATTCAAGTTGAGTTTATTGAAGGTGAATACTTCAAAGGAGATAATTCTATTTTGTGAAAAAGGGAAGATTGTTCTACATTGAAAAGGGTGAGAATTTTTCTGAAGAATGTTGATGGTCTTCAATGTTAAAAGAATATCAAGTAAAGTTCGTTTGAGAAGTTTTGAAGTTGGTTACCTGTATTTCGTGAAGATTTCTGATGCTGAAAAGTTTTGTTTGTTGCTGATTCTGATAAAGTGAAGTTTGTGAAGATTGTATATGTTTACAAGTTTTGTGTTAGTTGGTTATTTCCAACTTGAATACAAAGGGGGAGATTGTTAGGGTCAAAAATATAATTGTATTCAAGTTGAGTTTATGTTTGTATTTGGTATCAAGTTGAGGGGTGCATTGTGTAAATACCCTTGGGGTATATAAGCTTTTAGGAGAATTAGATTTAGAGAGGATTCGTAATTGTCAGATCAAGTGCTTGTTAGAGAGAGAAAGTTAAGAGTGTGTGTTTTGTTCATATTGTATTTCATATATAATAAAAATGAGATTTGTGATTGAATTGAAGCTTCTTAATCATGGTGGATTGATATTCAGATTTAACAAGTTCACATAAAAGAATTCAATTTTTATAACCAACTATCTCGTGCAATGAGGTCGTCTTCTATAGATATGCATACAATAGTGGTTCTTGTAAACAATTCTCACCAGAGGGTTGTTCTCAAATCAATACATAGTTTTTTACATAGTAACTGAAGAAAGCATAGGTAGAACTGAGAATTCTTCAAGCGATGGTAATGTGGCTTTATAGACTTTTTCGATAAAATATAGAAGAATTCTTCAGGACGTGGTAATGTGGTTCCTTGGGGTAGCAAAGATAACGATCTACTCAAAACAGATGCCTTTGTTTTCGTTTTGAGAAACAAAAACATCTTCTTGATGGTTTTGAGTAGCTCTTTTTTCTTAAATAAGAAACATGGTATAATAGTTAGTTAGTATAGCGTTAAGTTTTGGTTTTACCGCTACATTAATAGAATAAATACTCTCCTTCATATAATTTGTTTAACTAAAAACCGAATTATATTTACTTATAAAGTATTTGTTTTCTCATATATTTATTTAATTAGAAATTTGGGATTTATTGCAGCGAGGGACATGTTTTGTAATTATATAAAAAGTTGATAGCTAGGTTAGAGTTCTAGTTCTAGCTCTAGCTCAAGATCTAGATCAATTCGTGGTTGGAAGTGAAAGTCGTCGTCAACGTGTTGGGTGGAATATATGCAGGGCCGTTCCTAGAGTTTCGGATGCCCTGTGCGAAAATGTAAAATTATGCCCCCATGTCTATCTTCTTAAGCAAATGAAAATCCCCAATAGGATTTTTTAAATTGTTTGGAACCTAGTCAAGCTACGTGGCTCATTCCTACGCCGATTTTTATTAACTAAACAAATAGTACAAAACATAAGAAGCAAAACCCCAAATTACAAAATATAAGTCACCTAAAACGATATCTCCATACATAGAAGGATAGAAAACAAGAAAAACTATAATTAGTTTAACTAAATGGTAAATAATTAGATTAAAGTTATCAAAAAAAATCTACAACTTAGCAAGTCTAAACATATCAAGACTAATAAAAATAGGTCATTGAAATTGATAAAAAAAAAAATAGTGAGTGTAATGGTGCAAAAAACAACAAACGACTAAATCCTAAATTCCTAAACATAGGCACCATAGCAAGTTAATTGATGTTGAGATGCAAATATGCAATGTGCCAATTTCTCAAACACTTTAATTGTCATTTTCTCAAATCCTTTAATTGATGCAAAAGCAAGTAACGTAGATGGAGTAATGAAGAATTCCACTAAATCAAGATCAACTAAACTAATAATGTAATATAATACCATACTTGGGAATTGTATAAAGCCCAAGTCATAAATTATTAAAACTAACTACCTATACTAATAAGTAATAACATTATATAGAATATTGATGCCCCTTAGACTTTGATGCCCTGTGCGGTCGCACGGGCTGCACGGCCCCAGGGCCGGGCCTGAATATATGCATATATTATGTATAATAAGCATATCAAGGATGGTTTGGTTTGTTATAAAACTAGTCCCTAAATCTCATTTATTATATGAATAAGACGTGTGGTTTGTACTCTTTCACAATTTCGGTCTCTAGGCCAAACAACCATTCATCTAGTTTGCTAACTAGGAGGGGAAATGGTTATTTTACCAATTTTCCTACTTTAACATTTTTTTAAAAATTCTTTTAATGCTTAATCATCTTCTCCATCGTAATCCTTAACAATATTTCTTGAAGTTTGAAACCTAAATCAACTCTAAAATGCCAATCTTCTTTTAGTTGATCAAAGTAGAAGGATTGGTGAATTGAAAATTTATCGATAAGTCTTTTAAAATTGGTTGCTTGGAATTCATTTAGGAGCTGTTTGTTTTAAAGTCTGATTCGATCAGACATTCATGACTTTAGAGTGTTTGATTTTTTTTTAAGTAAGAGCTGAAAAGCTTTGAAATGTTAAGTAAAAATAAAACATTGAAAACCTCTTGATTCAATCATTTCAATAGTTTCTCCATTATATATATATATATGATACGTTCAATTGTTTCTTCATTATTAACAACTTCATTCACATCATTCCAATTTCAATGATGGAATCAAAGAATCGATCAGAGTTTCATGATTTCTTACCTTTAAAGGTGGAAAATCTCAGCGGCTATGAGTTATGCAACCGATTCCGACTATCGATGGACACTGATAAAGGTGTGATTGCGCTGGACAGTTTGAAAAACAAGTCCTCCATTTTTAGGACTCAACAATTACGATCTTTTAGTATGTTTAGAGAAGGTGATTTCGATGGAAATGGCACACTAAATCAGTTGAAATTTTGTGTTCTTATATTTAGATTATCTTAGGATTTAACAAGTTCCAAAAATCCCATGTGGAAGATGGAGGTGAAAAGGGGTGTTGCAGCAATGAGAGAGGAAGGGAAGTGGAGGAGGTCAGGGGCGGATTTAGCATTTGATGGGGGGGGGGGGGGGGGGGGGGGAGCATGGGCCCCCATCAAAAACAATGTTTTTCTTATTTACCTATGTTAAAGTTATATATATTTTTAATTTGTTTTAAGAGTTCCCCCACTAAATTTTTACGTGTGCCCCCATCAAACAAAACTAAACCTTGAAATCTACCAAAAAAACTAACAAAAGTCTCTCGAGATTAAACAAAAAACCGTGATGTCCTTCAAAATTACCAACAAAACTTACAAATTCCCTTGTAATCAATCAAAAAACTTTAAAAATCTTTTCAAACGCTAGAATCATGGTAAAAACGCATCGGACGAATTTACGGGACTTTAATTTACATCAAAAGTTCCCTCATTATGTATAAATTCTAGATCCGCCACTGGAGGAGGTGTTAACGGTGATTTTGTTGGTGTTGGAGAAATGACGGTGACAACAACCATTGTTTCTCTCTCTCTCTATATATATATATATATATTACTTAATTTTGAATATGATACCATATATATCTCTTTTCTTATTAATGTAGATGGTTACCATATATACATACAAAAAACTCAAAATGACAAACCTACCCTTAATAATTAAAATATAGTATAAAACTAAAGGAAAAAAATTGATTGGTTGGAAAAGGTTTGTAAGGTTTGTAATTTAAGAGTGGTTTGTAAATGATTACTCCTCTAGAATTAGGTTCAAACAAGAACAAAACCAAATTGCAAGAATGAAGGAACCAACAAAATCACACGTGATTTTGTGCACGGACGCCCACTCGTGGCTTACCCACTCACCTTGTCGGAGCGTGGCCTACACACGCTTTTTCCATCGCAGCACAAAATCACATGTGATTTCCTTGGTTCATTTGTTCTTGCAAATTGGGTTGTTCTTGTATGAACCTCCCTCTACTCCTCTATATATATATATATATATATATATATAGGGGTGGGTTCAAATGTGAACCACTTTTTCATTGTGAACTATGAGGACGAATATCAGCCACACATCTTCGGTTATGGTGGACGTGATCACGGAGGATAGACGCGATTCATGGGAGGGTAGAGATTATTAAAGGGGGGAGACCGGTCAATGCCTCCTTTATTGGCTGGATAAGTGGCTGAGATTTATCCTAATGTTCACAATGAAAAAGTGGTTCACATTTGAACTTCTATATATATACGTGTGTGTGTGTGAAATACCCATTTCTCTTTCTCTCTATGAGTTTTTATCAATTAAGTGTTTTTATCCTTATTTGATTTGGTCTCTAACTTTGTCAAGGGTTTTGAACATGAACTTAAAAATGAAAAGTTGTTCCATAAAGAGGGCACCAAAACCCTAATCATAAAGAAATTAAGTGATATGGCAACAACAACAAAATGCCTCTTTGTTAATAGTTGAAGTTTAATAAAATAATGAACGCCACAATTTTTAAACAAAACCATTGGGACGAAAACACAAAAATAATATATTGAAGAGACAAAAAAGAAACTTATGAGATAGAAGAGGGACTATTCCTGTAGTTTCCTGAAAGATTACCTCTTTATATCTCACAAAGATTTGGGACTAAATTGAGATAAAATATGGCAGATTCTCCAGTCTCCGTTTCTCCGTGTCTTAAAACCTATCTAACCACCCTTCACTCATCAAGATTCTATCACCATAGTGTTTATTGGAGCGATGGTGGGATTCAATTTCACTTTTTCTTTTTTTCTTTTTTAGTTTTAGTTAATTGTTACTGATTCATTCAATTAAATGTATTGTGTTTATTAATTAATTACAGGTGCAGATGATCCTCAACTCATTCAAGAGAAGATCAAATGTGCTTTTCAAAACCTTCAAATTGATGATTACTATGGAGGCATAGTCCAGTTTTGGGCTCCTACTGTTAGTGGTTGTGGAAGACAGCTTCTTACAACTTCCCATCAGCCTTTTATCCTTTCAACTTTTCACCTTGATGATGATGGAAAATACAGGTTATGTTGTCTCAAGTACCGGTATCTTGTTGATGCCATCAATAATAACGACGGAGTAGTTGAAGAAGGATGAGGATGAGGATGCTGAGATGATCATAAATGATGGTGCAGCCGCTACGGCATTCCTCAACCAAACCCCAGAGTTATTTTTACCAGATCTGGAGGTTGCTCACCAACAGAGTCCACCTCCATTGGTATCTTCTGCTTTAGAGTGTGGATTGATGTCTTGTGTTATGCTCCCTGTTTTTGATCATGCTCAAAGCCGCTGCGTTGGAGTCCTCGAGTTTTCCTTTCCCACCTTCTCATCTATGTGTTCTCTTCAAGTGTTCAATGAGTTGAATACTGCACTGGAGGTTCGTATTTTTAGATAAGAGTTTTATTTTGATGTTTTTTCTTTTACGGTTGTTGATGAATATTGGTTAGGTGTAGAATGATTAAGAGGCGGCCATATATATATATATGATATATAGTGCAAAATGAAATAAATTTAGATTGAAATTTGCTATTTCTTCTCTTTGCAGGAACAGGGTCTCAAAACATTCCATGCACGAGATCGCCTGCCATACAAGGTATTTTTGAGATATGGCTTGCCTTCATCTAAAATGGAGATAGAAAGGAAAGAAAGAAATTTTTTCAGCAAAAAGGGAATGAAAGAAAGGTGTAGCAAACAGCAGTATCGGCGGGTCATGTGTGGTGTTTTAACCCGCCGACCAAACCGCCCGTCCATTTTTCTTTCTCTTAGCCGTATGGAGCATTTTGGTGTTGACACCTCATAAGCACTTTTCATTTCTTTATTGATGAAGCCATACTTCCTTGTAAAATAATATTATATTAGGGAGTCTTTGTTTTTCCATCATCCATATACACACACGGCTTCCTTATTGAGAATTATTCATATAATTCATTTTCTCTCCAAAATTATAGCTAGTGGAGAGCTCAAGATAGAAGCCATAGTTTCTCCATTGTAATGTTTTGTACATCTCAAGTGTAACTACATCAAGTGATAGTGGATCGGTTCTCGGCGTCCTCCGCCCGTGGTTTTTCTCGATTTGGGTTTCCACGTAAAAATCTCGGTGTCTCTCTTTACTTATGCTTTATCTTACATTGTATGGTTATTATCGTTGCATATGCTTAGTTGGTTAGTCGTCTCATGTTCATTGATCATTTCCGCTTATATCTCGTATAAGAACCGTAGTTCATTTGCTCTTGGGAATTTAGTGGTAATAGTGAGGTCCAACTAGTGAGTAATTTGTTAGTTGGGTTTCGGTATTTTCACAACAATTGGTATCAGAGCCCAAGTTATTTATACCGAGATTTTGTGATCGATAGAAGTTTCGTGAGATTATTGATTTGCTAGGCTATTTCATTTATGTCAACGATGAAGTTTGACCTCCCCTTACTAGAGCGAGATACTCGCTATCCCTTATGGAAGATAAAGATGAGAGATATCCTAATCCAACAAAGCCTACACAAGTGTATTTTGGGTCGGGCATTTATGCCCGGTGCTTGGTCGGAGGAAGATAAAGAATTGAACGATTTAAAGGCCCAATCACTAATTAGATTACACCTTTCAAACGATGTTTTACAAGATGTTGCGGAAGAGGAAACGTCGTACCAAATTTGGACTAAACTAGACAAGATGTTTATGGAAAAGAGCTTACCCAATAAGCTTCACATGAAGCTTAAGCTATATGCCTTACGTTTATCTGAAGGTGGTTCAATTACGGCCCACCTATCGAAGTTCAAGGAGATAGTTGGTGATTTGAAGAACCTTGAGGTGAAATATGACGATGAGGATTTGGGTTTGATTTTGTTGTGCTCTTTGCCACCGTCATTTGGTACGTTCATGGATACTATCATTTATAGTCGGGATTCCCTCTCTCTTGATGAGGTGTATACCGCTTTGAGCTCGAAGGAGAAGATGAAGGAGATTAATCCCGGTCATGAACCAAGGGCCGAAGGATTAAATGCAAGAGGGAGACCTTTTGAAAAATGCTCGAGTTCGTCAAGCAAATCAAGATCAAAATCTCGTGGAAAACCGAGAAAATTTTGTAACTTTTGTAAACGGAAGGGTCATACCATGGAAGAATGTTTTAAGCTTCAAGCCAAAAACAAAGCCAAGAACAAGACAACGGGTACCTCCGGTGAAGCGGATGTTGTTGAGCAAGGTGAAGTCGGATACTGTAATGGTGAAGTCTTGATGGTCTCCGAGGGGATGATGAATACCTCGGAAGAGTGGATTCTAGACTCGGGTTGTACTTTCCACATGTGTCCCCACCATAGTTGGTTTCACAAGTATGAGAAGGTTCCCGAAGGCGTGGTAATGATGGGGAACAATGACGGAATCAACGAATCGATCTGAGTTTCATGATTTCTTACCTTTAAAGGTGGAAAATCTCAGCATCTATGAGTTATGCAACCGATTCTAACTATCGATGGACACTGATAAAGGTGTGATTGCGTTGGACAGTTTGAAGAACAGGGCCTCCATTTTTAGGACTCAACAATGAAGATCTTTGAGTATGTTTATAGAAGGTGATTTCGATGGAAATGGTACAGTAAATCAGTTGAAATTTTGTGTTCTTATATTCAGATTATCTTAGGATTTAACAAGTCCAAAAATCCCATGTGGAAGATGGAGACGAAAAAGGGGGTCGCAGCACCGAGAGAAGGGAAGTGGAGGAGGTGAGGGGCGGATTTAGCATTTGAGGGGGGGGGGGATTTAGCATTTGTGAACCATGAGGACGAATCTCAGCCACACATCTTCGGTTACGATGGACGTGATCACGAAGGATAGACGCGATTCATGGGAGGGTAGAGATTATTAAAGGGGAGAGACCGGTCAAAGCCTCCTTTATTGGCCGTATAAGTGGCTCAGATTTGTCCTCATGTTCACAATGAAAAAGTGGTTCACATTTGAACTTCTCTATATATATATATATATGTGTGTGTGTGTGTATGTGTGTGTGTGTGTGTGTGAAATACCCATTTCTCTTTCTCTCTATGAAGTTTTATCAATTAAGTGTCTTTTAAAACATATTTACCGAATGAAAGTATTGTTATGCTTCCATCCATCTCTCTCTTTCTCCCATTTCTAAGAAATACGTCTATTTGGTAAATATGTTTGAAACAACACCCGTTTGATAAATATATTTTTTTTTAAACATCAATTTGTCAAAAACCCATCTCTCTCTCTCAAATACACACTCTTTTTCTTGATTTTTTTTAAAGGAAGATATGTCCACTATCAAAAGCCTAGGCGACTGTGGTGTTTTTTTATTTCTTTATTTTTTAATTTAGATTTTAGATTTCAGACATTTAAAAAACAAACAGTCTTATAGATTTAGATTTCAGACTTCAACAATCAAAAGTAAAATAAGATTTCAACCCCGAACCTCTGACCTCTTAAAAAACAAACAACCCTTTATTGTCCTTATAATTTGATTGTGAAATGTTGAATCATGTTGACATAATTTTATCCTTATTTGATTTGGTCTCTAACTTTGTCAAGGGTTTTAAACATGAATTTAAAAATGAAAAGTTGTTCCATGAAAAGGGCACCAAAACCCTAATCATAAAGAAATTCAGTGATATGGCGGCAACAACAAAATGCCTCTTTGTTAATAGTTGAAGTTTAATAAAATAATGAACGCCACAATTTTTAAACAAAACCATTGGGACGAAAACACAAAAATAATATATTGAAGAGACAAAAAAGAAACTTATGAGATAGAAGAGGGACTATTCCTGTAGTTTCCTGAAAGATTACCTCTTTATATCTCACAAAGATTTGGGACTAAATTGAGATAAAATATGGCAGATTCTCCAGTCTCCGTTTCTCCGTGTCTTAAAACCTATCTAACCACCCTTCACTCATCAAGATTCTATCACCATAGTGTTTATTGGAGCGATGGTGGGATTCAATTTCACTTTTTCTTTTTTTCTTTTTTAGTTTTAGTTAATTGTTACTGATTCATTCAATTAAATGTATTGTGTTTATTAATTAATTACACAGATGATTCACAACTCATTCTACACAAGATCAGATGTGCTTTTCTTAACCTTCAAATTGATGATGTCTTTGGAGGCATAGTCCAGTTCTGGGCTCCTGCTGTTAGTGGTTGTGGAAGACAGTTTCTTACAACTTCCAATCAGCCTTTTATCCTTGGAACTCTTGACCTTGATGATGGAAAATATAGGTTATGTTGTCTCAAGTACCGGTATTTTGTTAATGCCATCAATAATAACGTTCGAGTAGTTGAAGAGGATGGTGATGTTGGGATCATAAATGACGGTGCAGCCGCTACGGCATTCCGCAACCAAAAGCCAGAGTTATTACCAGATCTCAATGTTGCTCACCAACAGAGTCCATCTCCATTGGTATCTTCTGCTTTAGAGTGTGGATTGATGTCTTGTGTTATGCTCCCTGTTTTTGATCCTGCTCAAAGCCGCTGCGTTGGAGTCCTCGAGTGTTCCACGACCTCATCTATGGGTCTTTTTGAACTGTTCAATGAGTTGAATACTGCGTTGGAGGTTTGTATTTTTAGATAGGAGTTTTATTTAGATGCTTTTTGGCACTTGTCGAATGGTTAGGTGCAAAATGGTTAAGAGGCCATATGACATAGTGCAAAACGAAATAAGGTTGTTTGGTAATTGTTCAGCTTGAAATTTGCTACTTCTCCTCTTTTGCAGAAACAAGGTCTCAAAACATTCCATGCACGAGATCGCCTGCAATACAAGGTACATTTATTACATTCCTAAAAGAAGTTGTAATGATTCTTTCTAGCTAGCGCAGCAACCGTCACTCAAATCTTTACTAAAAAGATGTGTGAATACTTTATACCCATGAAACAGACTATCGGCGGGTTGGAACATGCCAAGAATGAAATCGATGATGCATTAAAGATAATTGGGCACGAGTATGGCTTTGAGTTTGCTGATGTTTGGATTGCTTACAAGGACGAGAATCAGGCATCATTGTCTTCTTTGGAGGATGGTCAAGCAAAAAGAGTCATAGGGCTCAAATTGACTGATAATGATTCTGTTATTTTGGACGATGAAGCTTCTAAATGGCTTGAACATCGATTTAAGACTTATCGTAATACTTGTTATAGGCTTCCTCTGAAAATGGGGGAGGGGCTTATTGGGAAGACATTTCCAAACTATGAACCATGCTTGGTAGAAGACGTTTCATAGTTGAGTGATGATGAGTCGCTACTGAAGTTAGTCCCTAGCTTCTTTCACTATAGTTTGTTTGTGATATACTTGAGGAGCACCAAGACTGGTGATTTGGATTATGTTTTCGAGTTTTTTTGGAGAAAAGGCCAAGACAATGTTATCCTATTGGAGTCGTTGTTATTATCATTTAAAAGATATTTGCCAAGCTTCAAATTTGAGTCTGGTGTAGAACTTGGTGATGAAATAGATATTGTTGATGTTAGTTCTTCTAAGATGAGTGAAAACAGCTATATTAAGATTTTCCGAAGGAACAGAAGATTACTAAAAAGAGGAAGGCAATAAGAGGTTGAGGAATGTTTAACGCCTTCGAAGCCAAGAGGCAAAACAACGCCAATCGAATTATCTCGAGAGCAGATCGAGTCACAATTTGGTCAAACTCAAAAGAAAGCTGCAAAAAAGCTCAATGGTAATGACAATCTTTTGCTTTCAAATTACACTTGTTTGTGCATAATTGGAATGTTTATAAGTTTCGCCTCTAATTCACTTGAATCCTTTGGATTTTCATATCTTATCGACTTGTTTCTTGATGTTCTTTTATAGTTCATGTGTCTACGTTGAAACGAAAGTGCATGAAACTAGGCATAAAGTGGCAAGGAAAAGATTCTGTGGAGGAGAATGAAAGTGACACGAATGAAGAAGAAGATAACGGAGGAGCGATTCAAGACAGTACCGGAGAGGCGTCTTTGGATAAAAATATGGTGACCATAAAAGCCGAGTATGCAGATGATGTGATCATGTTCACTCACCCAATCTCATCAGCAACATCTAAAGCTATGGAGAAGGAAATTGTCAAGAGATATGAGTTGGATCCTACCGCTCGTTATAAACTCAAATATTATGATGTGGAAAACAAAGAGTGGATTTTATTTACTTGTGATGAAAATGTGACTTTATTCCAAAAAGATAAGCGAAATGTTCGGTTGCGTTTGTTAACACGAGATCCATCCCACACTTGAATCCAGAAGCCCAACCGTGCTTAATTTGTTTTCCTATCAACTCAATTGCTTTGTATCTGTATAGGTTAGTCTCAACCGTTATATAAATAAAATGTACTATTTTGAGGTTTGTTTCGTATATGTCTACTACATGCTACAATTCCCAACCCTAACATTCATCAAAAGCTAAGGGTGTGTTTACTTGTGGAAAAATTTTCTGTTTTCTAGAAAAAAAATTCACGAAAAATCAAAAATCAAAAAACTTGTTTAGATGATTCAATTTAGAAATTTTTTTCCAAGATAACAAAATTTTCATTTTCAAAATTTACACTTAGAAAACTACTTTTTTAAGTTTTCCTATTTTCATTTTCCATTTTCACTTTCAATTGTCATCGTCTTCTCGTTGCCGGCCACCACCACCACCGTCACCACTGCCGCCACCCCTGCCGCTGCCAGTCACCACTCACCACCGCCGCCCGCCGCCACTACCGTCACGACCATCGTCCCCTTCTCGTCGTTGCGACCACCGTCGCCGCCCCACCGCCGCCACTGCAACCACCCTCCCACCATCGCCACCACCGTTACCGTCACCATCGCCACCCCCATCGTCGCCACCACAACCCTGTTGTCGCCACCGTCACCGCCACTACCGTCGCCGTTGAGGCCACCGCCAACACCATCGCCGCCGCTGAGTCCACCGCCAACACTGTCGCCGCCGCTGAGGCCGCCGACGCCGTCACCGCCACCCCCATCGCCGTCGCCGTCGAGGCCACCGCCACCGCCGTTTCCGCCGATGCTGCCGTCGTCGCCGTCGAGGCCACCGCCGTGGTCTACGACGCCACCGTCCCCACCGCCGAAGCTACCGTTGTCGCCATCGAGGCCACCGCCACCACCGCCGCCACCGCCATTACCACCGTGGCTACCGGCGCCGTCGTCTACGAGGCCACCGCCCCCACCGCCGTCGCCGCCGAGGCCACCGTTGTCGCCGTCGAGGCCATCGCCATTACCGCCGCCGCCGCCAAGGATTGAAAAAATGAAAAAGAAAGTGATGGAAAATGCTCAATTAAACAAGTTTTCTAATTTTCTAAAAATAGAAAATGAAAACTTTATCATTTCAAGTAAATAGGTTTTCTAAAATTTTCATAGAAAACTGAAAATGAAAACTCCACTCCATTTTTTGAAACGCTTTCTATGAAAATGAAACATTTTTCCACAAGTAAACATAACCTAAGCATTTCTCAACTTCCATAATCCACATCAGTTATTACTAGTAATTTACCCGCGCAATGCGGTGGGAGCCGTAATTTAAATGATGTTAAGGTTAGGGTGTTCTTTTTAGAGTAGCGATTTTAAGACACAATGATCATAGGACTTGTATTTGGTCTTTCTAACTTAATATACTTTGAATAGATTAGAGTTATGGTTCCAAATATCATGAAAGATCAAAAACAGTAAGACGGATCAACGTTCAATAAAATCAAACCAATGAATTAATAAATAAATAATGAATAATTTATTTTTGTAATATAGCTGCTATGTAATGTATTATCTGGTTAAAATAAAGTACAATCTCTTATATCTTTATTATTTTGTGTCAATCAAACACAAGAAAACCAACTATTATTTTCCAAAACTAACAATTACAAAATGATTGTTACAAAGTACATATTATTGATGCATTGTATTATTTAATACCAAAAGCAATTTCCATTAAAGGGAAGTTTTCATTATCAACTTACAAGCAAACACATTTTATTCACCATGTATGGTGACGGTCTATTGTATGGATGAAGGTAACAACCTCTAAGAAAAACGATCTTCAAAAAAGAAAATTACAACATAAAAGATGACTTGCCATGATCACCAACCTATGCATAAACTTTAGAGAAAACAGGTGCTACTAATAAGATTTATAATCTATTAGATATGAATACTCAAATAAAAAGTGAATTTATAAAAGGTAATTCTACTTGAGGTAATCACCAAAGTGGATCCACTAAAAGTGATGCTAGTTCATTTAGCCAATAAAAATAAATATATAATGAGATGCCATATACTCATCTTCTGAGTTTTGCTCTACATCCTAGGATCAAAATAGAATCCCCATAATTTCCTTTTTCCCACAAACTTTTGAGTCCCATCAGATGCTTCAACCTCATTTTCTTAAGTTTGTTCATAGCTGAGAAGTGCTTGAGATGGGATAAAACTGCAGAGTTAGAAGCAACCCTGTCATCTACAATCGATGATGAATGACTGGAACAAAAACCAAAAAACCTCGATGAAAAGATCAAAAAAAGAGACAAACCAATCAAAAACAAAATCTAATATGAAGTTGCAGCTCACATAGAACTCCATAGCAAATTAATGTTTTTTTTTGGATAAGGTTCACATGGGCTTTGGCCAGACTACATCCTTGGTAATTTTTACCGAGAGCTAAAGCATGCTCCCCTAGGATTAATACTCAGTGGCCCCTAGTTGCTCACCCCCGGATTCTAACAAGGCTTAACCGGTAGGCTGCCCCATTGGGGTTAGCAAATTATTGTTTGTTGTAGTCTCTTGTCAAGCATCTTCTCTATTAGACCTTTTGCACTTTCTCCATCCATGATTCAGATTCAAAATCAAGTTCTCTTCAAAGTCTGTCTAAATATACCTGAACCCAAACCTGAAAAGCAAAGTGCATCAGACATAGTGCAATGAATATGGATTTGAACACCAACACCAATAACAGATCCTATTAACCTAACATAAACCGACAACAAATTATGTATTCTAGTAATTTGTCCATATCCTTCTCTCTAGCAGAGAAAACTAACAATAATAACATGATGAACTATTGAATGAAACAATTGAATTTTAAACAAACTTTTCATTCTTGCTAAAATCCATAGATTTCATATCAGTAAACTCATCAGATTATCACTCTTGGCCAAAGGTCACTTCAATATAAATTTCCCAACACCATACAATCATGACCACTAAAGACAAAACAACAACAAAGATGAAACAGTTTACAGCAAGCATAAAAATTCACAGACAAGCTGAGATGAGCCAAACCAGCATAAGCATTCTAAAACAGAAAAACGTCAACAAGTTGAGCAGTCTGATGCCAAATAGGAACCATAACAACAATATTGAAATAAAATGCATTGGAAAAAAAACTATGGTGTAATAATATTGCAAAAACTCAAAATAAAGTTGATGAAAAATACAAATCTTTTTAAAGATAAAGAAATCCAGAAATATCCGATATGATAAAAAAAATGTAACCTTATCATTCACACTTCACACATTCAACTTTTTTGTGCATATGTAAACCTCTTTGTTAATCTTGTATTGGTGAGCTCCATTCTACAAAAATATAAAAAATCATCACTTACACAAACATTAATGCACTTCTCATTGAAACCCAAAAGAGTATAAGACGAATAAGATGAAGATGATAAATTTTTGAATGAGGAGAGTAGAAGACAAATGAGATGATGAGATAAAAGCGAGAGTTGAAGAGACCTTGGCTGTGAATCACAAATCGATGGAGCTTGAATCAACTCTCAAACCCTAACATTTCAACTTATGCTTAAAGATCAATTAACATAGGATCAAAAGTAACCTGGAATTTGATGGTAGATGAAGACTTTTATACACACACCTGGATCACTTTATCTTCGATCTAAGGTGAACTTTATACAACCCATCTGAAAATGTTAAAAATTCACAGAGGAACAAAATCCATTCCAAAAAATTATGTAGATATTATCAAAATCCACAAAATCGCTTTAGAAAACTAATTACCTTGATGTACAACATCATCGCTTCTAGTACAAAAGCGATGTGTTGATGTATCGATTCCACGTGATAGAGGAAGAGAAACAAAAGAATACAATGGATGAGTGGGATAACATTTAGGGGTGAGCATCGGAACCGGGTACCCGCTTTTGGAACCGGAACCGCTATGGAACCGCCGGTTCCGGAACCGGAACCGGTGTGAGTGGTTCCGGAACCGGAACCGGTGTGAGTGGTTCCGGTTCCGGTTCCTAAAATACGGAACCGGTCGAGACCGGTTCCGGTTCCGGTTCTCATTTTTGTGAAACCGCTAACCGCCGGGTACCCGCCGGAACCGGTTAGGCTATATATATGTATATTTTATATATTAATAAAGGTAATTTTATATATATGATTATTATGTTTAATAGACTAAATTTAAAATTATTATTTTACCTTTTACATTACGCATAAACTTACGACCACTTTTTCACTCGACTTATTTATTCTCTTTTTTCGATATTTTTATATCGTATTTAACATTTCAAGTTGTGTTTTTTGTTATTTTCATTTTCAAAAATTGTCGTAATTATTTATATAGTTTTTATCGGATAAGTTTTCATCGTTTTACTATTTATTTCGTTACGTTGTGACTATGCAATAACTAATAATTTCTTTTTTATAACATAAAATATTAAAAAAAACATTTAAAAAATTAGACACCGGGTACCCGGTTTCGGAACCGGAACCGGCGGTTCCGGGACCGGTTCCCAAATATGAAGAACCGGTGCAACCGGTTCCGGTTCCGGTTCCTTCATTCTAGGAACCGCCGGTTCCGGTTCCGGTTCCATGAATTTTGGGCGGGTACCCGGTTTTGCTCACCCCTAGATAACAACCCTAAGACCAACTTCAATCGACCGGCAAAAAGAATGTTTTACCACTCTGTCAACTTCAATCGACCGGCAAAAAGAGTGTTTTACCGGTCTCAACTCTAATCAACCGGTAAAGAGAGTTCAAATTTGCCGGGGAGGGGAAAGAAACGACAAATATGCCACCGGTCTTCTATTCAAATGGCGTAAATGCACGTGAGTCTATTAAGAACAAGGGTTGAACGACAAAAATAATTGCAAGATAAACTAAATAAAAGAAACTTCGAACCCCTATAGTACAATAGACAACAAAAACACTATGGAGAGACAGCACTCAGTTTAACATACTTCAAATCAAAATCATGAGAAACAAAGTAAATGACAACTCATTCACAAAATTAGGGATCTGAGCTAGATCTTAAACTTGATGTATTCTTACAAGACAAACCACGGATAAATTGCTTAAAATTGCTAAACTCTAGCTCAGATTTAGGCACATAAACGAAAAATCAACAACAAAATAATAATCACGATGCTAGAATCAGATATACGATATAACACTCACACACATAAATGAATATGAGAGAGAATCACATCCTCACAAAGCATAGGCCTTATATCTCCTTGTATATGCAGATGGTTGGCTCGATTTCAACCCTATCAAAACAACGATCTGAACAATTAACACTTCATGCACAAATTATGCAATCTAATGTAACTAATATCAAAGTAAAATGATAAGATCGAAAACAATATTCACAATTAGGAAACAAAAATACAAATTCGCTTACTCATTCGAAGCGTTAACCAATGATTTCATAAATTGAACTTCTATTTCCTCCCGATCCATAATTATCACCATATGAATAGAAGATCGCCATTTACGTCTCCTTCGAATCTGTCGCTCTCCATGAGAAAGATGAAACGGGCGTTTGAAGGCGATGAGATTTGAAATTTGAATACATTTACTTGCTTCTTTGCCTTAAATTTATGTTTTAGACTGGTTGTACATTTTTAAGACTTTAAGACTTCATGCATAAAAAGCTTGTACTTAAGACTTTTGGTAAATTTGCTTATTAAAGTAGTATAGATAAATTTATGTTTTAGATTGGTTGTACATTTTTAAGACTTTAAGACTTCATGCATAAAAAGCTTGTACTTAAGACTTTTGGTAAATTTGCTTATTAAAGTAGTATAGATATAGATTACGTGTCTCTCATTAAAACATTTGATGTATAAATATTATGGATTCTTCCTTAAATAAATCTAGGTATGATGTGATTAAAAAAATATATGGAATGATTGAATGTATCATTTAACTAAGGCTGTATATTTGAAGTTTGTATATTCTTGCAAATTTGTGTTACAAACTATTAGAATATATTCATGACCATCATCCATCTAATTGGTGGGATCTGAGTCAAATATATCATATGTCACAATAAACCAAAACATGATCAAACCCAAAAACCGACGGCAAAACCTATGTATACAATGTATATAACTCCCAAAGACAAAGCGACCACACGAGAATAACAATGATAAACAATACGACGCTAATTTAAGGGTCTTTGGTAAGCGCTTATGAGTTCAATTACCACGGAAGAACAATACAAGGAACGAGAACATTACCTATTAAGAAGGAGATGATCGGCAATCTTATATATAGAAGTTTACCGTCAATCAGTTTTGATGACTTGAATGTTAAGGTAAATGAAAGTGGTGACTTTTGTCTGTAAATGTTTATGCGACAAACATTTGATAAACGGCTCCTAAAACCTCCTTTGTTCAACTAATCAAAAGATTTGTTCAACTAATCAAAAGTAGGTTGATTATATTGCCAAATCAACCATTGTTGGCAATGGGGGATTTTAACTTAACTGGTTTATGTAAATCATTTTTCTAAATGTAGAATACAAGTCTTTAGATTTAACATATATAATTTCGGTAAATTGAGGACATTTGATGATAGTTTTTAGTAATGGGTACCTCTTATGTTTTACAATGTTTTCGTTGTTCTGCATTTTAATTTGTAGAAAGTTTTGGAGAATTTGTTTTAGGAAAAAACCCTAAAATCCCTATTATAAAGAAACTGTTGGAAATACTCTGTGATAATAAATCCATTACATTTAATAAAACACTCCCGAATGAAATATAAAATTTCTGGCTAAGGCTTTCGGTACATAAGAAATTCAACAAATAACAAAATGTCAAAATACCACAACATTCCCTGCCTCAACTCAAAGAAAGCAAAGTGTTGAAAACTAATTTCTTAATTATCTTCAGTTGTTTAAGAGGCATACATTTTAAAGCATAATGTGAAACTTGTTAAATTATCCACAACCTTTTCCACACCCATTTCCCTGATCTCTCCACTTTCCAAATTTTCTTTTTTAATTGTATGTTTTTATCAAGTTTGTTGGTGCTACTTTTAGTGTATTTGTCATCTTTTTTTATTATATATTTTGGTCCAGCTTTCATATTTTTATATTTAACATGTCTTAGAAAGTCCTAAGACATATTATCAAATTATCAACAATTTAATCATTCCAAACAATAAAGTATTTTGGGGTTTTTACACTTTTCCTATAGAAGAATTCTTCAAGAGATAGTAATGTGGTTCCATGAGGTAGCAAAGATGAACACCTCCTTAATACATGACTCTGTTTTTTGAGAAACAAGAATGTCTTCTTATTGGTTTTGGGTAGATTTTTTTTCTCAAATAAAAAACATGATTTTAAATAATTCGTTATAACGTTAGGTCTTGATTTTACCGTCACCTTAATAGAAGAAATACTCCTTTTTTCATATAATTTGTTTAACTAAAAACCTAAAATATTTATTTGTGTATTTATAAAGAGGTAAACCTTTGAGAAAATTACAAAAACAGTCCCTCTTCTATCTCATAAGTTTCACTCTTTTCTCTTCAATAAAATAATTTACAATAATAAACTTTGTTTTTCGTTTCACTCGTTTGTTTAAAAATTGTGGCGTTCGCTACTCAATTAAACTTCAACTGTTGACAAAGAAGCATTTTGGTTGTTTTTAGGATAATATCATTTAATTTGGTTATGCTTAAGGGTTGGGTGTTCTTTTAATAGAACTTTTCATCTTTGCATTTACCTTGCGCATATTCAAAGCCTTTGACAAAATCAAGGACCAACTAAAATCAAAATAAAATTAGGTCGAAGCAATTCAACATTCAACTAACCATCCAATTATAAAGATTAGTAGTAAACTTTACGCAACCAATTTGTAGAAGACTTATTGATAAATCTCCAATTCATCAACCCTTTTACTTTGATAAGTTGAATGCATTTTATTATTTAAAGAAAGGTTGTCGTTTTATAATTGATTTAAGCTTTAAATTTTAAGGCATATACTTGAGGATTAAGATGGAGAAGATGATCAAGCATTTAAAAAGTTTAAAAAATGTTAAAGTAATAATTATTGGTAAAACAACCATTTCTCCTCATACTTAGCAAACTAGATGGATGGTTTTTTGACTAGAAATCAAAATTGTGAAAAGATGCAAACCACATGTCTTATTCATATACTAAATAAAGTTTAGGGACCAATTTTATAACAAACCAAACCATGAGGACTCTAATATACTTATTATACATAAATATATGTATATAATGGAAACCCACGGTCCCACACGGTGAGGACTTTGACTTCCACCCACCTTCTTGATCTAGATCTAGATCTTGAGCTAAAAACTAGAACCAGAGCTAGAGCTATAGCTCTAACCTAGCTCTCCATTTAATCCAACCTTTTATATAATTTCCAGAACACTTATCCCGCTATAATGTATCTCAAATTTCTGGTTAAATAAATTATGGCTTGGTTTGGCAAGCATAAGCATAGAATTGTAACTAAATTCAGATATAAAAAAATGGCCCATTCTCCGGACGCCATTTCTTCCGATGATCTTATTTCACCCCCTTTAACTCGTCCCTATGCCGACGTTTTATCCTCCTATATTTTGCAGAAGTTTCTTGAAACTTATCCAACCCCCCTTCAATCATCATCTCTATCACCTGTACTTTCCCTAAGGGTTTTTTGGAGCCACGGTGAGATTCAATTTCATTTTTATTCTTAATTTTAATTCTATCATTCATTTGTTGATGTATTGTGTTTATAATTAATTAATTAATTACACATGATGCAGATGATGATCCTCAACTCATTCAAGACAAGATCAAATGTGCTTTTCAAAACCTTCAAGTTCCTGATCGCCTCTATGGAGGCATAGTCCAGTTTTGGGCTCCTACTGTTAGTGGTTGTGGAAGACAGCTTCTTACAACTTCCAATCAGCCTTTTATCCTTTCAACTTTTCACCTTGATGATGATGGAAAATACAGGTTATGTTGTCTCAAGTACCGGTATCTTGTTGATGCCATCAATAATAAT
Organism: Centaurea solstitialis; assembly: GCA_030169165.1. Classification (NCBI taxonomy): domain Eukaryota; kingdom Viridiplantae; phylum Streptophyta; class Magnoliopsida; order Asterales; family Asteraceae; genus Centaurea; species Centaurea solstitialis. The sequence goes on from CM058042.1 coordinate 16,773,217, forward strand.
AATAACGTTCGAGTAGTTGAAGAGGATGAGGATGAGGAGGATGCTGAGATGATCATAAATGATGGTGCAGTCGCTACGGCATTCCTCAACCAAACCCCAGAGTTATTATTACCATATCTGAAGGTTGCTCACCAACAGAGTCCATCTCCGTTGCTATCTGCTGCTTTAAAGTGTCGCTTGGGGTCTTGTGTTATGGTCCCTGTTTTTGATCCTGCTCAAAGCTGCTGCATTGGTGTCATCGAGTTTTCCTTTCCCGCCTTCTCATCTATGGATTTTCTTCAAGTGCTCAATGAGTTGAATACTGCACTGGAGGTTTGTATTTTTAGATAAGAGTTTTATTTAGATGTTTTTTCTTTTACGGTTGTTGATGAATGGTTAGGTGTAGAATGATTAAGAGGCGGCCATATATATGATATAGCGCAAAATGAAATAAATTAAGATTGAAATTTGCTACTTCTTCTCTTTGCAGGAACAGGGTCTCAAAACATTCCATGCACGAGATCGCCTACCATACAAGGTACGCTCCTAATTAAAACAAGTCCTATATACATATCATATGATTCTTTCTAGTTAGCGCAGCAACCGTCACTCAAATCTTTAATCAAAAGATGTTTGTTATCTTTTTATTAGATGTTGGATATGTGTAAATACTTTGTGCCCATGAAACAGGCTATCCCTGGCTTGGAACATGCCAAGAATGAAATTGATGATGCATTAAAGTTCATTGCGGACACCCATGGCTTAGCTTTTGCTGATGTTTGGATTGCTTACAAGGACGAGAATCCTGTATCATTGTCTTCTTTGGAGGATGGTCACGCAAAAAGAGTCATAGGCCTCAAATTGACTGATTATAATAATTCTGTTATTTTGGATGATGGAGTTTCTAAAACGGTTGAACATCAATTTACAAGTTATGGTAATGCTTGTTATAGGCTTCCTTTGAAAATGGGGGAGGGGCTTATTGGGAAGACATTTCAAAACTATGAACCATACTTTGTAGAAGACCTTTCACAGTTGAGTGATCAAGATTCGTTACTAAAGTTAGTCACTAGCTTCTTTGACGATAGTTTGTTTGTGATATACTTGAGGAGCACTAAGACTGGTAATTTAGATTATGTTTTCGAGTTTTTTTGGAGCAATGACCAAGACCATGTTATCTTAATGGAGACACTACTTTTATCATTTAAAAGATATTTGCCAAGCTTCATATTTGAGCCTGGTGTAGAACTTGGTGCTCATGAAATAGATATTCTTGATGTTAGGGATTCTAAGATCAGTGAAAACACATATATTAAGATTTTCAAAAGAAATAGAAGATCACTAAAAAGAGGGAGGCAATCAACAGTTGAGGAATGTTTAACGCCTTCGAAGCCAAGAGGCAAGACAACGCCAATCGAATTATCTCGAGAGCAAATCGAGTCACAATTTGGTCAAACCCAGGAGAAAGCTGCAAAAAAGCTCAACGGTAATGATAATCTTTTGCTTTCAACTTACACTTGTTTTTAAATATTTTGAGTGATTATAAGTTTGGCCTCTAATTCACTTGAATCCTTTGGATTTCCATATCTTATCGACTTGTTTCTTGATGTTCTTTTACAGTTCACGTGTCTACGTTGAAACGCAAGTGCACGAAACTAGGCATAAAATGGCAAGGAAAAGATATTGTTGAGGAGAATGAAAGCGACATGAATGATGAAGAAGATAACGGTGGAGCGATTCAAGACAACACTGGAGAGGCGTCTTTGGATAAAAATATGGTGACCATAAAAGCCGAGTATGCAGATGATGTGATCATGTTCACTCACCCAATCTCATCAGCAACATCTAAAGCTGTGGAGAAGGAAATTGTCAAGAGATATGAGTTGGATCCTACCGCTCGTTATAAGCTCAAATACCTTGATGTGGAAAACAAAGAGTGGATTTTATTTACTTGTGATGAAAACGTGACTTTATTCCAAAAAGATAAGCGAAATGTTCGGTTGCGTTTGATAACACGAGATCCGTCCCATACTTGAATCCAGAAGCTCGACGGTGTTTAATTTGTTTTCCTATCAACTCATTTGCTTTATATCTGTATAGGTTAGTTTCATCTCTTACATAAATCATATGTACTATTTTGAGGTTTGTTTCTTATATGTCTCCTACAGGCTACAACTCCCAACCCTAACATTCTTCACAAGCTAAGCATTACTCAACTTGCATAATTCACATCAATTATTATTATGTGCCTATCATTAAAACGTTTGATGTACAAATATATGGATTCTTCCTTGATATAAATCTAGGTAATTGAACTCGTAAGCACTTGACAAGGAACGAGAATCTTACCCAGTAAGAAGGAGATGATCGAGAGTCTCATACAGTAAGTGGGGGTGATTACTCTTACTCGGTTAGCACTTACCGGGTTACAAGTGTTTACCGCTAATCAATTTTGATGAGTGGAATGTTACCTTATAAGGTAAATGAGTGATAATTTTGTCGATAAACGCTTATCCGACAAGCATTTGGTAAACGACCCATAAAACCTGTTTTGTTAACTAATCTAAAGGAGGTTGATTACATTGCCAAATCAACGTTGTTGGTTATGTGGGATTTTAACTTAATTGGTTTATGTAAATCATCTTTCTAAATGTAGAGTACAAGTCTTTCAATTAACATATATAATTTCAGCAAATTGATGACATTATATTTTAATGAGATTGGAATTTGGTACCTCTTATGTTCGTTCTACAATGTTTTGGCTAGCCTGACGTTAAGTTATGTTTTATTGTCGGTTTATTAAGGCCATCCACTATGGTGCCACTGGTACTATATGGTACCAGCTGTCACCTCAGCGCCACGTCAGCTTTTCAATACCTTACCCATTCCCTACCAAATCATCCACTATGGTACCATTTGGTACCATTTTTTTAAAAACTAAATTAATTAACAATATACAATAAATTCAAATTCAATATATTAAAATTAGTAACTAAAAATTCAATATATTAAAATTAAAAAAATTAAAAAAATTAAAAAAATTAATTATGGGCCATAGAGTCCCACAAGTGTTCGGATAAATCGGCGCGAAGGTTGATGTGTCTCTCTTGGTTTCATACGTAATGGACGTTTATTGCTCGGTCTTCTTCGGAAATATTTGTTTCAACCTCGTGCGGTAAAACCTCCGTTTCATCAAAAGGATAATTTGCGATACCTTCGTCTTCGCGAATCATGTTGTGTAAAATTATGCAAGTATACATAATTTCTTGTAATTTCCGACGTGACCATACCCGAGCCGGATATTTAACTACGTGCCACTTATCTTTTAGCGTGGCGAATGTCCGTTCTATGTCTTTACGACGTGTCTCGAACTCCATCCGTTTGTCGTCTGATGGCCAACTAAACGCTTTGACGAAAGTCGACCACTCAGGATAAATCCCGTCGACGAGATAGTACCCGTGTTTGTACTGTGTGTCATTCACAACAAACGAACTATCGGGTGTTTTATCGTCGAAAATATCGTTGAAAACCGGTGATTGGTTTACGACGATTATGTCGTTCGTAGCACCCGAAACCCCAAAGAACGCATGCCAGATCCATTGATCATATGATTCGACCGCCTCTAGTATTATGGTCGGTCCACTATGATCCCCTCTATGGTATTGACCCCTCCATGCGAGGGGACAATTTTTCCAATCCCAATGCATACAATCCATGGAACCAAGCATGCCGGGTAAACCGTGTACATTTTCATGCAACGCGTATATAGCCTGAATATCGCTAGCAGTAGGCTTTCGGAAGTATTGGCGCATATAGAGTCGAATAATTCCTTTGCAAAATTGAGATAAGCATTCCCTAGATGTCGTTTCACTCATCCTCAGGTACTCGTCCGTAGAATCCGCAGCAGTCCCGTACGCTATTTGTCGGATAGCGGACGTACACTTTTGTACCGGAGAAAAACCCTTTACGCCTCTTGCATCCCACTGCTGCTTGAAAAAATCAAACTCGTTTTCAAGATCGCCAACTATCCTTAGGAATAGTCGTCGAGTCACACGAAACCGCCGGCTAAAGTCGTTGTCGTTGTACACCGGGTTATCCGAAAAGTAGTCGGCGGAAAGTTTATTGTGCCCCTCTTCTCGATCTTTATTTTTATGCGGTCCTCTGGTTCTTTTCGTTGACGGTTCAATTATCTCGTTGTGGATAATTATGCGAGCCGCTTCCATCAAAAGACCACCGGCGACACGAAAGTGTTGGTGGATGCGTTCCTCATCCGACTCGTCGGAAGACATTCTCTAGTCGTGAAAAAAAGATGAAAAAAAGAGGTGAAGAGGAAGAAAATAGGTGAATAAGAGGAAGAAAAGAGGTGAAAAAAAGGAAGAAAAGAGGTGAATAAGAGGTAGAAAAGATGTGTGATGAATAAAATTGTTATATGTTTGTTTATATATATAGGGGTAAAAGAAAAAAGAAAAAAAATAAATTAATTATAACGGCTATATAGCCGTTTAACCTCGAAAAAATGCCGGCAACACCCCACCGTACCGGGTACCGTGCCGGTTACCCACGGCGGTGTGCCGGGCGGTACCGGCTGAAAAAAATCGCCATAGCGGATGGCCTAATATACAGGGTGGCACATGTCATTATATCGAAACTAGAGTATTATAAATTATTCTAAACAAGTTTCAGTTAAATTATCTATACTCCTTTATAAAAGGACTATTAGGGTTACTCTTGAAAATTTAAGATATCTTGAAAATTTTGTACAACTTTTAAAGCATGTTGTACACTCCTTCTAAAGCATTCCCCCAATTCTCTCCATAAAAATCCGTATCAAATTTCTATTTCAATTTTATAAGTTACATTTATTACCCACATAATTAGTTACTAAATTTACTTTCAACCCTATGTTTTTATATTTTTTACTTTACACCCTTGTCATATAATATAAATAATCGGATATTATGAATTACAATGCATTAAGATAATTTTTTTTCTTTACAAATTATACCATCATAATCGTCTTGTCAATAGCTTCGAAACGAGCCCAATATTGAATGTTTTTGGATGCACCATCCTATCGATTCTATTATATAAAAAGAATATTTCATATTTTTTTTCAACATTTCAAGTTTAGTTTTTCAAAATATCCCCTTATTAAATATTTGTTTCTCATTAGACCCCTAAGAGTCATATATTAAATTTATAACTTACACTCTACACCCTTATAATTAGTTAATTAAATTATTTTCATACTTTTATTTTTTTATTTTTACTTTACACATTTATCATATTAATATAAATAAGATATACGAACTAAAATGTACTAAAAAAAATTCTTTTTCTTTCCAACCAGTTATACCATTATAATCGTCATGACAATATTATCAAAATGTGTTTAATATTGAATAGTTTTTTTATTTAAACGTATCATTAAATATCTAGAATACATATAAATTAGTTTATTTTTTATATTTTTTTAAATTCTCATTTTCCATTTTACACCATTGTCTATAATTTATGCCTATATCTATATCTATACTATTTTATAAAAAGCTTATTCGGTTATTGTTAATCTAAACTATCTATATCTATATCTATATACTATCATATAAAGAGATTATTAAAGTTAATTTCAAGAATTATTGAAATTTCAACATATTTCAAGAATTCTAGAAATATTTTTTTAACAATTTATATCATTATAATCGGTTAAGTCAAAATCTTCAAAATGAACTCAAATGTTATGAGTTTGAAGATACACTATCGATCAAAACTTTTTCAATTTTTGACCACTTAACCTTGAATATTATATATTAATTTCAATAGTTTATATACGATTTATTATGATGGGGTAATTGATACATACTTCGCGCGGCAACGTGCGCGGGTAAATTTCTAGTAGTTTATGAAATAAACATCTTATGTCCGAGATGTTGTTGGATGATATAAAATCATATTTTCAATTATTGTAAAATATTTGTTTGCGACAATCAATACACCTAGCTTTAGTTAAAGAGGATCCATGACGCTATGATAAGCCACCGGTGATGGCGACATGCTACTAGTTGAAGAAGAGCGGGTTAAACTTAACCCTTACGGTAGAACATGAATTTATTGGATCAATACTTACATTTCAGCCCAAACATCTATTTCTTGTATATCGCTCTACACTAAGAAGATTGTAATGATCTTTGCGAAGATTATAAGGTGCTAAAGGGATAGAGGTCTGATCTTCAACGGATTTACTCTCTCTTTTGGAGAGTATACCAATACGACCGAGAGATCTGTAAGCAAACCAACTATGCTCGTTGATGACGACGCTTCAAAACCTAAACCAAATGATGAAACTAGATATAATATAACTTATGTTGGTCGAAGACTCGAAGAGACCCAAGGGCTTATTGTTGTCTCATTTTTATCTATATTATTTTGACCGAACATGAAGTGATTTTTATGATGGTATATTAATTATGACTTATGAGGATGGTCAACACTTTTAAAAACGAATATCATATCTTTGTCAAATTGTCAAATGTAATTAAGGGCTAAAAGCATCGTCGTTTACTTATTTTAGTGTACATTGTGTTTTTAAAGTTTTTATACATGAAAATGGTACTCAAAACAATTTACTTATCATGCCACTAACGGGGCGTTTGGCCGTTGTAGATTGGAATTTGATGAAACTGGAATCCTTCAAAAGAATTTGACTTTGAAGAAATTGGAGTAGAATTTGCTAGTAATTCAATTTTTGCTTAAGCCAACAAATGATAAATTTCATAAATCGTGGAATTCAATGAAATTCAAAGAATTTTATCAAATTCATTCCTTGAACTTAACATCAACAAGGAAATTGTCTTTCCAATTTCATCAATTTTTTTTTGAATTTTGTGAACCGAACAACCCCTAAGCAACTGATTACCTTTTAAACCATTTATCCAATTATGGATTGTTTGTTTACCTCTTAACAGTTCTATTAAGAGGCAACCTCTAAATCGCTAGAAGGTAAATCTTGTTTGGCAAAAGAAAACGTGTGCCTCTTAATGGTTATAAAACCCTCTGTATGATTTTGTATCTTAAACCTCTCTTAACTATTCAGTGCTCTGATTTCATTCTTAACAATTACCAAACAATCGTATCTCATTTTGCATCGTATCACAAGAGTCTCTTAATTATTCTGACCACTTAATCATCCAACATCAAACCATTCAACAATTATGGAACACCCCTTTATTTAGATAGCTTATATGAATAATGATTTTATGACCCTATATGTGATAACACTTACATTTCAATATTTATTAACAATAACTTTTATCTCTCATTTCTTACCCTTTTTGCCCTATATTATGGTCTTTCCAAACTCCGTTTGAGCTTTTTTGAGAAATTCAGATTCTAATCATCACTTCTAAATTACAAAAGAGACACCAAATTGGCTTCATTTCATCATAAAGAAAATATGAAAACCGAGACTACATTAAACTTCTGCAAATTAACTTTGATCAGATACTTACAGAAAAATATTTATTTACACGTTAATTCTACAAACTACAAATACTGTCATTATATATATATATATATATATATATATTTTAATAAGGTTCATCTAGGCAAACTAGACTACATCCTTACCGTTGGAGCGTGTGTGTGTTAACTTGCCGTTAAAAAAAAAACTAGACTACATCCTTGGCAATTTAGAAATGAAAATTCGGCCATCTGAGATTAAACCTGGCCACAAGATGCGAACAAGGGGATTCGAACCTGGGGTGAAAGAGTTCCACATCCCTCACAAGCCTTACCGCTACGCCACAAGCCTTATGGTTACTGTCACTATACTTGGAGGGTGTTTGGGATTGCGTTTTGAAAGTGCCTTTTAACTTATTGACTTCTTGAAAAAGTCAATAAGCTAATAAGCATGTTTGGCAAATGCAAAAGTCATTTTGAAACTCCATTTGTGGAAGGAAGCAAACGCAGTTTTTGAGAAGTCACAAAATCCTGAATTTTTGAGGAGTTTTGCGTTTTGATAAAAATTACCCACATACCCTTGGGTCCCTTGGGTCTCTGGTCAGATCACGGACTCCAACGGTCATCCACCGATGGTTCTCCACCGGCGATTACTTCTGCCGACCACCGCCCACCAGCCTGTGACCGCCGGCGACGATCCTTCTCTCTTCTCTTTGCCACCACACAACGACTCCTCCAACCGATTCATACCGTTCTGCACCTGCGTTTTCTTCTCTACCGGCTGCTCCGGCAACCTCTAGTGGCGCCGGCGACCTCCAGCTTTGTGGTTTTGCAAGAGAAGCGGATGAGGGTGGGAGGCTGTAAGAGGCTGTAATTCCTTGCCTTCCACATTCTATTCACAAAAAATATATAATAGCAATCAAGCATTTACAAAGGAAACCTACCATATATACAAAAGGAAATAAATCAAATCACATCCTAAATTTATTCTTTACATAATTACTATCACACCCCCGCAGTCGTAGCGGGAGATGGACGGACGGTGAGACTGGATCGAAACTCGGAGAATAAGGTGGAAGGAAGGCCTTTCGTAAATATGTCGGCATATTGAGACGACGGGGGTATTAGTAATTATGTGCAGAAGTTGACATACCAAAGATTACACATCCAATGTTATAAGACACTCGAGGGTCACACTTGTGAGGACCTGTAAAACGAACAAGTAAAATAACTCCAGTTTAGAGAGGTTAGATTTATAATAGTCAATTATAAATCTGTTGGGTGTTTTATGTAAGAAACTCCAAAGTTAAAGGTTTCTATTATTAATTAAAAGGTATTATATATTTATTAGATAAATAAATATATAACTGGTTTAATTAATTGATTTATATATATTTGTTAGTTAAATAAATATATATAATAATAATTATCTTGACAAATTAATATATATATATATATATATATTAGTTAAATATATATGGAATATTAATTTGGAATAATCTTTCTTGTAGGAGAAGAAAGAATTATATTTATAATTATTATAGAAAAAGGAAACTGAATATGATACAGATATTGTTTATTCAAATATAAATATTCAGTTATGGTTAATCCTTTTAATTCATTCAATTATTCACACAACTAAATAGAAACCAAAAATTCTCTCTCTCTCTCCCAAAACCGTCGACCTTAACCACAAACCGGAGGAAGTTCGTGTTTCGTTCGGGAGATCGGAGTTCTGACCGGCTAGAAGGTCCGTTCGTAGGGTTCATCACAGGTGGATCTAACTCGAGCAATTCAGGTATATTTACTAACTCCAAATTATGTGTAGTTTAGATAAACGATAAACGATTGTGTGCTTTTCGGGTTTTTACACGTTTATGCTTCCGCTGATCAAAACCAGTTTGGTTTGATGTTGATGCGGTAATTATTGTATATAAAAAGCGAAACAAGTTTTAACCTCTAATGCCTAGCCACTGTCTTACCACATTCACAGGCAAGCGTACCTGATCGTCAGTAATATAGTGTAGGAAAGTCCAGGTATCGTATCTACCACTGGGAACGGTTAAGCTAGATGTCAACTAAAGCTATAATCAGTTAATCTAGAAAATTGGGGGTTTTTGCTTTTGGAAAAGTATTTTTATAAAGAAAAGATTAAAAACAATTAAACAACTAATCCTAACCAAGAAGGGGAAAACTGATGAACAGACACACATTGGAGATCAATGAATCCATTATGGTTTACTTTCATAAGACATAGATTAATGATTGTTGTCAGAATTTAAGTACAAAGCACCCGAACACGTATATCTAAGATTATCAACTAAGCTGGTCTACCTAGTCCCAATACATAGACTGTTTGTCAGACAATCTAGTACCGGCTACCCAATCCTATCTCTATTGCACAGTATTCTACTATCTGGTCGCTCTCGGTCCGAGTAACCACCTAACACAACTCTCCGGGTCCGAAGGGAAGGTCAAGAAAGTTGATTAACCTATCGGAGTCTATCTATCTTGGTCAAACAGATACACCCAACCAACGAGTTCAAATACCATACAATACGAATCAAACTGGAATCAAAGACAACATTCAACAAACCATGCATCTAACTAATAAATTAAAATCCAAAGTATTCAAACCATAATGAAAACACAACTGGAATCAGTACATAGACATACTAATCATAAATGCGTAAACAAACCAAACTAAAGACCGACAGGTTTGTCGTGGCATTCCCTCGAATCTCCTCCGTAGTCGTTACATCGAGCCTCCGTCTTCTCGGGCTGGAAACCCCAAGCAGCTCCCATCTACCCTAATTTAATTATCTAAGAGAGATTTACAGAAAACTGATTAATTGGATGATTGTCACTGAATGACCCAAGGCGTTCATTTATAATAAACCCGTCAGACCCGTTTTCGCGTTTGCGAAACGGCAACTTCGCGGAGCGAAACGTGCACGATCAAACCCTAACTTTCTGGAAGCTTCCGAGTGAGAAAAATCATCCTTCGCGGTGCGAGCTTCACCTTCGCGGCGCGAGCAAGTGCCTCACGGCGCGAGCTATTCCCTTCGCGGCGCGAGTGAGACAAATTCAGCTTCCAAGATCTTCCAGAATATTCTTCTTGCCTTATCTACTGAAGATCCGTCTTTTGGAGGAAGTTATCTGACTTAAGAAAACCATCTTAGGAGCCAAGAAAAAGTCCGAATTTCCAAAGCTTGCACAGAAGTCTCCTTTTTGACACTTTTCATCCTCTTTTTATACTTTTACGCACGAGCACCTCCAAAACCTACAAAATTAGGACTTACACCTTTTTAAGTCAAACGGTATCGAAAATACTCTCAAATTAAAGATAAAAGTGGGGAACTGATGCGAGTAAAATATGTATAATTTTGGTGTTATCAGATGTTCAGTTAAACCGTTTGTTTTTCTGAACTGTGACTCGTACCAGTTTGGTCCGAGGTCTCACAAAAACCCAATAGACGGAACATGGAGTACACGAACTTGACCAATGGCAACCTTCTCACGGACAAAATGAATATCCATCTCAATGTGTTTGGTACGTTGGTGTTGTATGGGATTGGTAGAGAGATAGACGGCACTGATGTTATCACAATACACTAATGTGGCCTTTCGTGTGGGACGATGGAGTTCAAGTAGCAAGTTCCGGAGCCAAGAAGTCTCAGCGACAGCATTGGCGACCCCACGATACTCAGCTTCGGCACTAGAACAAGAAAGTGTGGGCTGTCGTTCGGAGGACCAGGAAATCAGATTGTCCCCCAAAAAGACGTAATACCCTGATGTGGAGCATCGAGTGTCCGGACAGCCACCCCAATCGGCATCTGAGTAGGCAATCAAACTAGAAGTAGATGAAGGGTAAGGTGAAGCCCATAGTCAAGGGTGCCCTTAACGTATCGAAGAATGCGCTTCATGGCAATAAGATGTGGTTCTCGTGGGGCATGCATGAACAAGCAAATTTGTTGGACAGCGTAGCTGATGTCTGGACGAGTGAACGTCAAATATTGGAGGGCGCCTGCAATGCTACGATAGAGAGTAGGATCAACGACCGGATTCCCAAAATTAGCACTTAATTTGCACTTATTGTCCACAGGGGTGGCAATCGGCTTACAATGAGCCATTTTTGCTCGCTTAAGGATATCTTCTGCATACTTCTTTTGTGAAAGAAACATGGTGTCATTACCTCGACGAACAGAAACACCCAAAAAATAATTGAGGTCCCCTAAATCAGTCATTGCAGACTCAGTGTTGAGAAGGGTGATGATGTGACGAATGAAGGTAGTAGATGAGGCCGTGAGAACTATGTCATCGACATACAAAAGAAGATAAGTTGTGTCATCACCAGACTGATATATAAATAAAGAGTTATCACACTTACTACTTTGAAAACCCTTCTGATGAATGTAGGTAGCGAATCGGTGATACCATGCCCGAGGGGCTTGTTTAAGGCCATAAAGGGACTTCCGTAGGAGGCACACATGAGAAGGGGTGGATGAGTCCACGAAGCCCGGAGGTTGGTACATATATACTGTTTCCTTCAAGTCACCATGAAGGAATGCATTCTTAACGTCAAGTTGATGTACCGGCCATGAGTGAGAGAGGGCAAGACTAAGCACAGTGCGGATAGTCGCTGGTTTGACAACAGGACTAAATGTCTCATCACAATGCACCCCAATTTGTTGAGACCGGCCATTCACCACTAGTCGGGCCTTATGACGTTGCAAGTTGCCATGAGAATCAAATTTGTGCTTGAACAACCACATAGATCGTATAATATTGACATTATTAGGTCGTGGAACCAATTCCCAAGTACCATTTTTGATCAAAGCATTGTATTCCAGTTGGTGTCCTGGAAGGCATCAATGTAAGAGCGAGGTAAAGGCGATATAGTATTAGTGTGAAGGGTAAGTGGAGTTCGAGCCTTATGGATGCCATTTTGGGAGCGTGTGGTCATTGTATGGTGGCGAGGGGAGGGGGAGGGGGAGGGGGAGGTGATGGTGATTTAGTTGGTACGAAACGGGGACGTCGACTATAGACTATGGTTGGAGAACTAGCAGGTGCAGTCGATGTTAAGATAGTCGAGTTGGGTTGTGGTGTAACTATGGTTGACGGGGCAGGTGGGGGCTGATGGGAACCTGAGGTTGTTGGGAATCGTAGGCACTAACGGTGCGCAGCGGATAACAAAAATTGATTCCCAAACACGGATCCATCTTAAACCACTACAGATACAATAAAGGGTGTTTTGCGAGGGTTTACCTTTTGCGTGAATAAAAACCCGGAACGCGAGCAGGGGGTACACCGCTACTGACACCACGCGAGAGGGTTGCTAGACCACCGTGATTTGATCGGAAAAATTTCCGGTCGTTGTGTGAGGGAGTGTGGCCGGCGGCGCCAATCAGGAGAGAGAGAGAGTAATTTTTCGTAGGGATTAATTCAGATTACTGGTCATCACCTCTAGCCTTTATTTATAGATATAAATAAGGTAAAGATTGTGTCCAACTATAATTCCCTTGTAATTATCTCTTTAATTAATTCCTTTTAATTAATCAATTACTTAATTAATTAATTAACTAATTAATTAACCCAATAAATAATTAACCTATTGTTCATTTCTTTTCTCTTCTCAATTATCTCCCACACAAATATTCTCAATTTAGGTGTGCAGCGGTGTGACCTACTAGTGTCTTATAACATTGGACACGGCAACTCTGTTACTGTCTCGCACACAATCCTAACAGACTCCCACTTGTGCTAGACATGTAACTGCACTGTTACCATTAGCCTAAGGAGGTCCCTAGCCAGACACTTAGGTTAACCAGGTTATAAGATCTCTTATATCCAGAGATACAATCCACGCTTGAATTTGTACACAGGTTCATTTCTTTTGCACACGATATTTCTAAAATGAATTTGAGACATAGAGTGGATGATTCATTTCTCAAGTTCAAGTATTTCTTGACTCTCATTTCGATCGCCTGCAGTAACGGATATTACTAAATAACACCTGTTATTCTATCCGAGCATGGCCACGCGTTTTCTGCCAATCTTAATCGTCAAGGGGCCCGAAAATATCTCTCTTTGGTAAAGAGGTGCAAATCCCTTCTTGACTACCTGCATTTGGATCCACGGCTTCCGCTGCATCTAGTCACGTCCCGTATGGCCGCCCTGTTACGGTGCAGCGTTAAAACGCACTAAGAGTACAGTAGTCCTCATGTTCCCAAACCAAGTATCTCAGGTCTTAGGACAACCTATCATCAAGTCAATGCTTATGACTGGGGCTCCATGAAGCAGACTTGAAACTGGTCACTTCCAATACTCAAACACTCTGAAGAGTATCTATAAATACTTGGTTACATCACTTGTGCTTTTACTCTTTACTTCGAATAAATCATCAAGTATTTATAATAGCGTTATACTCCCTATTAAGATTCCCATCTCAATAAGTGGCTACGGAAATTTTAGATTTCATACAAAACTTTGTAAAATCATGGATACGTTAAATATGCGAAAAATAGTTAATTTAAAACAATCATGAATAAAAACCTCCATTTATTTCCAACACACTGTGAAATAAAACTTTACATGATTATATTGTTTCAAAATTAAACTATAGTAATAATTAATAAACTAAAACTAGCTATTGGCGTCCAGGTACTGCATCCCAATGGAACTTGCATGCGCCTCATGCTTCACCCTTGCTAGTGGCTTTGTCAGCGGATCTGCGACATTTTCCTCTGTTGGAATCTTGCATATTCTTACATCTCCTCTTCCAATAATCTCTCGGATGAGGTGATATTTTCTGAGCACGTGTCTTGACTTGTGATGTTCTGTAGGTTCCTTTGCTTGCGCCACGGCTCCCGAGTTATCACAGAATATATCGATCGGTCTAGAGACACTGGCAACCACTCTAAGATCCGATAGAAAATTCTTTAGCCAGACAGCTTCCTTTCCTGCATCAGATGCTGCAATGTACTCTGCCTCTGTAGTTGAATCTGCAATCGTGTCCTGCTTCGAGCTCTTCCACGAGATTGCGCCTCCGTTTAGGGTAAAAATGTACCCTGACTGTGATCTAAAATCATCTCTGTCGGTCTGGAAACTAGCATCAGAATATCCTGTGACGCTGATTTCATCCTCAGATTCTCCAAAGACCAAGAACATGTCTTTCGTTCTTCTCAGATACTTGATAATGTTCTTTACAGCCACCCAGTGAGGTTCTCCTGGATTCTGTTGATATCTGCTCGTAACACTTACTGAGTAAGCAACATCGGGCCTGGTACATAGCATGGCATACATGATCGATCCAATTGCTGAAGCATATGGAACCGATTTCATTCTGTCCTGATCTTGACTAGAAACAGGACATTGTGTTTTACTTAACACTATTCCATGTTGCATCGGGATGAATCCTTTCTTGGATTCATCCATCCTGAATCTCTTTAGGATTTTATCAATGTATGTACTCTGGCTAAGTCCGATAAGCCGCTTAGATCTGTTTCTGTAGATCTTTATGCCAAGTATATAAGCGGCTTCTCCAAGGTCTTTCATCTGGAAACATCTGCTTAACCAACTCTTTACACTCTGTAAAGTTGGAACATCGTTTCCTATGAGTAGAATATCATCTACGTATAAGACCAAGAAGGTTACTATGCTCCCACTGAACTTAGTGTAGACACACGGCTCGAACTCACTTTTGGCGAAACCAAATTCTTTGATTCGCTCATCAAAGTGTAAGTTCCAGCTTCGAGATGCTTGCTTTAATCCATAAATGGATTTTAGCAGTTTACACACCTTATTAGGATTTTTAGGGTCTTCAAACCCCTATGGTTGTTCCATATAGACGTCTTCTGTTAACTTTCCGTTTAGAAAGGCTGTCTTGACGTCCATTTGCCAGATCTCGTAGTTAAAGTACGCTGAAATGGCCATAAGAATCCTAATTGATTTTAGCATGGCCACTGGCAAAAAGGTTTCATCATAGTCGATACCATGAGTTTGTGTGAACCCTTTTGCGACTAGTCTGGCCTTGAAGGTGTGTACATTCCCATCCATGTCAGTTTTCTTCTTGAAAACCCATTTGCGTCCAACAGCTCTACAGTGTTGTGGCAAATCAGTCAACTCCCAAACTTGGTTGTCGTACATGGATTGCATCTCGGCCTTCATGGCTTCCTGCCATTGTTCAGACTCATTGCCTGACACAACTTCTCCATAGGATGTTGGTTCATTCAAGTCTCCGCCGTCCTGAGAGACTAGAAATCCAAGATACCTATCTGGTTCTTGTCTTACCCTACTGGATCTGCGAAGGTCCTGTGTTTGCACTTCCTCAATCGGTTCTGATTGAGGTTCAACATTCTCATGTTGAATTTCTGGCTCAACAATTGGTGTAGTGTTTTCTTCGTCTACTACCTGTAGATCTACATCCTTTCTGGTGTTCCCAGAACTGAGAAACTTTTCTTCCAGAAATTTTCCATTTCGAGCAACAAAGACTTTGTTCTCTTCAGGGTTGTAGGATACGGTGGTTCTGGGATATCCTACAAAGAAACATTTGTCGGATTTGGGCTTGAGTTTTTCTGAGGTGGGTCGTTTGACGTAAACCTCACAACCCCAAATTCTTAGAAAAGATATGTTGGGTTTCTTAACCTTCCATAATTCATATGGAGTCTTTTCTACCGACTTAGTTGGCGCTCTGTTCAGTATATGTGCTGCTGTTTCGAGCGCATGTCCCCAGAATGACATTGGCAGTGTAGAGTGACACATCATCGTTCGTACCATATCAAGTAAAGTACGATTTCTCCTTTCTGACACATCATTCATCTGAGGTGTACACGGAGGTGTAAGTTGGGATACAATCCCACATTCCATTAGATGATTGTCAAACTCGTCACTAAGATATTCGCCTCCGCGATCTGACCGTAAAAACTTGATCTTTCTGCCAAGTTGATTCTGTACTTCATTCTGAAATTCTCTGAATCTTTCAAAGCTTTCAGATTTATGTCTCATAAGGTAGACATATCCATACCTACTGAAATCGTCAGTAAAGGTAATGAAGTACCGGTATCCTCCTCTTGCTACATGACTAAATGGTCCACATACATCTGTGTGAATTATTTCTAACAAGTCAGTAGCCCTTTCATTTTCTTTGTTGAAAGGTTGCTTTGTCGTTTTGCCAGATAAACAAGACTCGCAATTATCAAAAGGTTTATAATCGAAAGTTCCAAGAAAACCTCCTTTTAGGAGTAGTTCAACGCGTTTCTTGTTTATATGGCCCAAACGACAATGCCAGAGGTAAGTTTGATCCTCAATGTCCTTGGATCGTTTACTTATATGATAGATTTCACTACTGTTGTCTTGTAGATTTACTGTATATAGACCATTCACAGGTGTTGCTTTAAAATAAAAGATATTATTTTTAAAGACAGAAATCATTTTATAATCGTATTTGTAATAAAATCCTTGGTCTACTAACAAATCAAAAGACAAAACATTCTTAATCATATTTGGAATATAATAACAATTATCCAGTTCCAAAACTAGACCCGAGGGTAAACTAAGACTATAAGACCCTACAGCTTCAGCTATCAGCGGAGTGCCTTCGCCAACTCGTAGGTTCGAACGGTCCTTCCTCAGAGTCTTTCTTCTAGTGAATCCCTGTAAATGATTACAAATGTGGTTACCACTGCCTGTATCAATTACCCATGATTCATAAGAAGTGATTAAGCAATCTATCATAAAGATACCTGGAGCATCGGGTAAACCGATCTCTATCTGGTCGATATTCATCGAGTGCTCGCAAATATCCTCGCTGCCGCATTCTGGGCAACTCAGATCTCCCAGCTCATCAATCACATCAGTGTCCATGAGATCTGCAGGTTCCGGTACTGGCTCTAGACTGGCCAGAATATCTTCATGAACTTTATCCACGTCTTTCTTTGGTTCCTTCATATAGGCACTAGCTGTGTCTTGAATCTCTTTCGTGAGGGAAAACCACATGAGGTACACTAGCTCTTCCTGAGTCATCTTGTACCCCAAACGCGATAAACATTTAAAGAGCCTTCTCATTTCAATAAGATGGTCTTTAACTGACTGACCACTTTTCAGCTTCAGTGAAAAGATCTCTTGCATGATCAGAAGTTTACCTGTGTGCTTATAGAGACCTAACTGGTTCTCTATATCTTTCACAACCTGGTGACATGATTTAACTCTTAAATCTCCCGTGAACTCAGGTGATGTTGAGAAAATCAGAATGGACATTACATCCGATTCATCTTCCAGATATTTAAATTACTGAGTAAAATCCCTCTCGGGAGAATTACTCTCTGGTCGTGATACAGGTTTTTCCAGAACATACAGCTTACCCTGTGCACGCAAGATATTGTCAAGGTGCATTTTCCAAACTAGAAAATTTTGGCCTGTAAGCTTCCTTTTACAGTTGATGAGTCTTAGGGATTCCTCAGGGGTATAAAACGGAATTACAGATTTTGACATCTTCAAATTAAGAACAAATTCCAATTTTAGTTTATAATTACATAAATTCTAATAAATTATCACCCTTAAAATAAATTTATTAGACTAGAATCCATATTTCACATGTGTCGGGAAGCATGTGATCATGTCAAACCGACTCATGCGATTTATGGTAGGTAAAACTATACCAATCGCATTTTAATACGACTTCTAGATCGTCGGGACATCGGATATATTATCTGTGCATATTTAGTCCCTCTTGTGCATTTTGGCCTGGTACCACCCAGTGAATAAATAATTACCAAAATAGACTGCACCACCCGGGACCTGGACAAACCCTGGCCGGTACCACCCGGAGATAATTCGCAGAGTTTTATCACCCTCCAGTTTCGGTTTGAACACGGACGTTCATAGTGTGTGCACTTACAACGCCCTATGTACCTTACACCGGAGGTGCCCCTAAAGTTGGTTGCACTTACTAATCTATGATTTGAACAAGGGTCATAAAAGCCAGTTTTCAAAAACTTTGGATCCAAATACAATCTGTATTTGTATCCAATTTTATCTTTTTTTTTAAAAAACATTTAAAACCGTTTATATTAAAAATTACGTAACTAAAACAACCACGCAATTATAACTGATAAATATAAACAACCACGCATCAAAACATGTCATAGTCAAAAACCCTTAACTATTGTCGTTTTGTGAGCCAACACAAAACGACGGTCTTTATTCCTAAGGGACAAGTCTTCTCGGTGCTCCCACTGGCTCCAAGCTCCATGATTGTCTCCTTTGGGCTCCGTCTTCAGTTCTTGGTTTATTTATAATTTCAAAAATACATACAATCGGGTTGTAAATGGCACGCAGGCCTCCCGTAACCAGTAATGAAAAAGAAATAAACAAAATCGCAACGATGGGTCAAAAGGGTTTGACTTATGACAATAAAATCTTAATTAATTAAACTAAATCAATTAAACAATTAAATCTTATTTAATCAAACTAAATTAATTTAATTATTTAATAAATTTAATAAAATTAAAGCAAGGATTTTAACCTTATCTGATTATAGTCCTTATCTCATGAAAACTTGTCGTGCAAGAAACGACCGGTGGTTCGAGATCACCGGCGATGATGGTAACCCTAAAGCCACCATCACCGCTGTGTTTCGATCGGAATTGGCATCAAGCAACCACATTGCCACCAACGATGGCAGCGGCTTGGTGCCACCACCACCGCCGTGGTTCACGAACAACAACACCATCGCCGTGACATCAGCTTGATGGTTCAGTATACGCCGGTTGTTTGGCCACGATCACCACCCGTGGCGTGGCCGTAAGGCAGCCCGGTGGTTTGATCGATTGCCACCGCCACCACAAACGGTGGTGCGGTGGTCGGTTGTTTCCATATCATCGTCATCATCATGATTCCACCGGCGACAACGGCAGCTAGCCGCCACCATCATCACCGTGGTTCACGGCGAACAACAACAACAATATCATCGCTGCCACCACCACCAAATCGGTGGTTATTCGAAAAACGTCGGTGACGGTAGCGACAATTGCCACCACCGCCACCGTTCCGATTGTTATCGCCATCACCGGCGACGATATTGATGGAATCGACCATCGCCATCGCCACCGGCTCGGAACACGATAGCAGCCGCAGCTAGCGCCACCACCACCGTCGCTTCCGGTGACAACAAACAACCACGCCGCCACCATCACGACAACAGCGGCTGTCCGCCACCACTCCCGCCGTGATGTGCGGCCCGATTAAACCACGCAGTCATCACCACCGCCGATAAATCGGCCTGGTGGTTCGGCCTTGGTGGTCGAAGCGATCACCACCACCACCACCAATGGTGGTGCAGTGTATGGCCGTGACCGTTGCCGCAACCACATTCGGCGGTGCGGCCGGTGGCTGTTCCGTGAGCATAGTCGGCGGTCTCCACCAACTGTGGTGTGTCGCTGATTGCTTTGCGGAGGTCAACGGTTGGCGGTCGGCTTGGTGGTCCGGCTGGCTAACTGCCGCCGTTCCACCGCCGATCGTCTCGAATTCGTTAAGTTTTATAAAATTCAATTTTTTACATGACATATAACACATAAAAAAACAAATTTTTATAACCCAAACAACTTTACAAACCTGATCTGTAGGTTTAAGAAGTGGCTCTGATACCACTGTTGGGAATCGTAGGCACTAACGGTGCGCAGCGGATAACAAAAATTGATTCCCAAGCACGGATCCATCTTAAACCACTACAGATACAATAAAGGGTGTTTTGCGAGGGTTTACCTTTTGCGTGAATAAAAACCCGGAACGCGAGCAGGGGGTACACCGCTACTGACACCACGCGAGAGGGTTGCTAGACCACCGTGACTTGATCGGAAAAATTTCCGGTCGTTGTGTGAGGGAGTGAGGCCGGCGGCGCCAATCAGGAGAGAGAGAGAGAGAGAGTAATTTTTCGTAGGGATTAATTCAGATTACTGGTCATCACCTCTAGCCTTTATTTATAGATATAAATAAGGTAAAGATTGTGTCCAACTATAATTCCCTTGTAATTATCTCTTTAATTAATTCCTTTTAATTAATCAATTACTTAATTAATTAATTAACTAATTAATTAACCCAATAAATAATTAACCTATTATTCATTTCTTTTCTCTTCTCAATTATCTCCCACACAAATATTCTCAATTTAGGTGTGCAGCTGTGTGACCTACTAGTGTCTTATAACATTGGACACGACAACTCTGTTACTGTCTCGTACACAATCCTAACAGAGGTATCGGTCATGAGATGTTGAAAGAAAAGAGGAGACGGTGCATCGTTACTAAGGAAGTCATATGACGAAGAGGAGACAACTTGAGATTTAGAGAATGGAAAAATATTTTCATCAAATGTGACATGACGAGAGATGTAAAGCTTTCCGGAGGATAGGTGTAGACAATAGTACCCGCGATGAGATGGTGGATATCCTAGGAAAACACATGGGGTAGACCGGGAAGATAATTTATGAGGAGCTTTGGCGGACAAATTTGGAAAGCAAAGGCACCCAAATGTTCTTAAATGAGAATAAGAGGGTGCACGAAGGTAGAGGCCTGTGTGGGAGTGGCATAGTTGAGAATTTTTGTAGGAAGAATATTATGAAGATATGTCGCCATATGAAGAGAAGCAACCCAAAAGTTGGGTGGAAGAGAAGCATGAATGAGTAAAGTCCGAGATATGTCGTTAAGGGTGCGAATTATACGCTCGGCTTTGCCATTTTGAGGTGAAGTTTGTGGACAGGAAAAGCAAAATAAGATTCTATTTGTTTGGCAAAAGGAGTGAAAGGTAGAGTTGTCAAATTCGCGACCCATATCACACTCAAATTGAGTTTTAATAAGTGTACAAAATTGAATAAATTTATCATAAACCTCAGTTTTGTGCTTAAGTGGATAAACCCAAACAAAGTAAGTAAAATCATCTAACAACACAAGATAATAGCGATGATCATTTTTGCTCAACACGGGTGATGTCCAAAGATCACTAATTATATGAAAGGGAGCATAAGTACTAGTCAAGGAAAGGGAAAAAGGTAAGCGCTTATGTTTAGCGATTTGACAAGAAGCACATAAATGTGTTGAGCATTGCTCTTTATTACAAGAAATCATGTTTTTATTTCTAAGAAAGCTGAAAACGTGGTCCCCCGGATGACCGAGACGATGATGCCAAGTCTGAGATGACAGAGTTGCAAGAGATACTGGATAAGAAGTAGACGTCGGAGGAAGTAGACGGACAGTATAGAGGTCCCCCGAGCTGTTACATCTCATGACCAAGCCCCTCGTTTGAAGGTCCTTCACAGAAAAACCAAAGGGGTCAAATTCAACAGATACATTATTGTCTTTTGTGAATTGTCGAACTGACACAAGGTTTTTAATAATGTGTGGGGTATGGAGGACATTAGGTAGAGTAAGGTGTGGGGTGAGGTAGGCTGTGCCAGAACCAACAACCGGAATGCGATTGCCATTACCAACAGAAACAGAAGGAACAACACTTGATCGAGAAATGGTATGGAAAATACCTGTATTGGCAGCCATATGAGAAGACGCGCCTGTGTCCATATACCATGAGTCATCAGGAGGCTGCAATGTCATGGCACTAAAAGCTTGGGGCAAGTCTGTAAGTTGCACGGATGGAGCATCAGATGTAGCAGTATGGAGAGCTTGTGGACGCGAGGAGGGGCCGAGAATCCCGGCATTTAGAGGCCTAACATATGATTGAAGAGGACCACTTGTAGGATAAGGACAAGGCGGTATTGCCCATGGGGCTCCCCAAAAATAGGGAGGGGACCAGGGCTGTGGAGACCAATTTGAAGTCTGATGGTTTGTCCCGTAATGGTAGGGACGAGGTTGCTGCCCACGTTGCTAGTGGGTAAAAGGTTTCCCCCTAGTTTTTCCGCGAGTCCGATTGTGGTGTAGCAGCAATCATAGATGGTGGTGTAGCAGCAATCATAGCCTGATTGGCCTGACTTTCTGAATGGCGGCCACGACGAGTCTCTTCTCGAAGAAGCATGCTACGTGCTGTTGCAAAAGATGGTAGAGGGTTGGAGTTGCTGATGATCGGTCCTACGGTGTCATATTCGCGAGACAGACCATTAATCAACTGTAGGACCAACCTCTGATCACCGACAGATTGATCAACATCAGACAGTTGATCAGAGAGCATCTTGAGGTGCTGACAGTAAGAGGCCATAAAAGAGAAATTCTCCAGTTTGACATGATTAAATTGGTTCTCTAGGTCTGCTGCACGAGCTGTTTTGTTGTCTTGAAAGAGATCCTTGAGGCGGAGCCATGCTTCACGAGCGGTTAGCCCTGGCTTAATGATTGTGAGGAGAAGGTCCTCGGTGATAGAGCCATATATCCAAGAGAGAACAATGGCATCTAATTGATCCCATTTGTCTTTAGAGATGGTAGGATCTGGAGAATTCTTGTCATCGATATGATCTATGACGCAGTGAGCACGGGCAGCGACTTGGAAAAGTTCTACCCAAGAGTGATATTGCACCTTGGAAGGATCGAGAGTGAGCGGGATGAGGTTTCGAATGTTGCTCACGGTCTGGGCTGGATGGATAGTAGGTGATGTTGGAGTTGAAGACGCTGCCTTGTCGGGTGCCATATTAGAGACTTTTTTTTGGTTATATGAAGGTAGAGATAGAAGGGGGAAAAAATGAAAACAGGGAACGAGGGATGGAAATTTCAGAGGGTAGGGCAGTGGAGAGGACTGAATAATTCTGAGTTTCAGCAACCTCTCACTAATACGTGTGAAAAGCACAGCGGTAGAAGGATCGAAGAAGATGAAAAGAACCAGCAACAAGGAAAGATGAAAACAGGGGTGGGATAGCGCTCTGATACCATGTAAGAGGCTGTAATTCCTTGCCTTCCACATTCTATTCACAGAAAATATATAATAGCAATCAAGCATTTACAAAGGAAACCTACCACATACACAAAAGGAAATAAATCAAATCACATCCTAAATTTATTCTTTACATAATTACTATCAGAGGCGACCTACATTCTCTCCTCCTCTACTCCACCTCCGGCACCGGCGACGGCAACCTGCGTTCTCTAAATTTTGCTTCCTTCGTGTTCGGTATAGTTTTGTGGTGGAAGAGAGAAAAGGGGGAAGGTGGAGGGTTCCAGAAATGGAGTTATGGATGAGATGCATCTGTATATGAGATACACTAGTCGGAAGGTGGGCTTTTTTGTCATTTTACATTAAAAAGTTAATTCAAACACTTTTTAACATACAAAAGCTAATCCAAACATTTTTTCAAAAACTCTTTCTCCAACCACTATAAGTCAATAAGCATTTTTGCTCAAAAGCACTTTTGGACCTCAAAAAGCAATCTCAAACACCCTCTTGATAATATGTATCTATATCCTTTGCAAATGACTAAGGGGCTATTTAGTTGTTTTTTCATTAAGTCATGCTTGGATAAAGTTGTTTTTGTAGATTAATCTATTGTCTAAATCGAGAAGGTTTTTGTTGGGAAGAGTTTCTTCATGTATGGAAGAAACATGTTTTTTAACCGGGGGTGACAAATTTGGAAAAACTTGACTTTTTGCATAAAACCCCTCTTACAAGCTTATTGAATAAGCCATTTCTATACCGTTAAGCCACTACCAAACAATCATATATACCTAGGAGAGTAGGTGGCTAGTCTCATTAAGCTCATTAAACTGCTAACAAACAAACCCTAAGAATGTAATAAGTGGGAAAGGAGAGGCGAGTCCTTAAACCCTTTATCTAATCATTAGGGGTGTTCACGGGCGGGGCGGGGCAGGTAGTAGGATTTTGTGAACCGCAAACCGCGGGACAGGTACCCTGTTTTAATAACCAAAACCAAAACCGAAACCGACCGGCAGGGAGGCGGATATCCGCGGTCCGGGTTGCGATTACCCGAAAATCGACCTGTTTTTCGTTTTTACTGTTTCTTCAATAAGAACTTTATATATTTAAACACAAAACACCTAAAGTTACGTAACATAATTGGCCCCTAAACTTTATTTAGTATATGAATAAAGAAGGAGGGGGTTGGAAGTCAAAGTACTAGGTTTTTAGCTCAAGATCTAGAGATAAAGAAGGCGGGGGTTGGAAGTCAAAGTCCTCACCGTCTGGATCCGTGTCAAATATACATATATTATGATAATAAGTATATTAGAGTCCTTATGGTTTGGTTTATCATAAAATTGGCCCCTAAACTTTATTTAGTATATGAATAAGGCATGTGGTTTGCATCTTTTCACAATTTTGATTTCTAGTCAAAAAACCATCCATATAGTATGCTAAGTATGAGGAGAAATCGTTGTTTTACAAATAATTATTACTTTAACATTTTTTAAACTTTATAAAAGCTTGATCATTTTCTCCATCTTAATCCTCAAGTATATGCCTTAAAATTTATAGCTCAAATCAATTCTAAACGACAACCTTTCTTTAAATAATAAAATACATTCAACTTATCAAAGTAAAAGGGTTGATGAATTGGAGATTTATCAATAAGTCTTCTACAAATTGGTTGCGTAAAGTTTACTACTAATCTTTATAATTGGATGGTTAGTTGAATGTTGAATTGCTTCGACCTAATTTTATTTTGATTTTAGTTGGTCCTTGATTTTATCAAAGGCTTTGAACATGCACAAGGTAAATGCGAATAGGGGTGTGCATGGTTCGGTTTGGTTCGGTTTTGAGGTAAAACCGAAACCAAACCGAAAATTTCGGTTTTTAGAAAAACCAAAACCAATCGGTTTTTCGGTTTTTGATTTTCGGTTTTAAGTTCGGTATTTGGTTCGGTTTTCGGTTTTTAATTCGGTTTTTGGTTTTTGGTTTCCGGATTTCAATTTTTTGTCCAAAAATCAAAATCCAAGATCATCAATTCCTGTTTATCGCATCTGAATGTTTAAAAGATAGAGTTGGTGTTTTTATAGAACGATGACTTCAATTTAATATTGACAAACTTACATTATTAATCGTTATCATCATCATAGAATGACTTCAATTTATTATTTGTTTCATCATTTTTTAATTTAAATGTTTTCTATGTGATGTCAAGTCATTGATGGACTCAAGTAATTATGAGAAGGAGAATACAAAGAGTAAAACTATTAATTCGTCGAAAACTAAAAGAAAATTAGCATAGTGCTGGAGATAAATAAGAACTCATAAACAAGAAAATTATCAAAGAACTGGAGATAAATAAGAACTCAACAAAATCTTCCAGTATTTACTAAATAACCAGGGTAAAACTAAAAGAAGTATTTATTCGGTTCGGTTCGGTTTTTTCGGTTTGGTTTTGAATCATAAAACCGAACCAAACCAAAAAAGTCGGTTTTTGAAATTTTAAAAACCAAAACCAATGGTTTTGATATTGGTTCGGTTTTTTCGGTTTGGTTTTTTCAGTTTTTTTGGTTTCGGTTCGGTTTCGGTTTTTTCCTGCTCACCCCTAAATGTGAAGATAAAGAGTTCTGTTAAAAGAACACCCAACCCTTAAGCATAACCAAATTAAATGATATTATCCTAAAAAAAACCAAAATGCTTCTTTGTCAATAGTTGAAGTTTAATTGAGTAGACGAACGCCACAATTTTTTAAAACAAATGATTGGAACTAAAAACAAAGTTTATTGTAAATTATTTTAGGGTTAATGACTTATTAGGGTAAGAAACTATTCGTTTTGTACAAAAAATACCATTGAATGTTTTTTTGTACTCGATATACCATTGAACTATTTTTTTTGTACACATTATACCATCGCAACCGGGAATAGCCGGTTTTGACGTGGATTTGTACACATTTACCATTGAACTATTTTTTTTTGTACACATTATACAATTGAACTCTTTTTTTTGTACACATTATACCATTAACCTTTGATATGTTTACAAAAAATGTGGCAATGACTAGGCAATGACTTTCTTCAAGACTCCACCACTACCACAACCACTACCACCACCTCCCTCCTCCTCCACCACTCTCCAGTCTCCTCCACCACTCTCCAGTTCTCCTTGGCATACTAAAATCCATTCCTCCACCGGAGTTTCTTAACGACGAAGACATACTCATGGACTTCTTGCCGGAAAAGAAAAAACCCACCACCAACAACAGCAAGGGCTCTTCCACTGGGTATAATGGTATAATGTGTACAAAAAAAATAGTTCAATGGTATAATGTGTACAAAAAAAATAGTTCAATGGTATAATTGTACAAATCCACGTCAAAACCGGCTATTCCCGGTTGCGATGGTATAATGTGTACAAAAAAAAAAAATAGTTCAATGGTATATCAAGTACAAAAAAACATTCAATGGTATCTTTTGTACAAAACGAATAGTTTCTTACCCTAATAAGTCATTAACCCATTATTTTATTGAAGAGAAATGAGTGAAACTTATGAGATGGTATAGGGACTGTTTTTGTAATTTTCTCAAAGGTTAACTCCCCTTTACCTCAAGGACGAGAATCATGTATCATTGGAGGACGGTCAAGCAAACAGGGTCATAGGCCTCAAATTGACCGATAATTATTCTATTTTTGACGAGGACAAGGACAACGACGTTCATTTGCGACACTTTAGAAGTTATCATGATGCTTGTTATCGGATTACTTTGAAAATAGGGGAGGGGCTTATTGGAAAGACATTTCAAAACTATAAACCATACTTCGTTGAAGACATAGCGGAGTTGAGTTATGAGGAGTCGCCGAGTCGGTATTGAAGGTATTCTTTAACCTCGAAGGCTATAGTTGGTTCGTGATATACTTGAAGAGCACCAAGACCAAGGATCTAGATTATATTTTCTAGTTTTCTTGGAAAGAAGGTCGAGATAGCGTTATATTAATGGAGAAAGTGTTATTAGCATTAAAGAGGTATTTGCCAAGCTTCAAATTTGAGTCTAGCGTAAATATTGGTAATGAACTAGATATTCTAGATTTTATGGATCCTAGGATGAGTGAAAACAAATATATTAAGATTTTTCAAAAAGACAAAATATCACTAAAAAGAGGGAGGCAATCAAAGGTTGAAGAATGTTTAACACCTTCAAAGCCAAGAGGCAAGACAACACGAATCGAATTATCTCGAGAGCAGATCGAGTCACAATTTGGTAAAACCCAGGAGAAAGCTGCAAAAGAGCTCAACGGTAATAATAATCTTTTGCTTTCAAATTACACTTGGATTTACACTTGAATCCTTTGGATTTCTATATCTTATCAAATGACTCTTGTTTCTTGATGTTCTTTTACAGTTCACCTGTCTACGTTGAAACGCAAGTGCACGAAACTAGGCATAACAACGTGGCAAGGAAAAGATTATGTTGGGGAGAAGAATGAAAGTGACACGAATGAAGAAGAAGATAATGGAGGAGCGATTCAAAACAATACCGGAGAGGCGTCTTTGGATAAAAACATAGTGAGGATAAAGGCTCAGTATGAAGGTTTAGTGACCATGTTCGCTCACCCAATCTCGTCAACAACATCTAAAGCTATGGAGAAGGAAAATTTCAAGAGATATGAGTTGGATCCTGCCACTCATTATAAGCTCCAATACCTTGATGTGGAAAACAACGAGTGGATTTTATTTACTACTGATGAAAATGTTACATTATTCCAAAAAGATAAGCGAAATGTTCGGCTGCATTTGTCAAAATGAGATCCATCCCGTACTTGAATCGAGAAGCTCGACCCGTGTTTAATTTGTTTTCCTATCAGCTCATTTGCTTTGTTTATGTATAAGTTAGTTTCATTATGACAAATAATATGTACTATTAAGGCCTTCTTTTTCTTATGTGTCCTCAAACTCCTAACCCCAACATTCTTTCACAAGCTAAGCATTACAGCCATGAGCCATTACTCAACTTTGCATAATCCACATCAGTTATTATTATGTGCCTATATATAATTAAAACATTTGATGTACAAATAATTATATGGATCACTTCCTTAATATAAATCTAGGTATGATGTGATAATATATATATATATATATAATTAAAACATTTGATGTACAAATAATTATATGGATCACTTCCTTAATTTAAATCTAGGTATGATGTGATTACCTTCTTTTGTAAACCACTAATTTTGTGTTAACCATGTAAACTAATCACAGTCATACAAACCTCTCTTATAATACAAACTATACAAACCCTCCACAACCAATCAAATTTTTTCTTTTAATTTCTTCTTATTTTAATTAATAAGGTTAGATATGTCATTTTGATGTTTTATTTATATATGGTAATTATCCATTTTAATAAAATTAAACATGTTATTTAAGTGATATATATACGTTTTGGAAACCAAATTAATTAAAATATTATCTCTATGTCTCTCACTTTTTAACAAAAATATCTATTCCTTTGCTTTGCTATTTTTGCAGGTTTTCGTGAACACCTGTTTTTTTTTTTCTTTTTTTGAGCTTTCTTATTTGTGATTTTGATTATGCGTCGGGACAAATCGCATCGGGAGAAGTCGGAAGTTGTAGGTTTCAGGTGATGAATTACGGACATTGTGAAAAGGTTGTTTGTCGGTGACGTCTTACAAGACAACGCTGAATTCATATTGTCGTTTAATTCTTCGCACTATACCGTTCATTTGAGTCATCTTCAAACTATTGTGGCATCATTGTTGTTTACAAGATAACGATTTTACCGTTCATCTCCGTCATCAACGATTTCATCTCCGTTTCATTCCAGCGGTCTCTGTCATCTCTGTTTCGTTTCATTTCATTCATGTTTGTCGTTCCAGCGGTCTCTGTCATCAACGATTTCATCTCCTTTTCATTCCAGTGGTCTCCATTTCATCTCCGTTTCATTCCATTCATCTCCGTTTCATTCCAATGGTCTATGACTCTATGTCATCTCTGTTTCATTCCGTTCATCTTGGTCATCTCCATTTTCATCTATACCTGTCTTTGTTTCATTCCGTTCATCTTTGTCATCTTAGTTTCATTAAGTTAGCTGAGTTTCATGAACAACTCTATTTTTTTAAATGAAACCGATGATTTTCTTAGATGAAACTATATCTCATAGATAGATGATGCTTTCGCTAAATGAAACTGGCCATTTTAACATAGTTAAGGATTACGGGAGAATGAAAGTAAAAAAAATCACGAACCATTATGAAACTCATGAATGCTATGAAACATATCTCATGACTACGACACTACGACTGTTTCACTATATGAGTTTTTGTTACGTTGCTAAATATGAAGGTTTCACTATATGGGTAGTAAACAATCATAATAAAACCAATCAAAAGATTTAATTTAATTTTCATTTAAATTAAATATGAAAGGTAAGCATGCCATTTTATAGATTGTCGTTTAAATTGGATAACCATTTAAATTAGATAATTATGTATTTAACTATCCATTTCCTTAAATTATGGTGTATTCGTTTAAAAGAAAAAAAAGAAAAATATTAGTTTTGAAAGCAAATGAGTTTTTAATGGCGATGAATAAGGGGTTTTAATATACTTCCTAATTTGATTTCATTAATAAAAGGTCAGATATACCCTTTTCCACCTTTTTTTTAATTTAATTTTAATTCAAAAAATAAAAAAAGATACCATATATGAAAACATTTCATCTTGACCATCCATTTTCCCAATCAATGGTGTTAGATTGGTTTGTAAGGTTTGTATTCTAAACCTGGTTTGTAAATGAAAGTGACCCTATATATATATATATATAATTAAAACATTTGATGTACAAATAATTATATGGATCACTTCCTTAATGTAAATCTAGGTATGATGTGATTACCTTCTTTTGTGAACCACTAATTTTGTGTTAACCATGTAAACTAATCACAGTCATACAAAAAAAAGATCAACGATGACTATTTGTTTCCTAATTTAAATATAATAAATAATTATTATAATTAAGTAACTACCGCAACACATATGCACAAGGGAAAAATTGGAAAACCCCCCAATTCAAAATAAAGTACACATGTGCAGATTCAAATGTTCCAAACCCCGTCAACCCCAAAGCACTTGTGGACACATGTGTTCTAGGTTGTGCACACGTGTTCTAAGTTGTATACACAGGTGTTCGGGAGGCAGCAACGGTGCACACGGTGGAGAAGGGATGCAGCGGCGGTGCACACGGTGGAGAAGGGATGCAGCGGCGGTGCACACGCCGGAGAAGGAATGCATCAGCGGTGCACACGTCGGAGATGGAATGCAGCGGCGCTGTACAAGATGGAGGAGGACGGCGACGGCGCTACACACGTAGGAGGAGGACGGGGACGGCGCTGCACACGTTGGAGGAGAACGACGACGACGTTGCACATGGTGGAGGAAGACGGCGAGGGCCCTGCACACGGTGGAGGAGGAAGGCGGCGATGGTGCATACAACGGAGGAGCACGAGCGGTGTAGCACACGGTAGAGGAGGACGATAAAGCAGACGGTGGAGGAGGTAGTTGGCGCTTGGCAGCGGCAGTTTAGACGGTGTTGCGCCGGGTGCACCGGTGTTGCACCGGAGTGCATGGGTGTTGCAATAGAGTATAAAATCGACTTCATCTTCTTCAACACACGACTGCAAAATCGATTCCAAAAACCCACTCTAGCATATAAAATATGAATGCAAAATCGAAAAATACGACTGCATCATCTTCTTCCTCCACTGAATCGAACTAGCATCATCTTCTTCATCCAAAATACGACAGCAATTGCATCATCGTTTTCATCCATTAAGTCAAACTAGCGTCATGTTCTTCATCCAATATATGATTGCAAAATCGAACGTCATACCACAACTAAACATGATGAAAATTCTAAAATCTGAAATTCTAATCGATGATCATGAAAATTCTAATTGATTTCATTAATTGCAGAATTAATTCAAAACGGTTTCTTAAAAAAAGGAAAGATATTGATTGAATTAAATGATAACCACCATCCATAATCTCCTGTAAATAAGGAATTACAACTTTTGATTGTTATAGAAACGAATTACGATAATACCCTTGGACGAAAATTTTAAACCAAAACAAATAGAGCATTCTGATTGGATGTTTGAGGGTTAACAAAGTTAATACAAAATTAGTGGTTCACAAAAGAAGGTGAGTCTATATTATATATATATATATAGGGGTGAATATATATAGGGGTGGGTTCAAATGTGAACCACTTTTTGGTTGTGAATGTGAGGACAACCGAGAGCGCGACACGTGGCGGATGACTAGGCGCCACGTCAAGTTTACGGCGGATGACTAGGCGCCACGTCAAGTCTACGGCGGATGACTAGGCGTGATTCATGGGAGGGCATTGAATTAAAGAGGGGGACCACACTCAAAGCCGCCACGTCGCACTCTCGGTTGTCCTCACGTTCACAACCAAAAAGTGGTTCACATTTGAACTTTCCTCCATATATATATATATATATATATATAAACTAACTGACCATGCTCAAGAAAGTAGCACTGTATGATCATGCTAAATATAAGAATCTAAAATTTGTGGCCTTTTAAAGTATGTTTAATATATACATTAAAGTTTGGTATCTAAAAGCAATAAAATACATGCAATCCTTTTTTCTTTCAAAAGCAATAAATAGGTGTATTCATATTATTTATAGTAGTATTTGGAACAAAAGCAGAGGAACTTGCAAGTTGATGTTGATATGTTTTTGAATTGAAGGCTGATTATGTACTTCAGTGTTTACCTAATCATGAGTGCCGTAGTTTTTCTTTAGAAACACTTGATGTCCGACTCGGTCAGACATAAGACCATTCAGATTGTTTATTTTCTCTAACTTCACCGTAAGGTATGCATGGTGTTTGTGGATATACATAATGAGCTAAGGAGCCTTTTACTAATCACTTACCCAGTAAGTGCTCACTAGGTCAGTTTACCTTATCAAATAAACGGACAAGGATTGAGGATCTTATCCCGTAATTAAGCGTGACTACAAGGACTAAAAGTCTTACCCGGTAAGTGAGAGTTACAACCTTTACCCGGTAAGTGCTTACCGGATAAAAACGTTGCATACAATGATGTTTTAATGGACTAAAAACGTTGCATACAACCTTTACCCGGTAAGTGAAAATGTTGATTATTACCGGTAAGTGATTACCGGATAATTGTTGGATAAACAACCCCTAAGTGAGATTTTATCTTGCCAAAATGGGTGTTAGGTACATGTGATTAGAGCATGTGGGAAATGTTTCTTGATACATTATGCTTGTGGAAGCATTCATTCCCACACAACACATACGACACACTGCAAAGTTATAAATGGGTAAAGCAAGAGGCAAGTCCAAATCATTTTTTGTGATATATTTTGTTTTTCAAGGTGTGTATATGGTATACCCATTATTTATTTATCTTTTTGTTTATATAAACATTTTTTTGGGTTTGTTGGCTTTAGTGGTTGAGCTCATTATGTTTGAACCGATTTCAAGCAATCAACATTTATAGACATCATAAACTAGAATACTAAGTGGTGCAATAATTGCATGATTACATCCTTTTATCCTTATTGTTTTTGGTTCAAAATGTGTTATTATTTGAATTGGTATATTTTAGTAACTATTATCTGTTCATGGTTATTGGTGTATGTTGAGTTAGGTCGTGTGCAGAGCTTCCTATACCCAATGAAGATGTGGAGGATCAATGACAATTTAAATGACGTTTTTAGCTACATAGTCCCTCAATATTTGACTCAAGGTAAAATTTTCTAATATTTAGTTATCTCAATTGGTTGGCTAATGTTTTTACGTACTCATTTACGTTGCTACTTCTCATATATCCCATGTTATTACATATACACATTGCCTATTGATATATCTCATGTTATTTCCAAATACATTTGTTCTTATTTCCAAATACATTTGTTCTTATTTCCATAAGGTTTTCGCATCTACTTTGATTGTACAACGGGTTTGGAATGATGTCCCAAGTTTTCCCTTTGTATAATGTGATTTAGTAACACCCCCCCCCCCACCCCCTCTTTTCTCAAACACACACACAACAATGATTTATTCTGGTAATCAGTTGAGTTATGTATTACCTATTTTCATTTATGTCTAATTTAAGCTTTATTTCATTTCTCTTGAACTTCTTTTTTTATACAATTGTGTAGGGTCCCATCTACTAGAGCTTTACTAAATCCACTGTTATGGCAAAAAAAGAATCCATGGTCAAGGGTCTCGAGTAAAAGAAGTGGAGAAGAAAATGGTGGAGTAAACTAGCGATTTATCATCAAAACTGTGGTTGGATTTATAATTGGTTTTTGAGTTGTGGTGGCTTCATGTTTGTTGTTTGCTAAGCAAAGTATGCACAAAGAAATGCTTACTTTTATTTCTCTACAAAGTGTGGTTGGAGATCCGTCGTATTTATTATATATTTATATGTAAATCCATTTTATTTTGAATCTCTGTCCACAAGCATGTGATTTTCCCATTTTTTTATTTCATTTTTGGAATTTTTGACGTCTAATATTATTGGTTCAATTCATTGGCTTTGAATGGTGTTAAAAGTTGCTTATATACACACAATTACAATTAGATTTACAAAACTAAATAATTTAACACAACTATGTTCTAATTTGTCTTGAATTAAGTGTATATATCTCTATTTTAGTTTGTCCTAAAATAAGTATCCCCTTTTAAATTTTAGTGTAAGTGTTCCGCTCTTGATTATTAATAGAGAAATTTTTTCTCTTTAATTAACAATGTTGCATAGTTAGAAATTGTTTACTTTCAATGCTCGACCACATGATACCCTCAATCATATATTTGAATAGTATTAGTAATAGAAACCTTTTGATGTAAACAACATTACTTCTTTGCGACCTCTTAGATACAACATTTTTATCACATAGATTTCTAGAGTTTTGAAGATAGATTGTGCTCTTTGTGTCCTTGAAATAAATGTTCACAATGAAAAATGCACACGGTTTTATTTAAGGTTTTTCACCATAATCAATTAAAGTTATATTGTGTATCTAAATTAAACTCATGTCATATACCCGGCCTACGGACGGGTATAGGGCTAGTTTTAATAATAGTGAACCACTTTTTGGTTGTGAACGTGAGGACAACCGAGAGTGCGACACGTGGCGACTTTGAGTGTGGTCCCCCTCTTTAATTCAATGCCCTCCCATGAATCGCGCCTAGTCATCCGCCGTGGATCTGACGTGATGCCTAGTCATCCGCCACGTGTCGCGCTCTCGGTTGTCCTCACGTTCACAACCAAAAAGTGGTTCACATTTGAACCCACCCCTATATATATATATATATATATATATATATTTATATTTATATGATGTAAGCATATTAGATCAATTGAAATCACTAAGCTTCTACAGACAAGACATCCCTAGAAAATTGAGCAATTAGTTCATTAAGATCTATATAGATTCTCAGTCTATAAAAATTTATCTAGACTTCAATTTGGATTAGCATTTCAGTCCCATTGAGGTACTCAATGGTTGTTTTTCATTCGATTTTTTCGAAGTTTTCTATCAATTCAAACCTTTTTGCGACGTCTTTCATTCTTGTCAATTCTATAAACCAAATTACATATAAATGGCAGTAGGCATCAAGAAACTATGGGTAACATCAACCAAACCCCCCAAACAGGTTAAAAAGGAAAATTTTCACGATGTCATCAAGAAACAACAGTCGTTCATTGGTGGTTGCATTGTAGTCCAATTGTTCAATGTGGGTTAGGAAAAATAATTGTTTTTGAGGACTTTCAACGAACCCATGATAAGCAATTCAAGTAACAAAAGAATAAAAATCAAGAACCATCAAATCGTACCATGGTTTATGAGTTGTCAATAAGAGATTTTACAGATTTATACATAAAAAGGAAATACCTGAAGGATTTTACATATCAATGCATAGCCTTCTCTGTTTTCCTTCGCCTCATATCAGTCACTGCTTTCATTCGCCATATATCAGTCATTGTGCTGAGCAATGTCCCACATCGGACACAAAGTGAACTTGTAATGTGCTTATAAGGGTCATGGGCTACTCCACTCATAGCCAATTGGTTTTGAGTTGGAACCTCACAAACTTACATGGTATCAGAGCAAGGTTCACCCGTGGTTGGTCAAAAAGCCGCACGGACTCCACGTAACCCAAAGTATCCACGTGTTAGGCTAAAAGAACGCCACACGTGAGGGGGCGTGCAGAGCAATGTCCCACATCGGACACAAAGTGAACTTGTAATGTGCTTATAAGGGTCATGGGCTACTCCACTCATAGCCAATTGGTTTTGAGTTGGAACCTCACAAACTTACACATTGCTTTCATTCGCCATATATCTGCTTTCATTCGCCATATATCTGCTTTCATTCGCCATATATCAGTCATTGCTTTCATTTCTCCTAAAGTTTCATCAAGTAACTACAAAACACAATATATAGTACCTAAATCAAACACCCAAATAACAGTTTTACTGGCAAAATGGTTGAGAAAATTAAAATAGCATTCATGACCGAAAGAAAACATCATGTACTGAAAAGGTTAACTTACCGGTTGCTCAAAAAATTCTCAACATTCTCCTTTATAAGATATTGAATTACTATAAACATAGAATAAAAAAAAAATCTTACCAGAACCAGTTGTAATACTAAAGCTTCAAGTCTGTATCATTTTGCCCAAAACCTGATAAAAAAGAGATAAGATTGAGATACCCATTGAAATTGAATTCAAGTTAAAAGCATATCAAGAAGCAACATGGAAAGATAGAATGTAAAGAGTTTAAACATTTTAAAACAAACCCAGATGTGGAAATCATGTATTAAACAAAACACACAGATCAAATCGTAAAAACCTCCTTAACAAATTCATTGGATTATTCATAAAAAGTCAATCAAGAAACCAGAAATACCTTTCTCTTGATAATTTTCTTGAAAGATAACGATTGTTTACACTTATCAACACCATCGCTTCCCCTTTCACATCCACTGGGTAAGAAATAAAGTGGCGTCGAAGGGCTTTTATCCTCCACCGTCAATTCCGATTTTGCAACCAACACAGATCTTTTCTTCTTCCAACCCCATTTGACGTTATAAGACCTGAAAATACAATTTCCATGTGTCAAAAGCTATGAATACTTGAAATTCAGCATGAAAGTGTAATTTTCAAATAAATTAGTTTCACTCTCTTGGTGATTACATGTTTAGGAATTCCTCCCCGTCAGTTCCTATGGGTAAAAAATAATGGTATGTGAACTATTCAAGAATTATTATATATATAAGAAAAGGAAATAATATATCACATACCATTTGCTTGATACTGATACTAAGAAGGCCATCAGAACTATTAGCGGGAATAACAAAACAGAAAACGAACCACGATTGTAAATTTGTGATGGTGAAACCCCATATCGAGAGGAGCCATATATGAAGAAGACTGGATCAAGATGAAAGCCAGAGGAGCCGTATAACCTTGTGAACATCATATGAGTAGTAACAGCTTATGAATCGTGTTAGTAGTCGTCATTGGAGGCCTAATAAATCATCTTTCTCGAAGGTTGTGTTTGATGAATCATATGCTTATGTGTTGCAAGACTTTGACGGCCAAAAGAGACTATTTCTGAAAAATGATGGATTTGGGTATGGGTTTTATATGTGATTTGGGAGAGCACTACGGGGAAGTGGGAGATTGGGAGGGTGGAGGAAGTGGGGGAAGAGTTGTTGCAGTTGCAGAGAGTTAAAGTAGCGTGGGGAAGAGGGGTGGGTCGGATAAGGGGAGGAATGGGAGAGTGGGCTGTAGTGGTTGAAAAAGCCCAATAACCGTAAATAGGTGATTTTAAACGGTCGAGATTGAAAGTTGATTTGATCCGATGGCTGATATCCAAAGAGCGGTTTTTTCACTCACCGTGGTCAATAGATATATAATTCTATTACCGTTATTTTTCAAGTCCACGTTCTTCCAAACAGACTTTTAACTCCTCCTTCTACACGTTCCTCACATCCCCCTCTCCATACCCCTGATTTTTCTCTTCATCTCCCTCTCCCATCCTGCACAAATTCCTCTCCTCTCGTGTTTTCATTCTCCACCCCTCTCAATAATTCCATGATGACATTCAAGTTTTGGATATGTTAGGAAGAAGATGAAGAGCACGGTTTGGAATCTCCTCATGCGTGTTACTGCACCCTCAAGTTCTCTTCTTTATCCTCCCTTATTGCCCTATTCTCAAACACTCTATGTTGCTGATTTAGAATTTTTGTTGGAATGTATTCACTCAGTTGAAGTCAATCACTCGAAATTCAGGAAATTAGGTTTTATTTCAACACACAGAGGTATGTTCCCCCATTATTGCCAATTTTTAGTTTCTCTAATTTATTCACTCAATTGAACCTATTACTCGAAATTGTTGTATTTAGCAGCAAATTGTTGCCGATTTTGAGTTTTCCTAATGTATTCACTCAATTGTGGTCACTTTTTATTGAAATTTTTTGGTTATTTTAGTTCTTCGGATGTTATACAAGTTTGAATTATATGGGGATCTATATATTAATCTCAATTGCATTACATATGTGGTAATCGTAGTCAAGTAATCATATAGATTCTAGATTTGAAATTGGAGCTCATTTGGGATTTTGAACCGGTGTCGCTCTGTTCTCAATTTCTAGATTCGAAAATGGAGTTCCAAAACATGCATGATGTCTTCATTTGATTCAGGGCTGGTTTCATTTTGAGTAAGCCATAATGTTGCCTTGGTGCTGCCATGGATGGCATGATGTTCTGCTACCCATCTTTGCTTCAGATTCATATCATTAGTAGGGGAGAGTAGTATGAGGGTCATGCACATAATCGTTGCAAATTGAAATGATTACGGCTTTAAATATGGTAGTATAGATTTACTATTTCAAAAGCAATAGGATTACACGAGTGGGCTATGGTCTGGTTGCATGAACATTGCTGATTCTGCCATTGTATAGTTGTAAGTTAGTTTCTATTTTGATCAAACAACCCCTTATTATTTATACAATATTTGGTTTCTATATGTAATCTAATTTTGTGTTGTTTTTTTGCTATGTTGGCAGGCATGGATCAATTAATTGTCTTCTATCACATTCGTATTTTTAAGGACTAATGTTCAGAAGCCAATATTCAAATTCTTGTGAATTTCGACTTTTATATCTTTTGTTGGACCAAATAGTACATTTATGTTTAAAGTGTGTTGATTTTTATATGAATTTGTTTGTAGAGAATGTCATGGCTGTTATGGAAAGGCTGCTCAATTAGAAAAGTAATGCCATCACCTTGGTTCACTAAAGGACTAAAGGAGACTCCAGGTGTTTTTAAACTACGTGGTAAGTGGTAACAACTTCATTTCTTTGTTTTCTTAATGTATGTATCAGTGTTTTCTTTCTCTAAATTCGGTTATTAAGTGTTTCACTGGTACGTCTTTTATATTTACTTCCTATTATCTATCTATAGGTTGATCTTGACACGCCTTTTTCCAAATTTTGGTGGATGCTTAAGATTCACTACTGATTGATGGTAAGACATTATTGCCAGAATATCGTTATTCTTTTGATTTCAAACATTTCGTAGTCAAACAATTTGATCAATTGTTTTCTGATTGTTATCTAGGCCTTCACTTGAAAGTTAGTTTTGAAGTTGCAATTGATGATATAGATGACTAAGGGGCCGTTTACTTGCATGGACGGATTTGAAGAGGGGCACACGGTGGCACGGGCCACCGTCAAATTCCTCCGTCGTAGTGTAAAAAATTACGGTGCCACCGTATCAATTTGTCGTGTGCCACCATATATATTTTGAAAATACAATAAAAACAAAAGTTTTCTCTGGTTGAGTTGGTTGGTTTCTTGCCTTGTAACCATGAGGTCATGGGTTCAAGTCCTATTAGAGACATTTTTTTTATATTTTTGCTTTTAATTTCATATTTAGTGTTTATATAAAAAATTGCTTGTACCAAGAATTGAACTTGAGACTTTACCTTTGAAAGTCAATGAACAAACCACTAAACCAATAGAGATTTTGTGAAAACTTTTATTAAATATGTTCTTTATAGTTAAATGGTGCCACCGTCTGAAAAAAGTTCTAGATCCGTCCCTGTTTACTTGACGCTTACCTGGTAAGTGCTTATCGGGTCAATTTACCTTATGGGACGATCATGAAAAAGACTAAAATCTTACCCGATAAGAGTGATAGCATGAACCGAGAGTCTTACCCGGTAAGTAAGATCAACAACTCTTATCCGGTAATAGCTTACCGGGTAAATTGTTGCGTACATTACCGTTTTTGTGAGACTAAAATATTGTCCGATATGGTAGGTGATAATGTTC
The DNA here is from genome assembly GCA_030169165.1 of Centaurea solstitialis. Lineage (NCBI taxonomy): Eukaryota > Viridiplantae > Streptophyta > Magnoliopsida > Asterales > Asteraceae > Centaurea > Centaurea solstitialis. Next base: position 16,812,939 of record CM058042.1, read on the forward strand.
AATTTAACCCGTAAGCACTTACCGGGTAAGCGTTCAAGTAAACAGTCCCTAAGTGGAAATGTAATGTGCATTTATCCTCGTGTAAATGAGATTACAAGTTTCCAAAATTATATAGTAGGGAGTCTTGGCCATGAAATACTTGAAATGAAGATTCAATGATCATGCTTGGTGGGATGCTAATGTTTTACAATGCTTAATACATGCATTTCAGGATTCTTGACCTCAATTGCAAATAGTTCTTGACATACAAGATGTTTAATTTTGATTGTGAGCTATGTGATTTTTATTATTTAGTTATTTTACTTGTGTTTTGATCATGTTTTCAGATATTAAAGTAAAGGAATTTTTTTGATCAATTTGGCGATTTTATGACCAGGTAGTTTTCTTACCTTGATACAAGAACACAGGATTTATCATGCAATATATACCTATAAAGTATTTAGGAATAAGTGCATATTTTAAGCCAAAAATTATGAGATTTGATTATACCTAGGGGTGAGCATAACCGGGTACCCGCCTATTTTATAAGGAACCGGAACCGGAACCGGCGGTTCCTGGAATGAAGGAACCGGAACCGGAACCGCTTACACCGGTTCTTCATATCTTGGAACCGGTCCCGGAACCGCCGGGAACCGGTTCCGATACCGGGTACCCGGTCTCGTTTTTTTCAAACATTTCATACTTCTAATAACCCAACTGAAATTAAGAAAATACCAAATTCAACCATGAATAAACATACAATTAGAAATTTGGTTATTAAAGTAATTAAAAAATCGTCATTATACTTAAATTGAAGACAAAATTTAATGGCAGTATATTAATTTCAAAAGTAATTGGCTTTGGCTAATTCCTTTGCAAGAATGAACGTGATAATCTATTGGATGGATCACATTGGCTTTGGAATTCCAAAAGTTAAGTTGTTAGATGTATCCTTTTATTACCGAAGCATTTCATTTAAAATTTCAAAAGTTGTGTTCTCAATAGCATCTCCCTTCATATGACCAAACAGAAACATTATCACTAAATCGAAAGCATTAGAAAACTGTATTTACCAAAATATATATACATATATATAGTGGGTATTCGATGGGACCGGGTACCCGGCGGGTAACGGTTCCAAAAAAATGAGAACCGGAACCGGAACCGGTCTTGATCGGTTCCATATTTTAGGAACCGGAACCGGAACCACTCACATCGGTTCCGGTTCCGGAACCGGCGGTTCCAGTTCCTAAAGCGGGTACCCGCTTTTGATGCTTACCCCTAATTATACCCATATCCACAAGACCACACTAAGTACAACACCTTGCAAATAATAAATCATTCAGAAAGCTATTTCAATCTTATTAGGAAAATCCATAATGCAACTACAAGTACTAATCTAAGTTACATGATACATTCACGGTCATTTCACGATAGTAAATGCCAATAAGGATGATTACAACATGATGCTTATCTGGCCAAAACAAGCATAAGTGTTTTCTACATATATTGAACAATTGGTTTTCAGCATTCATTTCTTAGTTAAAATCTATACGAACACAAGTTCACGCCACTCAGATTGTCATACATTATTCTTTCTGAGTAAGATTTTAGTCCAAAAAAATGGTTTCGTGTTCTAAACACTTTGCTCCATACGCTAACCATCGTAAGATTCGTCGCCCTCAATTACCCAGTAAGACTCTAAGTGTAACTCTGATTACACTTGATCAGAAATCTAGAAACTCGAAATTAAAATTCGGAGGTAACATGTACACATCTGAGATCTCTGAATTAGCATGATCTCAACTCTGAACACTTATCATCATAACTCTTAATTTAGTCCGGACAACAACTTATCATAAAGCCAAAGCTGTGTTTTGCCGTTTCGCAGGTCACTTTGTTTGGCTAAACTGTCCTGATTAGCAACTATGTCATCTTTAAGATCACTTTACTCATGAGGCAACTTCAGACCTCTATGGTCTGGTGAACAAGATTCCAACCATAACAACTTATGTAATAATTAATTTCATCTTTTTGTTGACACGTAGATCTTTTATCTACAGGCATCTAAATGAGAAAGAGGAATGTCTTCAAGGAGGCACTTCAACATGTTCAAATCCTTAAAAAAAAAATTACCTCCAAGGGTTCAGAGGTGCAAGTCCATTCATTTTCTTTGTATGGGGTTCAACATGCATGTCGATGGTTCAACATATTCAACATGTATGCTCACAACTTATTTTTTAATTTCCTTACAGATTGTAGGCATAAAGGCCACATTATTTAGCCTAATCTGCACGCTGAAGCTCAAGCTAGAGACTTTGAACAAATGAGCAGATAGAACAAATGCCTAAATCATCCAGAAACGCAAAAGACAATAAAGAATGTAAAGACTAAAAAAGCTCATGCAATTGTTTTTTCCAAGTGCTGGTTGATTCTCTTTCCCTTATGTATCTTTTTGATGTTTGCTCAATTTTGTACATTCTTGATTTTATATTTTCGGATTTGTTATGGTCCTGCTGTCTAATGCAATTTTTTGGTATGGTTAATTTCCATGACATATGAATTTTCTCTTTTATTACTATAGAGATTGTTTGGCTTCCATTCAAATTTATGTGTTTTGGCTTTAATATCGATCAACTTCCATATTTATGATAGTTTTTTTCTTCTTAATAAAAGTGGAAGATAGACCCGGTAGAAACTACCGTAAACCGGTTCTTTTGAAAACCGGTTTTGATAGACCCGGTTAGGTTCTCCAAAAAACCGGTTCTGGTGACCGGTTCCGATAATTCTAGCCGGACCGGTTCTCAGACCCCATTTTTTCAAAAAACATTACTAAAGGAGGTCTCTTAATCTCCTTTTGCAGATAGCATCATTAGCGCCTATGCCAGCAATTAAAATGTCTTCATTCAGCAATTCCAAACCAAAAAATGGAAATCACATATCCGTTTACTTTGCATGAAACAAGCACATGCTTGGTTTTATAGCATTCACAACCCACACCAATTTAAAAAGTTCTAGCCTGCTAATAAAACCTACGACTTCAATATACAAATTCTTCATGAAGATGCAGCAAAATTGGTACTAATGAACTCACAATGAAATAAATATAGCAATACACCACCCTATATTATATAAACTCATTACATCTATAGCCTCTGGCTATGAATTCATCAAGTAAGCTATTCAATTGACACCACCCAACTACATTCACTACAAGTTAAAATTGAGTAAAACATTAAACAAAACAATATTGGAAGATGAGGTTAATTAACAAAAAGAGGGATCAAAAAACGACGACGAAAAAGAAGAAGAAGACGACGACGAAGAAGAGGAGGGAAAAAAACAGGCTTTTGTAGAACTGGTTCTCGACCCGGTTTTGTAGAACATGTTCGGTTTTTACCGGAACTGGTTCCAATGGGTAGGGTTTTTGGGTTCGGATTCCGCTCGGACCCGGCCAGGTTCTCGCCAAAACTGGTTTTTGTTTTGGCCAAAAAAACCATTTCGGTTCCGGACCCGAACCGGTTCTCGCCAAACCCGGATTTTGAGCATCTCTACGTTTCACATATAAAATACTTATAGCTACAAGGACAACTAATGAAGCTATCATAATCCTAAAAATTTGCTTCGATTTTGGCCGTTGAAAAAATCCCTCAAATAACAATAATATGTGATACAAATTATGTATCAATTATGAGTATATAAGTCATCAAGATTTGTTATATCTTTATATGTCTTGTGTAATTATACGTTTACAAGTTAACTATTCTCTCGTAAGACCCTAAACCTCTTAAATTTCTAAATTAGGACAAACGAATATACTGTTGCGATCATTCTTTTTCGTGATTAAACGTTACAATATCCACTTTTATTTTCAATAAAGATTAATAACTCTTGTATGTTTTTACAACCTTCTTTCGCTTTCTTAACAATGTATAAATAATTGTATTGAATTTTAATTCTTGATTTGAATGTTTTACATTTCACTGCCATAAATCCTTAAAATTTGTTCGGGTTTCACCTTTAAAAAAATTCCTCAAACGAGAATAATATGTGATCCAAAGTATGTATTCATGAGTGTATAAGTGATCAAGGTTTATTGTATCTTTTGTATCTTGTGTCAATTTTAGGTTAAAAAACTAAGAGCATCTCCAACAGCATTGCTAAAATAGAAAAAAATGAGTTTTTTCTTCCTAAATTGCTCCAACAGCATTGCTAAACCGTTTGCTAAAATAGAAAAAATTGAAGTTTTCTCTAAATATAGAGATTTCTCTAAAACTTCCAAATGATGAGAGAGAAACATTATTTTAATGTATTCCACCAATGACATAATTTATTGTTTAAAATTTTTTAAAAAAGTTTATTCGAATAATAAATATGAGAAAGGTTCAAACAAGAACAAACTCCATTTGCAAGAACAAAGGAACAATTCTAGATCACATATGATGTGGGCCCATGTGGGTCCCACTTATTAAAAAATCACATATGATTCAGATGGATCCCACCACTAAATCATATATGATTTTTTTAATATGTGGGATCCACATGGGCCCACATCAATGTGTGGCTCAAAATGGTTCCTTTATTCTTGCAAATGGAGTTGTTCTTGTATGATCCTCCCTCTAATAAATATAATGTATATTTTAATAATATAGATGGTGATAGATTATCTAAATTAGCAAAGCTGTTGGAGATGAAAAAATATAGTTTTAGAAATTTTGAACTTCCATTCTCTATTTTAGAAAAAATACAACAAAGCTGTTGGAGATGCTCTAACAATTTTCTCATAAAACCCCAAAGTTTTTAAAATATTTAAAATTTAGACAAATAAGAATACTATTGCCACAAGTTTTCACACCCGCCGATGCGGCGGGTAGGATTTACTAGTATATATATAAAAGAGAAAGGTTTAAATGAGAAGTTTTAGTAATGAATTTTATGATGTATATTATGGCGATGGTCAACACATTTAAAAACGAATATCGTATCTTTGTCAAATTTTCAAATATAATTAAGGGCTAAAAGCATCCGTCGTTTACTTCTTTTAGTGTACATTGTGTCTTTAAAATTTTTTATACTTTAAAAGGGTTAAGTTCTGGTGAGACCAAATCTTTTTGGTGAGACCGATGAAACCAACATATTTTACTTGAAACTTCACATCAAAACATTTGTGAAGTTAAAAAAAATTGAATATTCATCGTTAAAACATACTAAAAAGAGTAAATTACGGATTTGGTCCCTGTGGTTTTCATTTTTTTACTACTAAGGTCCATAAACTCAAGAAATTATGGATTGGGTCCCTGTGGTTTTCAATTTTGCACTACTAGGGTCCCTGAACCTAACAACTTCCATTAAAAAAATTAATTTTGTGATAAAAAGTCTAAAATGCCCCTATTTTGTCTTTTTTCTCTTCTTTTTCCAAGTCTATGTTAACCAAAAGTCATCACCCTTTATGTATATATATATATATATAGAGAGAGAGAGACCCATAAACACACATGTTACACACACATTTATATATATATACACACACACACACACACAAATACACACACATATCCCTGCAAATAAGAGGTGGGTTTTCATGGAGGAAGCAAACAAGTGGTGGGTTTTCACGAGTGTATTTTCTTACCAAATTACCAATTTCAGTGGGTATTTCTTCATGTGGGGTTGCAAGTGAAGAAAACCCATTAAGAATCCAAACTATCTACTTATGAAGATGATGATGGTGGTAGATGAAGACGACAAGTGTTGTGGGTTTTGAGACGACAATGGTTACGGTTGAAGGTGATCATTAAAAGGAGATGGGAGGGAGGTTGTTGGTTTATGGTGAAAGTTCGACGGGATCATGGGTCTCTGTGGGTGAAAAAAGAGAGCAAAGAGTTTGATGCGGAAACAATCGGATTGAAATGGCTAAATACAACTGACAAGACTCGAAGAGCAAAGATATATCCAAAAGTGGATTTTTGACTAAAACTCCAATGAATTGATCAAAACTAAAATTGATTTACAATGAATGATAATAATCTTATTTATAATCTAGCCTAACAAAAAGATAACTATGAAACTGAAAATCTAAACCAACTATAAAACTAACAAATAATTAAAAATAAACTAATAATAATCCTAAAAATACGAAATAGTAGAATTAATATTTATTTAGGTTTTTTCCATTATCATTATCTATATTTCCTACATCAGAGTTGGTAATTATATATGCTTGTGTGTGTGTGTTTGAACACTATATATAGAGGGAGGTTCATTTGTAAACCTCAAATATCTTGTAAACCGTGTAAACCAATCCACACCATTGATTTTCAAAAATGTTTCCATATTTCACATTCCGATATTTCTATAATCATTTACTTACCATAAATTTCACATTTCCATACTTTCAATGAATCCATATCCTCCTTTGATTTTTTTGATCAAGGGCCACGATGGGTTCACAAATTTTACAAGATATTTGAAGTTTACAAATGAACCTCCCTCTATATATATATATATGTGTGTGTGTGTGTGTGTGTGTGTGTGTGTGTGTGTGTGTGTGTGTGTGTGTGTGTGTGTGTGTGTACCAAGTAAAAACCCATTTGGAGAAAGGTAATGTTTCAGGTAAGAAAGATCACAGTGATGATAGCTTCATAGATATATATAGATATGGGTATTATACATTAAATGTATATGTGTGTGTATTATCTATATACACATTTACCAAATGTGATTTCACTATTCATAAGCACAGTAGCCAAAAAGATAATAATATAATAACAAAAGCAAGAAAAATGTTTTCACTTTTGGTTCCTAACTCTTATGGTTTTACTAAAAGTGGTCCTTGAAGTTTTAATTTTACTTTAGCATTTATAATAGAGTAAGTGAAAAACAATTTTGTTTTTGGTCCCTGACATTTATAGTTTTCTTGAAAGTGGTACTTAAATTTCAATAAATCAATATTTGGTAATTGAGGTATCCATTTGCTTTCAAAATAGTTCGTACTTTGTAACTCCGTCTAAAGACTCCATTACAGAAAGGGGCAAAATCGTCCAACAATGTTTTGTCTCCTTTTACAATACTTTTATTCTTTCTTATATTTCTAAAAATTATGAAACTTTAGAAACCAACTACTAATTAACTTCAATATATGTATAACATATATAATATGCGAAGGTTTCATTTACAAAACACGTAATCTCACCAAACTATACAAACCATTTACAACTTGAAAAGAAGCTTTTTTGGTATTGACCAAACTAAATTAATATTATAGGCAATAATTAAAAAAATGTATTTGATTTAATTAAATTAAATTTATAATAAAAGAAATTGATTTCCAGAAAAGAAACGTTTTTGGTATTGATGAAGCTAAATTAAAAATATAGGCAATATTTAAAACGTATATTTCATTTTAATTAAATTAAATTCACAATAGAGAAAATTGAGGAAAGTGGGGAATGGATATTTGCATAGGCCAGTGTGTGCCGGGTTTCTGGGGCAGAGTGAAACGTACCTAACAAAAGCACCGGTCACTCAATTCCAATAATTCTCTACCAAATAAATGTTCTCTCCGCACATAAATATTTTGTAATACAAATATGTTTCGTAATATAAAAAAATTAAATTTGTAGGCATCTAAAAATTCAAAAATAATCATCCTTATATTAATCGGTATAGTTAACTAGAGATATTGACCACAACAAAACTTACATTAATCCGGTTTCAATTTATATTATCTGATAAGATTTTATTTTCTAGGTTAATAATGAATCACCACTTGAGTCATAGTTGTTCTATTGATTTATGTTACATTTGAACTGTTTTTTGTTGATTTATGTAGTTATAATATATTTTTATAACCTTCTCTATCCCTGTAACGCGGGATAAAAACCTCGTATATATATATATATGATATAATATAACATATATAGTCCTAGTGAATATAGAAAAGGACAAAAAGAGAAAAAAAGAAATAATAAAAATTGATATTAAATGTGGAAAGAAGAAAAAAAGACAAATTTACCCCTAGGTAATAAATGCTGGATAAATGATTGTTAGGTTCAAGGACTCTAGTAGTGCAAAATTGAAAACCAGAGGGACCCAATCCATAATTTCTCAAGTTTAGGGACCTTAGTAGTAAAAAAATGGAAACCACAGGGACCAAATCCGTAATTTACTCTACTAAAAAACACTATCGAATTTTTTTTTTCCAAAAAAAGGTTAAAAAACGAAACCTTCACAACATTTTTTTTGTGAAGGTTCGCATTATATATATGTAACCTTCACAGAACTTGAGCTGTGAAGGTTTCCTTTTTTAGCTTGTTTTCGATATTTTGTTGCATCGAAAGTGATTTTTAAGTCTGCGTATTCGAGTTTTATGTACATTCATGGTGTTTTTTTTGTGAAGTTTCATACGTTAGGTATTGGTCTCACGCGGTCTCACGGTAACAGTTTGGTCTCACATCCTAAGTCACTTTAAAATGGTACTCAAACAACTTATTTATTATAACACTAAGGCTATGCACACCCATATTTCCCATCCCAAACATTTCACTTTTTAATGTCACATCAGCTTTTTCCTAACCCTCTCTTTACCATCCCATAACCCTCTACAACTTTTACCCAACCCTCTCACACAACACACACACAACACACACACAACACACACACAACACACACATATCTTACAGGCTCGTTGGCGGTGTGGTGAAACCGCAAAGGTTGTGAGCCCGCCGGCTTCAATCCTGCACACCCAACCTGAAGAGCCCGCCGGCTTCAATTCCCCTAGCCGCCCCCAGCCCGCTGTCTTACCCTATCACCGGTGCGACTAGCCTAATGAGACGTTTGGTTAGCAAAATGGAATTTGATGCAATTGGAATCCTTCAAAGACTTTGACTTTGAAGGAATTGGAATAGAATTCACTGGAATTTGACCACGCGGTTAGTTTGTACTAATTCAATTTCTTCGCTTAAGCCAGAATATTATTAAATTCCAAATTGTAAAATTCAATTAAATTCAAAGAATATCGTCAAGTTCATTCCTCGAACCGAACATCAACAAGGAATTTATTTTTCTAAATGTCATCAAATTCCTTTGAATTTCGTGAACCAAACAACCTCTAGCAACTGATTACCTTTTAAACCATTTATACAATTAAGAGACAAGAGATGAATCGCTACAATGTGAATCTTGTTTGGCAAAAGAAAATGTTTGCCACTTAATGGTTATAGAACCCTTTGAATGTTTTGTACCTTGGGCCTCTCTTAACCATTCTCAATGATTACCAAACAATCATATCTCATTTTACATTGTATCATACGAGTCTCTTAATTATTTTAATCACTTAATCATCCAATACCAAATCATTCATTACTTATATGAATGATGATTATATGACGCTATATGTGATAACACTTGCATTTTAATATTTAATTATTTATTAAAGATAACTTTTATTTTATATCCTCATTTCTTACCCTTTTTGCCCAATTTTAGTCATTCCAAACTCCATTTGAGGTTTTCTGGGAAAATTTAGATTCTAATCATCACTTCTAAATTACAAAAGACACACCAAATTGGCTTCATTTCATCATGAAGAAACTATAAAAATCAAGACTACATTAAACTTCTGCAAATCAACATCGATCGAATACTTAGAGAAAAATATTTATTTACACGTTAAATCTAAATACCCTCACTATACTTGATAATATGTATCTATATTCTTTGTGAATGACTAAGGGGCTATTTGGCTTGGTTTTCCATTAAGTCATGTATTAATAAAGTTATTTATGTAAAGTAATCTATCTGTATAAATCCAGAAGGTTTTTTTGTTTCTTCATGTATGGAAGAGGCATGTTTTTAATTGGGAGTGGCAGATTTGGAAAAACTTGACTTTCTGCATAAAACTCCTCTTACAAGCTTATTGAATAAGCTATTTCCTATACCATTAAGCTACTACCAAACAATCATAATACCCAAGAGAGTAGGTGGTGAGTCTTATTAAGCTCATTAAACTGCTAACAAACAAACCCTAAGAATGTAAAAGATGGAAAGAAGAGGGGAGTCGTTAAACCCTTATCTCATCATCCTCTAATTTATGTATTTCCATATTTCAATTTTAGAATTTCTACCCATTTTTCATTTTTGCAAATTCTCTAAACCGGTTTTGGGTTGGTCTTGTTTGCAAGGATGTTTGCAACATTGATGAACCGTAATATTGGTTAAATTGTACCAAGCCATACAATTTTGGTCTACTTGTAGTCTCATCTACTCTTGAAAGTATCCAAAATGAACCATTCCATCCGGTCTGAGTTGATCCATACAACAAGAAATTCCCGATATCTCCAAAATACCTAATTAAAAATAATTTAAACAAACCAAAAAATTGTATAATGTGGATCATCAAAATACATCTAAAAGTGTAACTTGAAAATAAGTTTGATGACATATGTATAACATATCAATACACTATCTTCCAAATCAAAATTTCTTATAGAAAAAATATAGGAAAGATAAAAAAAATGAATATGTATCATAAAATATGATCCTAAATCGGCTATTTGTTTTTATTTAATTAGATAAAACTAAAATAAAAAGGTTATGTACTAAAGGTGTGTTTGAGTGTGTTTACGGTGAAAAATGCTTATCAACTTATCTCATTCCCCAAAAAGTTAAAACGTTTTAGCTTTCTAAAACAACTTCTTATTAGCTTTTTAAAAAAGAAGATAAACTAATCTAGAAACTTCAAAAACAACTTATTACTATTTCAAAAAGGAGATAAGTCATAAGCAACTTCAAATAAGACACTCTCAAACACCCTCTAAGGCCATAAGTAGTGGTAGGCTCGGCTCCGTCGGGTTGGCCATGGCGGGCTGGCGGGCTGCAGCAACTTCCGGTGCAGCAAAGGCAGCTTTCCCATGCCGCTCTCTCTCTCTCTCTCTCTCTCTCTCTCTATAACGTTCTTTTTTTCCTATTGTATTGGGTATTTGATTTGAGAGGGTTTGGGTATTAATTTAGGGCTGCAGATTATAATGGGTTTATGAAAAGGTGATGTGGCTTAATGTTGGTAGTGGACTCGGGATGAGATGACTTGGGTTATAGGGATGACAAAAAAATCCGAATCCGATGGGGAAACCCGAAACCCGAAATAAATGGGGCGGGTTTGGGGACGATAAACGGGGACGGGGACGGGGACGGGGAAAACCCGCTTATTTTAAAAGGGGGACGGGGACGGGGGGAAACCCGATTATTTTAAACCCGATTACCCGATTAAATCCCCGAATATTTCCCCGATTATATCCTCGAATATATCCTCGATTATATCCCTAAAATTATTTTTATTTTATGATTGTTTAGTAGACAATACATTATATATAGCTACATGATTTTTATGTTTGGTCATATATATACTTTAACATTTCAACTGTTAATATTTTGGATGCATTTAAACTAGAGAAAGTAATTTTTATAGCCCTTCTGTAAAACCCATTCCACCTCCTAACCCCTCTCCCTCACAAATTCATCATATAGCCATCATCCCCGCCCCATTCTCCCCGCCCTAGGGCGGGTTTCCCACTTTCCGATCAACCACCGTGTCTCCGTCGGCTGCCGGAGACCAAAACCAGCCTCCCCGCCCCATACACCCCGCCCTAGGGCGGGGTTCTCTAATTTTCAATTTCTGTCCCTGTCACACCACTTTAAGAAATTGACTCATTTGGCCCTCATACTTCACCCCGCCCCACACACCCCGCCCTAGGGCGGGTTTGACTGATTTTTTGACATTTTGACCCGTGATTTCTCTAGACCTCCGTGACTTACCCAAACCCTACCTCCCTCTATATAAGTTTTTCACTCTCTCATTTCATTTCACTCTTCTATCTCATCTTTTTTTCACTCTCTCTTCTAACTCTCTTATTTTTTCAATCTCTCTTATAATTCTCTTCTAATTCTCTTCTAACTCCATTCCAACTTCTAATTGAAATCCTAATGGCTGGAACTTCACGACCATTTTCATCTTCAAACCCACCTATCGGTTCTCAAATAATGCCAAAGAAGGTTCGAGAAAGCATCGAAAAGACTGTAAAAGAAATCGACGAGCTAGAAGCACACAAGAACCTGAAACTGGCGGAGAAACGCCAGATCCAAAAGTCGATCGACGAACAAAAGGCGATAATCAGGTCGACCAACAAAGACATTCGGAAGCAAGAACGCCAAGTGAGTCTCATAGATGCCGAGATCCCCATGATTGACGAAGAGCTTAAGGATAAATTCATCTTGGTTGCGCACCTTAAGGGACTCTATCCGGAGGATCCGTAGGGAACTATGATTTTATGCTTATCTTCTGTTTGTATTTTTCTAGTTTAGTAGTTGTTTAGGAAGTCGTTGTTTATGTATCAGTTTCTTATGTATGTTTGAAATGTAACCTTTTTACGTCTTAAATATATTAGTTTCAACATCCCCAACTTTCACAATGATGTTTAACACGAAAAACACCAAATTTATTAGGCTAACCAACACCTAAAAAAGACTGACCTCCAAACACAAAATGTAACTTTTTTATATCTTAAATATATTTTATTAAAAATTGAAATAATAAATATCTATTATTATAATTAGTATTATAATATAGAGAAATTTATTTTGATAGCCATTGAAAAATAGCACGAATCAGTTTTAGCCTCTCTCTCCAAGCAATTCGCGATGTGTTAAATATCTATTATTGTGGTTTTTTTTAATGTGTTAAATATAGTTTTTTAACGTCTTGAATGTTAACTTTAATGTCTAGATATGATGTGTCACACTAAATAGATATGTTTTATTAATGCAACGCAACTGCTCTAAAAGTTACACACTTAGCTAATTAAACTGGAAATGTTGGTAAAGACTATCGCCTTAGTACTAACCTTTTCTTTGAGTTCTCTTTGAGCTATTTGCGCAGGATAATGGATAACGGATTCATAGCATCACTCCAACAACAATTGCAAGAAGCTAACAACGAAATTCAACGTCTTCGAGCTTTGCCAGGACCATCGATGACTATTCCAATGTCTATTCCTCCTCCATATCCTCCTCAATATCTAAGACCACCACCGCGACCACAGTTCAATGCCTCAATGCCATTTTCAACTGTGAACCAACAATTCAACAACGTACGACCATCTTTACCACAAGTTCCACCACCAATACCTCATGGCCCGCCACCTATGCCTCGAGGTCCACCTTCTATGCCTCAAGGAACACCCATGTTCACGTTCGAGCCTTTTAACAATGTATCCCAACAAATTCCTATTCCTGGTCATATACCTACAGCTGCTAGTTCCACCATTCATACGACAATACCACCCAGTACCGGAATCTCTTCTAGTTGTATTCCAACGATCCCAATAAACGTTGAAGACCCTCTGAACGTACGACTGAAGTCCCTAGAAGAACAGAATCAAAAATTGTTCGCATTACTCACAAAGCTACCTGGAGTAGCAGTACCCGTCGAAGTCGAACCTAAAACTGGATTTCAGGCTTCACCGTTCGTTGATGAATTAGCTCTTGTTGACGTTCCTAAGAAATATACTATACCAGCTTTCGCAACAAAATATTCTGGAATCACAGATCCGGTCGAACATATAGCACAGTACAAGCAACTTATGTGGACAGTTCCTATACCGGCGCAATATCAGGAAGTCTGCATGTGCAAAAGCTTTGGATCAACTTTAACAGGAGCAGCATTACAATGGCTTATTAACCTAAAGCCAAAGAGTATTGGATCATTTGCAGAATTGGTGAACCAATTCACTCGACAATTTGCTAGCAGTCGTAAGATGGAGAAGCAGACCAGCGACCTGTACTATATCGTACAGAAATCTGGAGAAACAATCCGCGACTACTTCAACAGATTCAATGCAGCAATGATTGAAATAAAAAATTGCGACGTGAAAACAGCAATCGAGGCATACAAGCGTGGATTAGAAGATTCCTCTGGATTATATCTGGAATTAACGAAATATCCACCAGAAAACTTCGACGACGTACGAGCTAGAACACTAGCTTTCATGAGAATAGAAGATGATGCTCTCTTCCGACGAAAGCATTCCGCAGAAAAGAAACCTCTTGGTGCTCAAAAACATGACTTTAAGCATAAAAGAGTAAACAAGATTGGAAATCCTCGATACGAGTCAAAAACTCGATCAAGCAAAGGTACTGTTAAAATACGATATCCAGAGTTATCTACTTACAATTTTGCAGGTACATCAAAAGATTTGGTGGATTCGCTACGAAAGATTGATGCAAACGTACGATGGCCAAAGAAATCTGATAAACCAAGCAAGGACAAAGATCAGAATAGATGGTGCGACTTCCACGACGATCATGGTCATACAACGGATGAATGCATCAGTTTAAAGAAGGAGATTTCATATTTGAAATCTAAGGGGCATCTAAAAGGCCTCATCCCAGAAGAACAAGGACGACCAGCGTCACCGGTTCATACAAAAGTCATAAACTGCATCACTGGAGGATCAGAAGTTTGTGGACTTACATATTCAGCTGCAAAGCGACATGCACGAGATGGTCCAAACGAACATCCTATCCCCGGAGAAGCCAAATCAAAGACAGAAAGAGAGCTCGATGCAATGGCAATCACGTTCGACCAAGACGATACACAGGGGGTCCATCATAAACATCATGACGCTCTAGTCATACAGTTGACAATCGGAAACTGTTCGACTAAGAGAATATTGATTGATGGAGGTAGTTCGGCTAACGTTATTTTTGCAGATACTCTTAAAGTCATGGGAATCGAACGGTCAGAAATCGTACGACGAAGTACTACTCTGATTGGATTCAATGGAGACTCGATGAACACTCTCGGAGAAATCATCTTGCCTGTCTACGCCAAAGGCATCAACAAACAAACAAAATTCAATGTTGTGGATTGCCAATCAGCCTACAATGTTATTCTTGGAAGACCATGGATCCACGAGATGAAAGCAATTCCTTCGACATACCACCAGAAGATCAAATTTCCTTCTCCATGGGGAATTCAAGAAATTGCTAGTGAGAACAAAGTCGCACGAGAATGCTACAAGATTACGATGAAGACAAAGTCGCAGGACATCTAGCAATTACAGAGCCAGGATGAGAGGAAATCGAACGATGATCTTCGGCTAGAAGAAGTCGTCCTTGATCCTAAACATCCTGATCAAAAAGTCTTCATAGGAGCCTCGTTCCCCCCTGACATAAAAAATACGATTATATCTTTTTTGCAGGAACATTCAGACTGTTTTGCATGGTCGCACGAAGATATGGTTGGAATAGATCCAAGCATTATATCGCATAAACTGAACGTGGATCCTACTTTCAAGCCCATTAAACAGAAACGTCGCAAGTTCGCGCCTGAAAGAAATAAAGTGATCAACGATGAAGTTGACAATCTGCTTAAAACAGGGAAGATCCGAGAAGTCAAATATCCAGAATGGTTGGCTAATGTAGTCGTCGTACAAAAGAAGAACGGAAAATGGCGAGTCTGCATTGATTTCACGGATCTAAACAAAGCTTGTCCAAAAGATCCTTTTCCTTTACCTCATATTGACGCCATGGTTGATGCGACAGCAGGACATGAATTGTTAACATTCATGGACGCATATTCAGGATACAACCAAATATTGATGCACACGGACGACCAGGAGAAGACTGCATTTATGACAGACAAAGGCATATACTGTTACAAAGTTATGCCATTTGGTCTCAAGAATGCAGGATCAACATATCAAAGATTGGTTAACATGATGTTCAAGGAACATCTTGGTCGAACGATGGAAGTTTATATCGACGACATGCTTGTGAAATCAGAACGTTCGATCGATCACGTCGCACATTTAAAGCAATCCTTCGATATCCTACGACAATACAAGATGAAGCTCAATCCAACAAAATGTTCCTTCGGAGTACGAGCAGGAAAATTCTTGGGGTACTTGGTCACGCAACGCGGAATCGAAGCAAGTCCAGAACAAGTCAAAGCTATCGTCGAGATACAATCTCCAAGGAATGTCAAAGAAGTCCAGAAGTTAACAGGACGAGTGGCAGCTTTAACCCGATTTATTTCACGATCATCGGATAAATGCCATTTGTTCTATAATGTCCTACGAAAGAATCAAGGCTTCTTGTGGACAGACGAACATGAGAAAGCTTTGCAAGAACTGAAGCAATATATGACGACACCTCCACTGCTAACAAAACCAGTCGAAGGAGAAAGTCTGCAGTTGTACTTGGCAGTGAGCAAAAATGCGACAAGCGCAGTACTTGTGCGAGAAGAAGATCAACGACAACAACCAATCTATTATGTCAGCAAGTCTTTCCTCGACGCAGAAACCAGGTACACATCAATGGAAAAATTGCTACTAGGTCTTATGACGGCAGCAAAGAAGCTAAGGCATTACTTCGAGTCACATCATATCATTGTTGTGACCAATTATCCACTCAAGACGGTGCTTCGAAAACCAGAACTGACAGGACGACTAGCCAAATGGAGCATTTATCTCAGTGGGTTCGACATTGAGTTTAAACCTAAGACGGCCATCAAATCGCAAGTACTAGCAGATTTTGTGGCAGAATTTTCTCCAGGATTGGAACCCACGACGTGCGACGAAGTTGTGATGATTTCAGACAACCAGCCTTGGATACTCTACGTTGATGGTTCCTCGAACGTACGAGGATGTGGATTAGGTATTGTCTTAAAATCATCACAAGGGGGAAATATAGTATACTCCGTACGATGCGAATTCAAAGCCACAAACAATGAAGCAGAATATGAAGCTTTGATCGCAGGACTAGATATTGCTCTTAGACTGGGGCAAAACAATTGCACGTTCGAAGCGATTCTTTACTGGTCGTAAACCAAGTAAATGGAGATTTTCAAGCAAAAGACTCAAAAATGATGAGTTATCTCAAAGCCGTTAAAGATCGAATCGCACGATTTGAACAATTCCTGATCGAGCAAATACCAAGAGATCTAAATATGCAAGCGGACGCACTGGCTAATCTGGGATCTGCATTTCATGATCCGTTCATGGAAAATATCCCAATACTTCATCTCACAACACCAACAATTGCGGCAAACGATGAAGTACAGATGAACGAAGAAATTTACAATTGGTCGCTCGACATATGGAACTACCTCAAGCACGACCAACTACCTGAAGATAAAATGGAAGCTCGAAAGACAAGGTCGAAAGCTTCAAGATATACAATTTTTGAAGATCAACTTTATCGAAGATCCACAACAGGACTTCTTCTACGATGCGTCACAAATAAGATACAAATCAATCAAATTCTCCAAGAGATGCACGACGGAGAATGTGGAAATCACGCAGGGGGCAGAAGTCTTGCTAGTCGAATCTCACGACAAGGTTACTATTGGCCCACTCTACGAGAAGATGCCATAACGTACGTCCAACGATGCGACGCATGTCAAAAACATTCGAGTATGGTCCATCGACCATCTGAACCTTTACATTCTGTTCTAGTTCCATGGCCCTTCATGCGATGGGGAATGGACATCGTGGGAAAATTACCTCCAGCCCCTGGACAAAAAGTCTATCTACTCGTGCTCACCGATTACTTCTCGAAATGGATAGAAGCTGGTGCTTTCTCACAGGTCCGAGATAAAGAAGTCATATCTTTCATTCAGAAAAACATCATTTATAGATTCGGGGTACCAGCTGAAATCATGTGCGACAACGGCTCACAATTTATAAGTGATAAAACTCGTACGTTCTGTGAAAAGCGTGGAATCAAATTAATCACTTCAACTCCGAGATATCCACAATCTAACGGGTTAGCAGAGTCGAGCAACAAAGTCATCATCAATTCAATCCGAAAGAGGTTGAAAGGAGCAAAAGGAAAATGGGTAGATGAATTGCCATCTGTCTTATGGGCAAATCGTACGACACCTAGAGCATCAACTGGACAAACTCCGTATTCTCTGGTATATGGATGCGAAGCAGTCTTGCCAATCGAAGCTCAAATACCAACTGCCAGAAGTCGCACGTATGATCAAAATGCAATAAATTTATCCTACGATCTTGACGCCTTAGAAGAAATCCGAGAAAAAGCACTACGAACGATGGCTGCACAGAAAGGAATTGTCGAAAGACACTTCAACAAAAAGGTAAAGGCAAAAATTTTTCAAGTTGGAGATTATGTCTTACGACATGTGTTTCAAAACACACAAGAGCCAAACGCTGGAAAACTTTCCATCAAATGGGAAGGACCTTACATAATTTCCAAAGTCATTGGAAATGGAGCATACAGACTTACGACTATGGAAGGTATGGAAATCCCACGAAGCTGGAACGCCCATCACCTCAAAAGGTATTATTTCTAAACCTATTTACATACGATTTATTCCTTATCCATTACTGACTTAAGCATCGGAGCGCCGTTGGCTAAGCCAACGGCCACCCCTTAGTCATCCTTCTTCGCAGGTATCGCACGATAAATCGCATGGATCGCACGATTAACGCAAGTATCGCACGACTTAAATGCATGCTTATCGCAGGAATCGCACGACAAAAATCGCATGGATCGCAAGAAAACCGCTATAACGCACGATTATATCGCAAG
This sequence comes from Centaurea solstitialis, assembly GCA_030169165.1. NCBI lineage: Eukaryota > Viridiplantae > Streptophyta > Magnoliopsida > Asterales > Asteraceae > Centaurea > Centaurea solstitialis. Next base: position 16,831,524 of record CM058042.1, read on the forward strand.
AGCGCAAGTCAACTCGCCAGTCGCACGAATACTCTCATGAGTACAAAAGAAACGTTTCTATAATAAGTCTAAGGACTTTAAAACAAATGCATGCAAAAATAAAAGCTATAACGCATAATACAGGCTAAAACGCACGATACAGGCTAAAACGCACGATACAGGCTAAAACGCATGATACGAGCTAAAACGCATGATATAAGTTATAATAACACAATAGTGATAACGCACGATATTCAAACAAAATTTCATTCATTAAACATTTCCTGCCTAAAAACGGCAGAGTACAAAAAAATTTTACGATTACAAAAAGGAAATTATTCTAAAGGAGCATCAACGGAAGGTGGATCTACGACAGGGGCCTCTTCGGTCTCTTGAGGATGCGCAGGAACGGATCCAGAGGTTTCAGGAACCTCCTCCTCGATACCTGCATCCTTGACCTCGGCAGTTACTTCTTCGTCCAAGTTCTTCAAATCCTCCTCGTCGAGAAGATCTTCCGAGCCCATCACCTGAACGAAAGAAGCCACCTCGTCCTTCGCCATCTGAGAAGTCACGGTCCCAGCAGCTACGCGTCGCATGACCGCAGTACGTGCGACCACACGGACTAAGGCGGCGTCATCTTCTAGTTCCTGGATCTTGGACGATAGAGCTTCTTCTCTCTCAGCCTTCTCCCGTCGAACGACCAGCAACTCCTTCTCCAGCTCCTTCACATGGTCCAAGGCCAATTTCAGCCGTTCTCGCTGTTGAACCTGAAACCCTTCGCTGAGTTCCAGCTTGGATTCCAAGTCCCCAATCTGGACCGACTTAGCGTTAATCTCGTCGGTCAGTTGGGTTAGCTTCTTTTTGGCCTTGTCGGCCTCCTTCTTGGCCAATTTAGCGTCGTTCTGATTCGACGCTAATTCCTCCTTGATCTTAGCCATCCGCGTATGGAGACTAAGACTAGTTTGGAGGGCCTATACAAAGAAAAAAGAAAAGATTAGAAGCTGTACAAATGAAGTAAAAGCAAAAAACGTACGACAGGGACTTACCAGGAAGGAGATACCCGCGATGGAGGCATCAAGGTCTTCGATGTCGGCCTCCTCCATGCGCGCCTTCTGAGCAGGGACGTGAAACTGCTCAAGGACTGGAAAAGTAGCCGCCGTCCTAATGACGTCATCCACCATGAAGTCAGAGGGCATCTGGATCGTCATGGTCGTAAGACCAGACCCCTCTTTCTCCTTGCCCTTGTCGACCTTCGACACAGGCTGGCTGGACGCACCCTCTCCCTTTGCAGGAGGGGCGAAGCTAAGAGAGATAACCTCTATCCCACCTTCAGCCTTTCGCTTGGCATCCTTAGGTGGAGTATCCAAAGAAACGTACGACGATCGCGTACGTTTAGCCACTAAACCCTCTTGGGCCGCAGCCTTCCTTTTGGCAGCACGAGCAGCTGCTTCCATCGTCGACGCCTTCTTGGAAGCTGAGCCTGCGCAGAAAAGAAAAATTAGAATCAAACGAAACTAACACAAACAAGAATATTGACGTACGATACTTACCTTCCATATCCGTCTCCTCGATGACTTGCACTTCAGGCTCAATGTCGCTCTCCTCACCGCCCTTCGACGTTCTATACGTGCGATCTGTCACACTATAACTCAGGAAGTGTGAGATCAACTCGTTAGATTCTTCAGTTGTCTCAAACGTGAAGTTAACAACTGCAAGAAAACACGCGATTAATCATCAAAATTGTGCAAAAAATATATAAAAATAGAGATAAATGCCTAAGTTACCATTTGAGTTCCACTCAGGAACAACCCAAGATTCGTCAGTAACCGAAGACGTCTGGATGAAAACGTAACGAGACTTCCACCCTCGGTCATTCACTTGCGTGCGATGAACAAGCATGGTATCATTCCTGCCCTTAGGGAATAACCCATAACGGTTATAGGGCAGTCTCGTCACGTTATAAGCAGAGAGAAGGTCGTCCACAGAGAACGCGCGATGACCCCAATCCTTGGTCACCCGTTCGATTACCAGGATGACACGCCAGAATTGAGGGCATCAGTTGCCCCGGAGACAAGTTGAAACGGGACATAAAGGCTCGAGAAAGTGGAGAGTAAGGCCATCGAAATCCGATCTTAAACGGATATTCGAACAAGGCAAAGAACCCCGTCGGAGTATCCGCCGGCCGAATCTCTCCGGCCACTCTTATTTGAGCACCCTCTGGTAACCCAGCTAACTCTCTTAACTCTCCTATCTCTAAACTTTCCGTAATCGAACTCCTAACTTCCGACGACATAATGAACTCCGACCGACCTAAACTATTTCTCAAACGGTTGAACCTAAGATTATCTAAACCTCTATTACTCTTATATGCTATCGATTTCAGACGCATGAAACAGAGAAGAAAGAGTACCTTATAAAGCCTAAGTCGCACGAAATCTTTGCCAAAAATAGTCGGATTACGATCTTGTGAATCGAAACGAAAATTAGAGAAGATTTTGTAAAATCTTTCCTTCCTCTGAATACTTATATTTATAGCAACTAAATCATACGAGTAATCCAAGATAATCGCGCCACGTATCAACAGTTAGCCGTTAGAAAGACACGCGTCCAGGATAACGGCTAGATAACGGCTATTTTCTCAACGTTAATTCGACCGTTAGACAACGTATTTTTACTCCTTGTCCAGCGAATTAAAGATTTAGATAAAATTAGAATTATTTTCTAAATCTTGGGGGCAAATTGTTAGGGTAAAAATCTACAATCGCACGACAACCGACTATAATCGTAAGGTAAATGTTAGGACAATAGTCCTGTATTAAGATAATGTCCTGAGACAAAACCTAAGAGGACTATCGAACAAAGATCAATAAGCATCGAACATATACAATAAATAAGACGCACGATAACTATATTGTCGTACGACGATACTAACGAATAACATACAAAGTTTATATGTTTGATGCAGATAAGCTGATTATCATATCTAACAATTGTCCACCTTTGAGGAAATCAGAAATTGAGTACTATGCTATGTTCGTTGAAGTCCATCATTACAATGAGCAAGTCGTAAGTTATATATCGTTCGACAGCATCAAGATCGACCGTTACAAGCAAGATTCTCGCAGCAGTTACAATCTGGACATTAACTCTCAGCAATACCGTTGGACAGTTACTCTCCGAGCATTAATTGAAGACAATAACGTTGGACGGTTACGATTCAATCATTGATGAGCCACAATACCGTTGGACCGTTATTATCAAGCCACTATAAAAGAAGAATCAAGCCAGCATTGCAACACACGAAGTCTATCCGAAGCTCACAAGTTCTATAATCATTATTCTTGAGAATCATCTGTAATTTACATTCAATTTCATAGTTTTCTCAATTGTAATCGTACGATCAAAGCTGTATACTTGAAGGACATCACCCCTGATTGGTGAACATAGTGCTCTGTCGACTTACCTTTTAGGTCGACCGCAGGTTTTTTCCTCCGTCGTGAGGTTTTTCCTGCGTCATCAAATTATTTGTCTCATTTTATTTTTCCGCACTTATCATTGATTGTAATTTCTTTCTCTCGACGGTTAAGCCTCACACAAGTTTCTTACGACATCGAGTTGTGTAATTTTTTACATAAACAGTTTGGCGCCCACCGTGGGGCTCCGTTTTGAGAAAAATTTCATTCGGTGAAAAGTGCGCCTTAGTACTAACCTTTTCTTTGAGTTCTCTTTGAGCTATTTGCGCAGGATAATGGATAACGGATTCATAGCATCACTCCAACAACAATTGCAAGAAGCTAACAACGAAATTCAACGTCTTCGAGCTTTGCCAGGACCATCGATGACTATTCCAATGTCTATTCCTCCTCCATATCCTCCTCAATATCTAAGACCACCACCGCGACCACAGTTCAATGCCTCAATGCCATTTTCAACTGTGAACCAACAATTCAACAACGTACGACCATCTTTACCACAAGTTCCACCACCAATACCTCATGGCCCGCCACCTATGCCTCGAGGTCCACCTTCTATGCCTCAAGGAACACCCATGTTCACGTTCGAGCCTTTTAACAATGTATCCCAACAAATTCCTATTCCTGGTCATATACCTACAGCTGCTAGTTCCACCATTCATACGACAATACCACCCAGTACCGGAATCTCTTCTAGTTGTATTCCAACGATCCCAATAAACGTTGAAGACCCTCTGAACGTACGACTGAAGTCCCTAGAAGAACAGAATCAAAAATTGTTCGCATTACTCACAAAGCTACCTGGAGTAGCAGTACCCGTCGAAGTCGAACCTAAAACTGGATTTCAGGCTTCACCGTTCGTTGATGAATTAGCTCTTGTTGACGTTCCTAAGAAATATACTATACCAGCTTTCGCAACAAAATATTCTGGAATCACAGATCCGGTCGAACATATAGCACAGTACAAGCAACTTATGTGGACAGTTCCTATACCGGCGCAATATCAGGAAGTCTGCATGTGCAAAAGCTTTGGATCAACTTTAACAGGAGCAGCATTACAATGGCTTATTAACCTAAAGCCAAAGAGTATTGGATCATTTGCAGAATTGGTGAACCAATTCACTCGACAATTTGCTAGCAGTCGTAAGATGGAGAAGCAGACCAGCGACCTGTACTATATCGTACAGAAATCTGGAGAAACAATCCGCGACTACTTCAACAGATTCAATGCAGCAATGATTGAAATAAAAAATTGCGACGTGAAAACAGCAATCGAGGCATACAAGCGTGGATTAGAAGATTCCTCTGGATTATATCTGGAATTAACGAAATATCCACCAGAAAACTTCGACGACGTACGAGCTAGAACACTAGCTTTCATGAGAATAGAAGATGATGCTCTCTTCCGACGAAAGCATTCCGCAGAAAAGAAACCTCTTGGTGCTCAAAAACATGACTTTAAGCATAAAAGAGTAAACAAGATTGGAAATCCTCGATACGAGTCAAAAACTCGATCAAGCAAAGGTACTGTTAAAATACGATATCCAGAGTTATCTACTTACAATTTTGCAGGTACATCAAAAGATTTGGTGGATTCGCTACGAAAGATTGATGCAAACGTACGATGGCCAAAGAAATCTGATAAACCAAGCAAGGACAAAGATCAGAATAGATGGTGCGACTTCCACGACGATCATGGTCATACAACGGATGAATGCATCAGTTTAAAGAAGGAGATTTCATATTTGAAATCTAAGGGGCATCTAAAAGGCCTCATCCCAGAAGAACAAGGACGACCAGCGTCACCGGTTCATACAAAAGTCATAAACTGCATCACTGGAGGATCAGAAGTTTGTGGACTTACATATTCAGCTGCAAAGCGACATGCACGAGATGGTCCAAACGAACATCCTATCCCCGGAGAAGCCAAATCAAAGACAGAAAGAGAGCTCGATGCAATGGCAATCACGTTCGACCAAGACGATACACAGGGGGTCCATCATAAACATCATGACGCTCTAGTCATACAGTTGACAATCGGAAACTGTTCGACTAAGAGAATATTGATTGATGGAGGTAGTTCGGCTAACGTTATTTTTGCAGATACTCTTAAAGTCATGGGAATCGAACGGTCAGAAATCGTACGACGAAGTACTACTCTGATTGGATTCAATGGAGACTCGATGAACACTCTCGGAGAAATCATCTTGCCTGTCTACGCCAAAGGCATCAACAAACAAACAAAATTCAATGTTGTGGATTGCCAATCAGCCTACAATGTTATTCTTGGAAGACCATGGATCCACGAGATGAAAGCAATTCCTTCGACATACCACCAGAAGATCAAATTTCCTTCTCCATGGGGAATTCAAGAAATTGCTAGTGAGAACAAAGTCGCACGAGAATGCTACAAGATTACGATGAAGACAAAGTCGCAGGACATCTAGCAATTACAGAGCCAGGATGAGAGGAAATCGAACGATGATCTTCGGCTAGAAGAAGTCGTCCTTGATCCTAAACATCCTGATCAAAAAGTCTTCATAGGAGCCTCGCTCCCCCCTGACATAAAAAATACGATTATATCTTTTTTGCAGGAACATTCAGACTGTTTTGCATGGTCGCACGAAGATATGGTTGGAATAGATCCAAGCATTATATCGCATAAACTGAACGTGGATCCTACTTTCAAGCCCATTAAACAGAAACGTCGCAAGTTCGCGCCTGAAAGAAATAAAGTGATCAACGATGAAGTTGACAATCTGCTTAAAACAGGGAAGATCCGAGAAGTCAAATATCCAGAATGGTTGGCTAATGTAGTCGTCGTACAAAAGAAGAACGGAAAATGGCGAGTCTGCATTGATTTCACGGATCTAAACAAAGCTTGTCCAAAAGATCCTTTTCCTTTACCTCATATTGACGCCATGGTTGATGCGACAGCAGGACATGAATTGTTAACATTCATGGACGCATATTCAGGATACAACCAAATATTGATGCACACGGACGACCAGGAGAAGACTGCATTTATGACAGACAAAGGCATATACTGTTACAAAGTTATGCCATTTGGTCTCAAGAATGCATGATCAACATATCAAAGATTGGTTAACATGATGTTCAAGGAACATCTTGGTCGAACGATGGAAGTTTATATCGACGACATGCTTGTGAAATCAGAACGTTCGATCGATCACGTCGCACATTTAAAGCAATCCTTCGATATCCTACGACAATACAAGATGAAGCTCAATCCAACAAAATGTTCCTTCGGAGTACGAGCAGGAAAATTCTTGGGGTACTTGGTCACGCAACGCGGAATCGAAGCAAGTCCAGAACAAGTCAAAGCTATCGTCGAGATACAATCTCCAAGGAATGTCAAAGAAGTCCAGAAGTTAACAGGACGAGTGGCAGCTTTAACCCGATTTATTTCACGATCATCGGATAAATGCCATTTGTTCTATAATGTCCTACGAAAGAATCAAGGCTTCTTGTGGACAGACGAACATGAGAAAGCTTTGCAAGAACTGAAGCAATATATGACGACACCTCCACTGCTAACAAAACCAGTCGAAGGAGAAAGTCTGCAGTTGTACTTGGCAGTGAGCAAAAATGCGACAAGCGCAGTACTTGTGCGAGAAGAAGATCAACGACAACAACCAATCTATTATGTCAGCAAGTCTTTCCTCGACGCAGAAACCAGGTACACATCAATGGAAAAATTGCTACTAGGTCTTATGACGGCAGCAAAGAAGCTAAGGCATTACTTCGAGTCACATCATATCATTGTTGTGACCAATTATCCACTCAAGACGGTGCTTCGAAAACCAGAACTGACAGGACGACTAGCCAAATGGAGCATTTATCTCAGTGGGTTCGACATTGAGTTTAAACCTAAGACGGCCATCAAATCGCAAGTACTAGCAGATTTTGTGGCAGAATTTTCTCCAGGATTGGAACCCACGACGTGCGACGAAGTTGTGATGATTTCAGACAACCAGCCTTGGATACTCTACGTTGATGGTTCCTCGAACGTACGAGGATGTGGATTAGGTATTGTCTTAAAATCATCACAAGGGGGAAATATAGTATACTCCGTACGATGCGAATTCAAAGCCACAAACAATGAAGCAGAATATGAAGCTTTGATCGCAGGACTAGATATTGCTCTTAGACTGGGGGCAAAACAATTGCACGTTCGAAGCGATTCTTTACTGGTCGTAAACCAAGTAAATGGAGATTTTCAAGCAAAAGACTCAAAAATGATGAGTTATCTCAAAGCCGTTAAAGATCGAATCGCACGATTTGAACATTCCTGATCGAGCAAATACCAAGAGATCTAAATATGCAAGCGGACGCACTGGCTAATCTGGGATCTGCATTTCATGATCCATTTATGGAAAATATCCCAATACTTCATCTCACAACACCAACAATTGCGGCAAACGATGAAGTACAGATGAACGAAGAAATTTACAATTGGTCGCTCGACATATGGAACTACCTCAAGCACGACCAACTACCTGAAGATAAAATGGAAGCTCGAAAGACAAGGTCGAAAGCTTCAAGATATACAATTTTTGAAGATCAACTTTATCGAAGATCCACAACAGGACTTCTCCTACGATGCTCACAAATAAGATACAAATCAATCAAATTCTCCAAGAGATGCACGACGGAGAATGTGGAATCAACAGGGGGCAGAAGTCTTGCTAACCGAATCTCACGACAAGGTTACTATTGGCCCACTCTACGAGAAGATGCCATAACGTACGTCCAACGATGCGACGCATGTCAAAAACATTCGAGTATGGTCCATCGACCATCTGAACCTTTACATTCTGTTCTAGTTCCATGGCCCTTCATGCGATGGGGAATGGACATCGTGGGAAAATTACCTCCAGCCCCTGGACAAAAAGTCTATCTACTCGTGCTCACCGATTACTTCTCGAAATGGATAGAAGCTGGTGCTTTCTCACAGGTCCGAGATAAAGAAGTCATATCTTTCATTCAGAAAAAATCATTTATAGATTCGGGTACCAGCTGAAATCATGTGCGACAACGGCTCACAATTTATAAGTGATAAAACTCGTACGTTCTGTGAAAAGCGGGAATCAAATTAATCACTTCAACTCCGAGATATCCACAATCTAACGGTTAGCAGAGTCGAGCAACAAAGTCATCATCAATTCAATCCGAAAAGGTTGAAAGGAGCAAAAGGAAAATGGGTAGAGAATTGCCATCTGTCTTATGGGCAAATCGTACGACACCTAGAGCATCAACTGGACAAACTCCATATTCTCTGGTATATGGATGCGAAGCAGTCTTGCCAATCGAAGCTCAAATACCAACTGCCAGAAGTCGCACGTATGATCAAAATGCAATAAATTTATCTACGACCTTGACGCCTTAGAAGAAAATCCGAGAAAAAGCACTACGAACGATGGCTGCACAGAAAGGAATTGTCGAAAGACACTTCAACAAAAAGGTAAAGGCAAAAAATTTTTCAAGTTGGAGATTATGTCTTACGACATGTGTTTCAAAACACACAAGAGCCAAACGCTGGAAAACTTTCCATCAAATGGGAAGGACCATACATAATTTCCAAAGTCATTGGAAATGGAGCATACAGACTTACGACATAGAAGGTATGGAAATCCCACGAAGCTGGAACGCCCATCACCTCAAAAGGTATTATTTCTAAACCTATTTACATAGATTTATTCCTTAACCATTACTGACTTGAGCTCGGAGCGCCGTTGGTCAAGCCAACGGCCACCCCTTAGTCATCCTTTGTCGCAGGTATCGCACGATAAATCGCATGGATCGCACGATTAACGCAAGTATCGCACGACTTAAATGCATGCTTATCGCAGGAATCGCACGACAAAAATCGCATGGATCGCAAGAAAACCGCTATAACGCAGATTATATCGCAAGAGCGCAAGTCAACTCGCCAGTCGCACGAATACTCTCATGAGTACAAAAGAAACGTTTCTAAATAAGTCTAAGGACTTTAAAACAAATGCATGCAAAAAAAAAGCTAAAACGCCATAAACAGGCTAAAACGCACGATACAGGCTAAAACGCACGAACAGGCTAAAACGCATGACTAAAAGCATGTATATTAATAACACAAAAGTGATAATAAACACATATTCAAACAAAATTTCATTCATTAAATTCCTGCCTAAAAACGGCAGAGTACAAAAAATATTTTACGATTACAAAAAGGAAATTATTCTAAAGGAGCATCAACGGAAGTGGATCTACGACAGGGGCCTCTTCAGTCTCTTGAGGATGCGCAGGAACGGATCCAGAGGTTTCAGGAACCTCCTCCTCGATACCTGCGTCCTTGACCTCGGCAGTTACTTCTTCGTCCAAGTTCTTCAAATCCTCCTCGTCGAGAAGATCTTCCGAGCCCATCACCTGAACGAAAGAAGCCACCTCGTCCTTCGCCATCTGAGAAGTCACGGTCCCAGCAGCTACGCGTCGCATGACCGCAGTACGTGCGACCACACGGACTAAGGCGGCGTCATCTTCCTAGTTCCTGGATCTTGGACGATAGAGCTTCTTCTCTCTCAGCCTTCTCCCGTCGAACGCCAGCAGCTCCTTCTCCAGCTCCTTCACATGGTCCAAGGCCAATTTCAGCCGTTCTCGCTGTTGGAACCTGAAACCCTTCGCTGAGTTCCAGCTTGGATTCCAAGTCCCCAATCTGGACCGACTTAGCATTAATCTCGTCGGTCAGTTGGGTCAACTTCTTTTTGGCCTTGTCGGCCTCCTTCTTGGCCAATTTAGCGTCGTTCTGATTCGACGCTAATTCCTCCTTGATCTTAGCCATCCGCGTATGGAGACTAAGACTAGTTTGGAGGGCCTATACAAAGAAAAAAGAAAAGATTAGAAGCTGTACAAATAAGTAAAAGAAAAAAAACGTACGACAGGGACTTACCAGGAAGGAGATACCCGCGATGGAGGCATCAAGGTCTTCGATGTCGGCCTCCTCCATGCGCGCCTTCTGAGCAGGACGTGAAACTGCTCAAGGACTGGAAAAGTAGCCGCCGTCCTAATACATCATCCACCATGAAGTCAGAGGGCATCTGGATTGTCATGGTCGTAAGACCAGACCCCTCTTTCTCCTTGCCCTTGTCGACCTTCGACCACGCTACGCACCCTTTGCAGAGGGGCGAAGCTAAGAGGAATAACCTCTATCCCACCTTCAGCCTTGCGCTTGGCATCCTTAGGTGGGGTATCCAAAGAAACGTACGACGACCCGTACGTTTAGCCACTAAACCTTCTGGGCGCAGCCTTCCTTTTGCAGCACGAGCAGCTGCTTCCATCGTCGACGCCTTCTTGGAAGCTGAGCCTACAGAAAAGAAAAATTAGAATCAAAAAATTACACAAACAAAATATGATGTACGATACTTACCTTCCATATCGTTTCCTCGATTATTGCACTTCAGGCTCAACGTCGCTCTCCTCACCCCCTTTCGACGTTCGATACTGCGATCGTCACACTATAGCTCAAGAAGTTCAGATCACCTCGTTAGTCTTCTTTCTCAAACGTGAAGTTAACACTGCAAGAAAACACGATTAATCATAAAAGCAAAAAATAATTAAAATAGAAGAAAAATGCTAATTACCATTTGGTTCCATCAGGAACAACCCAGATTCTCGTAACCGAAGAGTCTGGATGAAAACGTAACAGCCTTCCACCTCGATCATTACTTGCGTCATGACCAACATGGCATCTTCTGCCCTTGGGAAAACCCAAAACGGTTGTAGGGAGAACGATCACTTGTAGCCGAGAGGAAGTCGTCGACAGAGAACGCGCGATGATCCCAATCTGGTCACTTGTTCGATTACCATGATACGACGCCAAAATGGGGCATCATTGTCCCGGAGACAATCGAAGCGAGATCATGAAGCTCGAAAGGAGAGTAAGGCCATCGAAATCCGACTCTTAAACGGATACTCGAAAAGGCAAAAAGCCCCGTTTGGAGATCCGCCGGACCGATCTCTCCGGCCACCCTACTTGAGCATTCTCAGGTAACCCTGCCCAGTTCCTCTCAACTCTCCTATTCTAAACTTTCCCGTAATCGAACTCCTAACTTCCGACGACATAATGAACTCCGATCGACCTAAACTATTTCTCAAACGGTTGAACCTAAGATTATCTAAACCTCTATTACTCTTATATGCTATCGATTTCAGACGCATGAAACAGAGAAGAAGAGTACCTTATAAAGCCTAAGTCGCACGAAATCTTTGCCAAAAATAGTCGGATTACGATCTTGTGAATCGAAACGAAAATTAGAGAAGATTTTGTAAAATATTTCCTTCCTCTGAATACTTATATTTATAGCAACTAAATCATACGAGTAATCCAAGATAATCGCGCCACGATCAACATTAGCCGTTAGAAAGACACGCGTCCAGGTAACGGCTAGATAACGGCTATTTTCTCAACGTTAATTCGACCGTTATACAACGTATTTTTACTCCTTGATCCAGCGAATTAAAGATTTAGATAAAATTAGAATTATTTTCTAAATCTTGGGGGCAAATTGTTAGGGTAAAAATCTACAATCGCACGACAACCGACTATAATCGTAAGGTAAATGTTAGGACAATAGTCCTGTATTAAGATAAGGTCCTGAGACAAAACCTAAGAGGACTATCGAACAAAGATCAATAAGCATCGAACATATACAATAATAAGACGCACGATACTATATTGTCGTACGACGATACTAACGAATAACATACAAAGTTTATATGTTTGATGCAGATAAGCTGATTATCATATCTAACAATTGTCCACCTTTGAGAAAGTCGAAGATTGAGTACTATGCTATGTTCGTTGAAGTCCATCATTACAATGAACAAGTCGTAAGTTATATATCGTTCGACAGCATCAAGATCGACCGTTACAAGCAAGATTCTCGCAGCAGTTACAATCTGACATTAACTCTCAGCAATACCGTTGGACAGTTACTCTCCGAGCATTAATTGAAGACAATAACGTTGGACGGTTACGATTCAATCATTGATGAGCCACAATACCGTTGGACCGTTATTATCAAGCCACTATAAAAGAAGAATCAAGCCAGCATTGCAACACACGAAGTCTATCCGAAGCTCACAAGTTCTATAGCAATATTCTTGAGAATCATCTGTAATTTACATTCATTTCATAGTTTTCTCAATTGTAATCGTACGACAAAGCTGTATACTGAAGGACATCACCCCTGATTGGTGAACATAGTGCTCTGTCGACTTACCTTTTAGGTCGACCGCAGGTTTTTTCCTCCGTCGTGAGGTTTTTCCTGCGTCATCAAATTATTTGTCTCATTTTATTTTCCGCACTTATCATTGATTGTAATTTCTTTCTCTCGACGGTTAAGCCTCACACAAGTTTCTTACGACATCGAGTTGTGTAATTTTTTACATAAACAGTTTGGCGCCCACCGTGGGGCTCCGTTTTGAGAAAAATTTCATTCGGTGAAAAGTGCGCCTTAGTACTAACCTTTTCTTTGAGTTCTCTTTGAGCTATTTGCGCAGGATAATGGATAACGGATTCATAGCATCACTCCAACAACAATTGCAAGAAGCTAACAACGAAATTCAACGTCTTCGAGCTTTGCCAGGACCATCGATGACTATTCCAATGTCTATTCCTCCTCCATATCCTCCTCAACATCTAAGACCACCACCGCGACCACAGTTCAATGCCTCAATGCCATTTTCAACTGTGAACCAACAATTCAACAACGTACGACCATCTTTACCACAGTTCCACCACCAATACCTCATGGCCCGCCACCTATGCCTCGAGTCCACTCATGCCTCAAGGACACCCATGTTCACGTTCGAGCCTTTTAACAATGTATCCCAACAAATTCCTATCCTGGTCATATACCACAGCTGCTAGTTCCACCATTCATACGACAATACCACCCAGTACCGGAATCTCTTCTAGTTGTATTCCAACATCCCAATAAACGTTGAAGACCTCTGAACGTACGACTGAAGTCCCTGAAGAACAGAATCAAAAATTGTTCGCATTACTCACAAAGCTACCGGAGTAGCAGTACCCGTCGAAGTCGAACCTAAAACTGGATTTCAGGCCCTTCACCGTTCGTTGATGAATTAGCTCTTGTTGACGTTCCTAAGAAATATACTATACCCAGCTTTCGCAACAAAATATTCTGGAATCACAGATCCGGTCGAACATATAGCACAGTACAAGCAACTTATGTGGACAGTTCCTATACCGGCGCAATATCAGGAAGTTGCATGTGCAAAAGCTTTGGATCAACTTTAACAGGAGCAGCATTACAATGGCTTATTAACCTAAAGCCAAAGAGTATTGGATCATTTGCAGAATTGGTGAACCAATTCACTCGACAATTTGCTAGCAGTCGTAAGATGGAGAAGCAGACCAGCGACCTGTACTATATCGTACAGAAATCTGGAGAAACAATCCGCGACTACTTCAACAGATTCAACGCAGCAATGATTGAAATAAAAAATTGCGACGTGAAAACAGCAATCGAGGCATACAAGCGTGGATTAGAAGATTCCTCTGGATTATATCTGGAATTAACGAAATATCCACCAGAAAACTTCGACGACGTACGAGCTAGAACACTAGCTTTCATGAGAATAGAAGATGATGCTCTCTTCCGACGAAAGCATTCGCAGAAAAGAAACCTCTTGGTGCTCAAAAACATGACTTTAAGCATAAAAGAGTAAACAAGATTGGAAATCCCCGATACGAGTCAAAAACTCGATCAAGCAAAGGTACTGTTAAAATACGATATCCAGAGTTATCTACTTACAATTTTGCAGGTACATCAAAAGATTTGGTGGATTCGCTACGAAAGATTGATGCAAACGTACGATGGCCAAAGAAATCTGATAAACCAAGCAAGGACAAAGATCAGAATAGATGGTGCGACTTCCACGACGATCATGGTCATACAACGGATGAATGCATCAGTTTAAAGAAGGAGATTTCATATTTGAAATCTAAGGGGCATCTAAAAGGCCTCATCCAGAAGAACAAGGACGACCAGCGTCACCGGTTCATACAAAAGTCATAAACTGCATCACTGGAGGATCAGAAGTTTGTGGACTTACATATTCAGCTGCAAAGCGACATGCACGAGATGGTCCAACGAACATCCTATCCCCGGAGAAGCCAAATCAAAGACAGAAAGAGAGCTCGATGCAATGGCAATCACGTTCGACCAAGACGATACACAGGGGGTCCATCATAAACATCATGACGCTCTAGTCATACAGTTGACAATCGGAAACTGTTCGACTAAGAGAATATTGATTGATGGAGGTAGTTCGGCTAACGTTATTTTTGCAGATACTCTTAAAGTCATGGGAATTGAACGGTCAGAAATCGTACGACGAAGTACTACTCTGATTGGATTCAATGGAGACTCGATGAACACTCTCGGAGAAATCATCTTGCCTGTCTACGCCAAAGGCATCAACAAACAAACAAATTCAATGTTGTGGATTGCCAATCAGCTACAATGTTATTCTTGGAAGACCATGGATCCACGAGATGAAAGCAATTCCTTCGACATACCACCAGAAGATCAAATTTCCTTCTCCATGGGGAATTCAAGAAATTGCTAGTGAGAACAAAGTCGCACGAGAATGTTACAAGATTACGATGAAGACAAAGTCGCAGGACATCTAGCAATTACAGAGCCAGGATGAGAGGAAATCGAACGATGATCTTCGGCTAGAAGAAGTCGTCCTTGATCCTAAACATCCTGATCAAAAAGTCTTCATAGGAGCCTCGCTCCCCCCTGACATAAAAAATACGATTATATCTTTTTTGCAGGAACATTCAGACTGTTTTGCATGGTCGCACGAAGATATGGTGGAATAGATCCAAGCATTATATCGCATAAATGAACGTGGATCCTACTTTCAAGCCAATTAAACAGAAACGTCGCAAGTTCGCGCCTGAAAGAAATAAAGTGATCAACGATGAAGTGACAATCTGCTTAAAACAGGGAAGATCCGAGAAGTCAAATATCCAGAATGGTTGGCTAATGTAGTCGTCGTACAAAAGAAGAACGGAAAATGGCGAGTCTGCATTGATTTCACGGATCTAAACAAAGCTTGTCCAAAAGATCCTTTTCCTTTACCTCATATTGACGCCATGGTTGATGCGACAGCAGGACATGAATTGTTAACATTCATGGACGCATATTCAGGATACAACCAAATATTGATGCACACGGACGACCAGGAGAAGACTGCATTTATGACAGACAAAGGCATATACTGTTACAAAGTTATGCCATTTGGTCTCAAGAATGCAGGATCAACATATCAAAGATTGGTTAACATGATGTTCAAGGAACATCTTGGTCGAACGATGGAAGTTTATATCGACGACATGCTTGTGAAATCAGAACGTTCGATCGATCACGTCGCACATTTAAAGCAATCCTTCGATATCCTACGACAATACAAGATGAAGCCACCCAACAAAATGTTCCTTCGGAGTACGAGCAGGAAAATTCTTGGGGTACTTGTCACGCAACGCGGAATCGAAGCAAGTCCAGAACAAGTCAAAGCTATCGTCGAGATACAATCTCCAAGGAATGTCAAAGAAGTCCAGAAGTTAACAGGACGAGTGGCAGCTTTAACCCGATTTATTTCACGATCATCGGATAAATGCCATTTGTTCTATAATGTCCTACGAAAGAATCAAGGCTTCTTGTGGACAGACGAACATGAGAAAGCTTTGCAAGAACTGAAGCAATATATGACACACCTCCACTGCTGACAAAACCAGTCGAAGGAGAAAGTCTACAGTTGTACTTGGCAGTGAGCAAAAATGCGACAAGCGCAGTACTTGTGCGAGAAGAAGATCAACGACAACAACCAATCTATTATGTCAGCAATCTTTCCTCGACGCAGAAACCAGGTACACATCAATGGAAAAATTGCTACTAGGTCTTATGACGGCAGCAAAGAAGCTAAGGCATTACTTCGAGTCACATCATATCATTGTTGTGACCAATTATCCACTCAAGACGGTGCTTCGAAAACCAGAACTGACAGGACGACTAGCCAAATGGAGCATTTATCTCAGTGGGTTCGACATTGAGTTTAAACCTAAGACGGCCATCAAATCGCAAGTACTAGCAGATTTTGTGGCAGAATTTTCTCCAGGATTGGAACCCACGACGTGCGACGAAGTTGTGATGATTTCAGACAACCAGCCTTGGATACTCTACGTTGATGGTTCCTCGAACGTACGAGGATGTGGATTAGGTATTGTCTTAAAATCATCACAAGGGGGAAATATAGTATACTCCGTACGATGCGAATTCAAAGCCACAAACAATGAAGCAGAATATGAAGCTTTGATCGCAGGACTAGATATTGCTCTTAGACTGGGGCAAAACAATTGCACGTTCGAAGCGATTCTTTACTGGTCGTAAACCAAGTAAATGGAGATTTTCAAGCAAAAGACTCAAAAATGATGAGTTATCTCAAAGCCAGTTAAAGATCGAATCGCACGATTTGAACAATTCCTGATCGAGCAAATACCAAGAGATCTAAATATGCAAGCGGACGCACTGGCTAATCTGGGATCTGCATTTCATGATCCGTTTATGGAAAATATCCCAATACTTCATCTCACAACACCAACAATTGCGGCAAACGATGAAGTACAGATGAACGAAGAAATTTACAATTGGTCGCTCGACATATGGAACTACCTCAAGCACGACCAACTACCTGAAGATAAAATGGAAGCTCGAAAGACAAGGTCGAAAGCTTCAAGATATACAATTTTTGAAGATCAACTTTATCGAAGATCCACAACAGGACTTCTCTACGATGCGTCACAAATAAGGGTACAATCAATCAAATTCTCCAAGAGATGCACGACGGAGAATGTGGGAAATCAAAGCAGGGGGCAGAAGTCTTGCTACGAATCTCACGACAAGGTTACTATTGGCCCACTCTACGAGAGAGATGCCATAACGTACGTCCAACGATGCGACGCATGTCAAAAACATTCGAGTATGGTCCATCGACCATCTGAACCTTTACATTCTGTTCTAGTTCCATGGCCCTTCATGCGATGGGGAATGGACATCGTGGGAAAATTACCTCCAGCCCCTGGACAAAAAGTCTATCTACTCGTGCTCACCGATTACTTCTCGAAATGGATAGAAGCTGGTGCTTTCTCACAGGTCCGAGATAAAGAAGTCATATCTTTTCATTCAGAAAAACATCATTTATAGATTCGGGGTACCAGCTGAAATCATGTGCGACAACGGCTCACAATTTATAAGTGATAAAACTCGTACGTTCTGTGAAAAGCGTGGAATCAAATTAATCACTTCAACTCCGAGATATCCACAATCTAACGGTTAGCAGAGTCGAGCAACAAAGTCATCATCAATTCAATCCGAAAGAGGTTGAAAGGAGCAAAAGGAAAATGGGTAGATGAATTGCCATCTGTCTTATGGGCAAATCGTACGACACCTAGAGCATCAACTGGACAAACTCCGTATTCTCTGGTATATGGATGCGAAGCAGTCTTGCCAATCGAAGCTCAAATACCAACTGCCAGAAGTCGCACGTATGATCAAAATGCAATAAATTTATCTTACGATCTTGACGCTTAGAAGAAATCCGAGAAAAAGCACTACGAACGATGGCTGCACAGAAAGGAATTGTCGAAAGACACTTCAACAAAAAGGTAAAGGCAAAAATTTTTCAAGTTGGAGATTATGTCTTACGACATGTGTTTCAAAACACACAAGAGCCAAACGCTGGAAAACTTTCCATCAAATGGGAAGGACCTTACATAATTTCCAAAGTCATTGGAAATGGAGCATACAGACTTACGACTATGGAAGGTATGGAAATCCCACGAAGCTGGAACGCCCATCACCTCAAAAGGTATTATTTTTAAACCTATTTACATACGATTTATTCCTTAACCATTACTGACTTAATCATCGGAGCGCCGTTGGCTAAGCCAACGGCCACCCCTTAGTCATCCTTCTTCGCAGGTATCGCACGATAAATCGCATGGATCGCACGATTAACGCAAGTATCGCACGACTTAAATGCATGCTTATCGCAGGAATCGCACGACAAAAATTGCATGGATCGCAAGAAAACCGCTATAACGCACGATTATATCGCAAGAGCGCAAGTCAACTCGCCAGTCGCACGAATACTCTCATGAGTACAAAAGAAACGTTTCTATAATAAGTCTAAGGACTTTAAAACAAATGCATGCAAAAATAAAAGCTATAACGCATAATACAGGCTAAAACGCACGATACAGGCTAAAACGCACGATACAGGCTAAAACGCATGATACGAGCTAAAACGCATGATATAAGTTATAATAACACAATAGTGATAACGCACGATATTCAAACAAAATTTCATTCATTAAACATTTCCTGCCTAAAAACGGCAGAGTACAAAAAAATTTTACGATTACAAAAAGGAAATTATTCTAAAGGAGCATCAACAGAAGGTGGATCTACGACAGGGGCCTCTTCGGTCTCTTGAGGATGCGCAGGAACGGATCCAGAGGTTTCAGGAACCTCCTCCTCGATACCTGCATCCTTGACCTCGGCAGTTACTTCTTCGTCCAAGTTCTTCAAATCCTCCTCGTCGAGAAGATCTTCCGAGCCCATCACCTGAACGAAAGAAGCCACCTCGTCCTTCGCCATCTGAGAAGTCACGGTCCCAGCAGCTACGCGTCGCATGACCGCAGTACGTGCGACCACACGGACTAAGGCGGCGTCATCTTCTAGTTCCTGGATCTTGGACGATAGAGCTTCTTCTCTCTCAGCCTTCTCCCGTCGAACGACCAGCAACTCCTTCTCCAGCTCCTTCACATGGTCCAAGGCCAATTTCAGCCGTTCTCGCTGTTGAACCTGAAACCCTTCGCTGAGTTCCAGCTTGGATTCCAAGTCCCCAATCTGGACCGACTTAGCGTTAATCTCGTCGGTCAGTTGGGTTAGCTTCTTTTTGGCCTTGTCGGCCTCCTTCTTGGCCAATTTAGCGTCGTTCTGATTCGACGCTAATTCCTCCTTGATCTTAGCCATCCGCGTATGGAGACTAAGACTAGTTTGGAGGGCCTATACAAAGAAAAAAGAAAAGATTAGAAGCTGTACAAATGAAGTAAAAGCAAAAAACGTACGACAGGGACTTACCAGGGAAAGGAGATACCCGCGATGGAGGCATCAAGGTCTTCGATGTCGGCCTCCTCCATGCGCGCCTTCTGAGCAGGGACGTGAAACTGCTCAAGGACTGGAAAAGTAGCCGCCGTCCTAATGACGTCATCCACCATGAAGTCAGAGGGCATCTGGATCGTCATGGTCGTAAGACCAGACCCCTCTTTCTCCTTGCCCTTGTCGACCTTCGACACAGGCTGGCTGGACGCACCCTCTCCCTTTGCAGGAGGGGCGAAGCTAAGAGAGATAACCTCTATCCCACCTTCAGCCTTTCGCTTGGCATCCTTAGGTGGAGTATCCAAAGAAACGTACGACGATCGCGTACGTTTAGCCACTAAACCCTCTTGGGCCGCAGCCTTCCTTTTGGCAGCACGAGCAGCTGCTTCCATCGTCGACGCCTTCTTGGAAGCTGAGCCTGCGCAGAAAAGAAAAATTAGAATCAAACGAAACTAACACAAACAAGAATATTGACGTACGATACTTACCTTCCATATCCGTCTCCTCGATGACTTGCACTTCAGGCTCAATGTCGCTCTCCTCACCGCCCTTCGACGTTCTATACGTGCGATCTGTCACACTATAACTCAGGAAGTGTGAGATCAACTCGTTAGATTCTTCAGTGTCTCAAACGTGAAGTTAACAACTGCAAGAAAAACACGCGATTAAACATCAAAATTGTGCAAAAAATATATAAAAATAGAGATAAATGCTAAGTTACCATTTGAGTTCCACTCAGGAACAACCCAAGATTCGTCAGTAACCGAAGACGTCTGGATGAAAACGTAACAAGACTTCCACCCTCGGTCATTCACTTGCGTGCGATGAACAAGCATGGTATCATTCCTGCCCTTAGGGAATAACCCATAACGGTTATAGGGCAGTCTCGTCACGTTATAAGCAGAGAGAAGGTCGTCCACAGAGAACGCGCGATGACCCCAATCCTTGGTCACCCGTTCGATTACCAGGATGACACGCCAGAATTGAGGCATCAGTTGCCCCGGAGACAAGTTGAAACGGGACATAAAGGCTCGAGAAAGTGGAGAGTAAGGCCATCGAAATCCGATCTTAAACGGATATTCAAACAGGCAAAGAACCCGTCGGAGTATCCGCCGGCCGAATCTCTCCGGCCACTCTTATTTGAGCACCCTCTGGTAACCCAGCTAACTCTCTTAACTCTCCTATCTCTAAACTTTCCGTAATCGAACTCCTAACTTCCGACGACATAATGAACTCCGACCGACCTAAACTATTTCTCAAACGGTTGAACCTAAGATTATCTAAACCTCTATTACTCTTATATGCTATCGATTTCAGACGCATGAAACAGAGAAGAAAGAGTACCTTATAAAGCCTAAGTCGCACGAAATCTTTGCCAAAAATAGTCGGATTACGATCTTGTGAATCGAAACGAAAATTAGAGAAGATTTTGTAAAATCTTTCCTTCCTCTGAATACTTATATTTATAGCAACTAAATCATACGAGTAATCCAAGATAATCGCGCCACGTATCAACAGTTAGCCGTTAGAAAGACACGCGTCCAGGATAACGGCTAGATAACGGCTATTTTCTCAACGTTAATTCGACCGTTAGACAACGTATTTTTACTCCTTGTCCAGCAAATTAAAGATTTAGATAAAATTAGAATTATTTTCTAAATCTTGGGGCAAATTGTTAGGGTAAAAATCTACAATCGCACGACAACCGACTATAATCGTAAGGTAAATGTTAGGACAATAGTCCTGTATTAAGATAAGGTCCTGAGACAAAACCTAAGAGGACTATCGAACAAAGATCAATAAGCATCGAACATATACAATAAATAAGACGCACGATAACTATATTGTCGTACGACGATACTAACGAATAACATACAAAGTTTATATGTTTGATGCAGATAAGCTGATTATCATATCTAACAATTGTCCACCTTTGAGGAAATCGGAAATTGAGTACTATGCTATGTTCGTTGAAGTCCATCATTACAATGAGCAAGTCGTAAGTTATATATCGTTCGACAGCATCAAGATCGACCGTTACAAGCAAGATTCTCGCAGCAGTTACAATCTGGACATTAACTCTCAGCAATACCGTTGGACAGTTACTCTCCGAGCATTAGTTGAAGACAATAACGTTGGACGGTTACGATTCAATCATTGATGAGCCACAATACCGTTGGACCGTTATTATCAAGCCACTATAAAAGAAGAATCAAGCCAGCATTGCAACACACGAAGTCTATCCGAAGCTCACAAGTTCTATAATCATTATTCTTGAGAATCATCTGTAATTTACATTCAATTTCATAGTTTTCTCAATTGTAATCGTACGATCAAAGCTGTATACTTGAAGGACATCACCCCTGATTGGTGAACATAGTGCTCTGTCGACTTACCTTTTAGGTCGACCGCAGGTTTTTTCCTCCGTCGTGAGGTTTTTCCTGCGTCATCAAATTATTTGTCTCATTTTATTTTTCCGCACTTATCATTGATTGTAATTTCTTTCTCTCGACGGTTAAGCCTCACACAAGTTTCTTACGACATCGAGTTGTGTAATTTTTTACATAAACAACTACCTTCACCACGTGATGGGCGACGAGCATTGACATTCGGTCTTCCGACCCGTCTCTTGTTTATTATCGGTGGACGAACGGATTGAAGAGGGGTGTCGGGAAACTGCCACGTTTCAGGAGGACCGACATGTTTAATTACCCCAATGTATGTTGCCTTGTAATTTTCGGCCTTGAAATAAGGCACATCAACCAAAGAGTACACATCCCGTATTTTAGTCTTTTTTGCAACAGCGATGGCATGACCGCAAGGCAAACCGGACAACTGCCATTGTCGACATTCACAACTATGTTGATGCATGTCCACGTTTGCGTTCCTGCCACCGTCGTGTACCTCCCATACGCTGTAGCCAATCCCGCGAACAGTCCATGTAACGGACTTTCCAACCCTTTTCCAGAGCTTATGTTGAGCCCATTCGGTAAATGGGTGATCCAAGCTATCTAGAAAATAAATAAATAACATACAAGTATATAAAAGGGTATACAAAAATAACAAACATAAAAGTGTCATTTAAAATTGATTAATAAAAGTTGCTAAACCTGCTTTAGCTCGACGAATGAAGTACCACTCTTGTTGGAATGCTCTAAAATATTCGATCAGTCCGACGATAGGCAACCTGCGTGCAAACCTGGACATAGCGTTTATTGACTCAGCACTATTGGAGGTCATTATGTTGTACCGAATGCCAGGAAAATAGACCCTTGACCATCTTTCCACCCCAACCTCCTCCATCAATCGGGCACCGTCAGGTATGGAGACTCGAAGGATATTCATCATTCGGTCAAACACATACGTCGTGTAGGCCTTGCATGCCTTCCAGTATGGGGTCTTGAAAACTTTTATTCGGGCATCCCTGGATCTCACGTTCATCACCAAATGGCGACAACATAAAGCGTGATGTGAATTTGGGAAAATTGTGGTGATAGCGGCGTTTATAGAAGCAGCCATGTCTGACATAAACACCAACCCTTCTGGCTCACCGATGCATCGTTTAAGCTTGCTCAAAAACCAAGTCCACTCATCCGTTGTCTCTGACTTACCTACTCCGAAGGCAATGGGCACGATGTTGTTGTTTCCGTCCATGGCAACAACCAAGAACATAGTACCCAAATAAGGCCCCTTTAGGTGAGCAGCGTCTATGATAAGGACACGCCGTAAGTTTTGCAAGAAGGTATGGATCTGCATAAACGTCAAAAGTCAACATCGGTATTTCCTATAACTTCATCGAGTAAAAGTGTGTTGGGGATCGTTGCGTACAAACGCGCAGCGGATAACAAAAACTCGATCCCCAAACGAGGATCCAATCCCAAACGATGCAGATACAATCAAAAGGGTGTTTTTGACGACTTACCTTTGTGTGATTGGGTTTCCGGAAAGCTGGCAGGGGTTACACCGCTACTGGCACCACGCGAGAAGGTTGCTAGACCACCACCAAGGATTACACCGAAAAACGAACGCGATTCCTCTCTTGGAGAAAAACGGCGCCGGTAGAGAGAGAATGGAGAGAAAGTTTTCTGGGTTGTGGGATTTAAGACTGAATTCAATCAACCAAACTGATACCCCTAACCCCTTATTTATATGGATAAATCTTTAAGAATTTTATTCCATATAAAATTCTTTGGTAATTATCTTCAAATAATTTCCATAATTAATTAATATATAAATAGTTTAACTAACTATTTATTTAAAACTTTCTCATTAAATAATTAATAAACAATTAATTATTTCTCTCACGTAATCCAAACGTTCTCATTTTGACGTGCAGCGGTGTGACCTACTAGTGTCCTATAACATTGGATACGGTAACCCTGTTACTGTCTCGCACACAATCCTAACAGACTCCCACTTGTGCTAGACATGTAACTGTACTGTTACCATTAGCCTAAGGAGGTCCCTAGCCAGACACTTAGGTTAACCAGGTTATAAGATCTCTTATATCCAGAGATACAATTCACGCTTGAATTTGTACACAGGTTCATTCCTTTTGCACACGATATTTAAGACATGGAGTGGAGGATTCATTTCTTAAAATCAAGTATTTCTTGACTCTGATTTCGATTGCCTGCAGTAACGGATATTACTAAATAATCCATGTTATTCTATCCGAGCGTGGCCACGCATTTTCTGCCAATCTTAATCGTCAAGGGGCCCGGAAATATCTCTCTTTTGAAAGAGGTGCAAATTCCTTCTTGACTACTTGCATTTGGATCCACGGCTTCCGCTGCATCTAGTCACGTCCCGTATGGCCACCCAGTTACGGTGCAGCGTTAGTACGTGCTAAGAGTACAGTAGTCCTCGTGTTCCCAAACCGAGTATCTCAGGTTTAAGGACAACCTATCAAGTCAGTGCTTATGACTGAGGCTCCATGAAGCAGACTTGATTACTGGTCACTTCCAATACCCAAACACTCTGATGAGTATCTATAAATACTTGGTCACATCACTTGTGCTTTTATTCTCTACTTTGAATAAATCATCAAGTATTTATAATAGCGTTAAACTCCCCATTGAAATTCCCATTTCAATAAGTGGCTACGGAAATTTAGATTTCATACAAAACTTTGTAAAATCATGGATACGTTAAATATGCAAAAAATAGTTAATTTAGAACAATCATGAAAATAAAACCTTCATTTATTTCCAACACACTGTGAAACAAAAACTTTACTTGATTACATTGTTTCTAAATTAGACTATAGTAATAATTAATAAACTAAGTACTAGCTACTGGCTTCCAGGTACTGCATCCCAATGGAATTCGTATGTGCCTCATGCTTTACCCTTGCTAGTGGCTTTGTCAGCGGATCTGCGACATTGTCTTCCGTTGGAATCTTGCATATTTTCACATCTCCTCTTCCAATGATCTCTCGGATGAGGTGATACTTCCTGAGCACGTGTCTTGACTTGTAATGCTCTCTAGGTTCCTTTGCTTGCGCCACGGCTCCTGAGTTATCACAGAATATATCGATCGGTCTCGAGATACTGGCAACCACTCTGAGATCCGATAGAAAATTCCTTAGCCAGACAGCTTCCTTTGCCGCATCAGATGCTGCAATGTACTCTGCTTCTGTAGTTGAGTCTGCAATCGTGTCCTGCTTCGAGCTCTTCCATGAGATCGCACCTCCGTTTAGGGTAAAGACGTACCCTGACTGTGACCTGAAGTCATCTCTGTCGGTCTGGAAACTAGCGTCAGAGTATCCGGTGACACTAATTTCATCCTCAGCACCTCCAAAGACCAAGAACATTTCCTTCGTTCTTCTCAGATATTTAAGGATGTTCTTGACAGCCACCCAATGGGGTTCACCTGGATTCTGTGGTATCTGCTCGTAACACTTACTGAGTAAGCAACATCGGGCCTAGTACATAGCATGGCATACATAATCGATCCAATTGCAGAAGCATATGGGACCGATTTCATCTTGTCCTGATCTTGACTAGAAACAGGACACTGTGTTTTACTTAACACTATGCCATGTTGCATTGGGATAAATCCTTTCTTGGATTCATCCATCCTGAATTTCTTCAAGATTTTATCAATATACGTACTTTGGCTAAGCCCGATAAGCCGCTTAGATCTATTTCTGTAGATCTTTATACCGAGTATATAAGCGGCTTCCCTAAGGTCTTTCATCTGGAAACATTTGCTTAACCAACTTTTAACACTCTGTAAAGTCGGTACATTGTTTCCTATGAGTAGAATGTCGTCTACGTATAAGACCAGGAAGGTTACTATACTCCCACTGAACTTAGTGTAGACACACGGCTCGAACTCACTTTTGGTAAAACCAAACTCTTTGATTCGCTCATCAAAGTGTAAGTTCCAGCTTCGAGACGCTTGTTTTAATCCATAAATGGATTTTAGCAGCTTACACACCTTATCAGGATTCTTAGGGTCTTCAAACCCCTCTGGTTGTTCCATATAGACGTCTTCTGTTAACTTTCCATTCAGAAAGGCTGTCTTGACGTCCATTTGCCAAATCTCGTAGTTAAAGTACGCTGAGATGGCCATAAGAATCCTAATTGATTTTAACATAGCCACTGGTGAAAAGGTCTCATCATAGTCAATGCCATGAGTTTGCGTGAATCCTTTTGCAACCAATCTGGCTTTGAAGGTGTGTACGTTCCCATCCATGTCGGTTTTCTTCTTGAAAACCCATTTGCGTCCAACAGCCTTACAGTGTTGTGGCAAATCAGTCAACTCCCAAACTTGGTTGTCGTACATGGATTGCATCTCGGCCTTCATGGCTTCCTGCCATTGTTCAGACTCACTGCCTGACACAGCTTCTCCATAGGATGTAGGTTCATTTAAGTCTCCACTATCTTGAGAGACTAGGAACCCAAGATACCTATCTGGTTCTTGTCTTACCCTGCTGGATCTGCGAAGGTCCTGTGTTTGCACTTCCTCAATCGGCTCTGATTGAGGTTCAACATTGTTATGTTGAATTTTTGGCTCAACAACTGGTGTAGTGCTTTCTTCGTCTACTACCTGTAGATCTACATCCTTTCTGGTGTTCTCTAGACTGAGAAACTTTTCTTCCAGAAATTTTCCATTTCGAGCAACAAACACTTTGTTCTCTTCAGGGTTGTAGAAATAATATCCCACGGTGGTCTTGGGATATCCAACGAAGAAACACTTGTCGGATTTGGGTTTGAGTTTTTCTGAGGTAGGTCGTTTGACGTAAACCTCACAACCCCAAATTTTCAGAAAAGATATGTTGGGTTTCTTACCCTTCCATAACTCATATGGAGTCTTTTCTACCGACTTTGTTGGCGCTCTGTTCAGTATGTGTGCTGCTGTTTCGAGCGCATGTCCCCAGAATGATATTGGCAGCGAAGAATGACACATCATCGTTCGTACCATGTCAAGCAACGTACGATTTCTCCTTTCTGATACACCGTTCATCTGAGGTGTATACGGAGGTGTGAGTTGGGATACAATCCCACACTCCATCAGATGATTGTCAAACTCATCACTGAGATATTCGCCACAACGATCTGACCGTAAGAACTTGATCCTCTTGTCAAGTAGATTCTGTACTTCATTCTGATATTCCTTGAATTTCTCAAAGGTTTCAGATTTATGTCTCATCAAGTAGACATAACCATACCTACTGAAGTCGTCAGTAAAGGTAATGAAGTACCGGTATCCTCCTCTTGCTACATGACTGAAAGGTCCACACACATCGTGTGGATTATTTCAAGCAAGTCAGTAGCCCTTTCATTTTCATTGTTGAAAGGTTGCTTTGTCATTTTGCCAGATAAACAAGATTCGCAATTATCAAAAGGTTTATAATCGAAATTGCCAAGAAAATCTCCTTTCAGGAGTAGTTCAACGCGTTTCTTGTTTATATGGCCCAAACGACAATGCCAGAGGTAAGTCTGATCCTCAATATCCTTGGATCGTTTACTTATATGATAGATTTCACTACTGTTGTCTTGTAGATTTACAGTATATAGACCATTTACGGGTGTAGCCTTAAAATAGAAAATATTATCTTTAAAGACTGAAATCATTTTATAATCATATTTATAATAAAAACCTTGGTCTACTAATAAATCAAAAGACAATACATTCTTAATCATGTTTGGAATATAATAACAATTATCCAGTTCCAAAACTAGACCCGAGGGCAAACTAAGACTATAAGATCCCACGACTTCAGCAATCAACGGAGTGCCTTCGCCAACTCGTAGGTTCGAACGGTCCTTCCTCAGAGTCTTTCTTCTAGTGAATCCCTGTAAATGATTACAAATGTGGTTACCACTGCCTGTATCAATTACCCATGATTCATAAGAAGTGATTAAGCAATCTATCATAAAGATACCTGGAGCATCGGATAAACCGATCTCTATCTGGTCGATATTCATCGAGTGCTCGCAAATATCTTCGCTGCCACACTCTGGGCAACTCAGATCTCCCAGCTCATCAATTATATCAGTGTCCATGAGATTTGCAGGTTCGGGTACTGGCTCTAGACTGGCCAGTATATCTTCATGAACTTTATCCACGTCATTCTTCGGTTCCTTCATGTAGGCACTAGCTGTGTCCTGAACTTCCTTTGTGAGGGAGAACCACATGAGGTATACTAACTCCTCCTGAGTCATCTTGTACCCCAGACGTGATAAACATTTAAAAAGCCTTCTCATTTCAATAAGATGGTTTTTAACTGACTGACCCTTCTGTAGCTTCAGGGAGAGAATCTCTTGCATGATCAAAAGCTTGCCCGTATGCTTGTAGAAACCTAACTGGTTTTCTACATTTCTTACGACCTTGTGACAGAATTTCACTCTTAAGTCTCCCGTGAACTCGGGTGACATAGAGAAAACTAGAATGGACATTACATCCGATTCATCTGCCATGAATCTGAAATACTCAGCAAATTCCTCTTCAGGGGCATTGCTTTTGGGTCGTGACATGGGCTTATTGATCACATAAAGCTTACCCTGGGCACTCAAAACATTCTGTAAGTGCAACTTCCAAACTGGAAAGTTCTGGCTCGTAAGCTTCCACTTGCCCGTAATAAGGCGAAGTGATTCCTCAGGTGAATAAAACGGAATGCTAATTGGAGACATCTACAGAAGAATATAAATTCCAATTTAGTTTATAATTATATAACTCTAATAAATTATTACCCTTAAAATAAATTTATTAGACTAGAATCCATATTTCACATGTGTCGGGAAGCATGTGATCATGTCAGACCGACTCATGCGATTTATGGTAGGTAAAACTATACCAATCGTATTCTAACTCGATAATACGACTTCTAGATCGTCGGGACATCGGATATTAATAGTCCGTGCATATTTAGTCCCTCTAGTGCATTTTGGCCTGGTACCACCCAGTGAATAAATAATTACCAAAATAGATTGCACCACCCGGGACCTGGACAAACTCTGGCCGGTACCACCCGGAGATAATTCGCAGAGTTTTATCTCCCTCTAGTTTCGGTTTGAACACGGACGTTCATAGTGTGTGCACTTACAACGCCCTATGTACCTTACACCGGAGGTGTCCCTAAAGTGGGTTGCACTTACTAATCTATGATTTTAACAAGGGTCAAAAATGCCAGTTTTTTTTTTAAAAACTTTGGATTTAAACACAAACTGTATTTTATCCAATTTAAAACTTTTATATTTAATTTAAAAGACGTAACTACGTAATATAATTAAATATAAACAACCACGCATACTGAATAAATGTAAACAACCACGCAGTTTAAATAACACGTCATAGTCAAAAACCCTTAACTATTGTCGTTTTGTGAGCCAACACAAAACGACGGTCCAATTCCTAAGTGATAAGTCTTCTTGGTGCTCCCACTGGCTCCAAGCTCCATGATCACCTTCTTGACTCCGTCTTGAGATCTCCTTTTAATTAAAATTACAATACATAACTGGGTTGTAAATGGCACGCAGGCCTCCCACAACAACACACATAATAATTAAAATAAAATACGGGTCACAAGGGTTTTGACTATGACTTCATATAATAATTAAAAACCAACTGGAGATAATTATTACTAATTAATTTAATCGTGAAAACCTTTAAGCTTATCCGGTTAAAAGATTTCTTTATCAAAGACTTTTCCGGAAACGGATCTCACGCGGTGATCCATTATCGAAAAACAATCGAACGAAAACTAAACGATTCGAAATCCGGTACCGATGGCAATGACCGAAATAATCACCACCGATACCGGCCCGAACTTCATTCGACTTCCGCGGAACGCCGGCGACAGCAGCGGCTCGAGCGCCACCACCGCCGCCTGTCGGTTTTTGATCGTGGCCGACGCCACGCTAGCCAACACCGCCGCCGTCCCCTGTCTGATCGGAAAACAAGAACCGGCGGTCGATACCCCTTTGCGGTGGTTATCGACCACCGCCACCACCATAAATACCATCGCCGTAGCCGGCGGTTAATCAAACGAATCGCCATCGCCACCACCACAATAAACGGTGGTGTGGCGGTTGATTGGGAGCACAACGGCAGAAGCGACAGTCGTCACCACCACCGCCGCCTCCTGGTCGCGATTGGTAATCAACCCGATCGACGACGGCAACAATCGGCTGCCACCGCCGACCGGCGTTCAAACACCCAAACGCCGCCACCACGTCACTGTGGTGCGGCATTAGTCGCGATCGGCAGCGACTTTCGCCACCACCTCCATCGCTTACCATCGGAACCACCACACGACTGTGTGGTGGGTTTTGCGTTTAACAGCCGCCGTCACCACGGTGCTGTGGTGCGGTCAACGGCCATCGCCGCCACCACAGGCTGTGGTGCGGTTGGCCTTGGGTGCGACAGCCGGCGGTCACCACGAGCTGTGGTTCGACCGTCGGTGGTTTACTTGGTGGTTCGATCGACTAACTGTCGTCGTTCCACCGGTGATTTCCGTTCGACTTTAGGTTCTTATCAAAAAGATTCAATTTTTAAAAAAAACAACTATATGAATAAAAATCAAAACTTTTAAAACCTAATCAGTTTATCAAACTGATCTGCAGGCTTTGGAAAGTGGCTCTGATACCATTGTTGGGGATCGTTGCGTACAAACACGCAGCGGATAACAAAAACTCGATCCCCAAACGAGGATCCAATCCCAAACGATGCAGATACAATCAAAAGGGTGTTTTTGACGATTTACCTTTGTGTGATTGGGTTTCCGGAAAGCTGGCAGGGGTTACACCGCTACTGGCACCACGCGAGAAGGTTGCTAGACCACCACCAAGGATTACACCGAAAAACGAACGCGATTCCTCTCTTGGAGAAAAACGGCGCCGGTAGAGAGAGAGAATGGAGAGAAAGTTTTCTGGGTTGTGGGATTTAAGACTGAATTCAATCAACCAAACTGATACCCCTAACCCCTTATTTATATGGATAAATCTTTAAGAATTTTATTCCATATAAAATTCTTTGGTAATTATCTTCAAATAATTTCCATAATTAATTAATATATAAATAGTTTAACTAACTATTTATTTAAAACTTTCTCATTAAATAATTAATAAACAATTAATTATTTCTCTCACGTAATCCAAACGTTCTCATTTTGGCGTGCAGCGGTGTGACCTACTAGTGTCCTATAACATTGGATACGGTAACCCTGTTACTGTCTCGCACACAATCCTAACAAAGTGTACATTATAAAATGTAAAAGTGGTGCTATTTCTATACGTACCGCTACACCAAGGGCGACGAAACACTCTTCAAAATGCCCTTCGGTGTCTACCCTTATTGAAGTTTGTGTACCTGGATTTGTAAGTTCTAGGTTATACAGATAGGCGGGGAGCCTGGTAAACGACTCCGAAGGGCTACCTCTGATTGAATCAAGAGCATTCCATCTAGCACGCCACCCAGTAGCATACCCGGTAGATAAACCAAACTGTTGGTTAATATCATGAACAATGTCTCGTGGTTGATATGTTCTGTTGGCTCTGAGGAATTTTTTTTATGAATGCACCCAATACCTTTTTGTTTGCTTGACGGTGATTGGAGTTCAGCTGGGTTCGAGAACAAGTGTGTACGTCATTAAAGAAACGTACGTGAAACATCCCGTTGTCACCCACCTTCCTCGCGGTCATACGCCAGGCACAACCACTGTTAACGCACAACACCTCGTACCTGGTTGTGCTCGACCTGTGCGTCCGATGCTCAAACCCCTCTTGTAGGCACTTGATTCCAAACTCAATAATCATTTCATTTTTCGTTTCAAAAACTTGACCTTTTTTTACCCTTGAACTACGATTGTAAGGTACTGTTTGGTTTGTCGTCGTAGAGACTTCTGGGGTTGGAACGAAAACAGGCATTTCAAAATAATCATTTACACCTGCTCTCAAAGTGACGCCTTCGTCATCCTCTTCCTCGTCTTCTAAGACGTCGTCTTCATCATCGTCTTCCTCGTCGTCTTCCTCGTCGTCTTCTTCATCGTCATCTAAAGTAATACCAGCGAAAGATAAGTTGAAAACATGGGCTTCGTCGTCAGCACATCCCCTATTGGTTGTACGATCTTCTTCTTCATCAACAGCTTGTTGTTGTCCTTCTTGTTGTTGTTGTTGTGTCTCTGGAACGACATCACCATAAAAGTCATTAAGACCACCGCCTTCTTGGGTTGTAGTGTTAGAAGTACCACCGCCTTCTTGGGTTGTAGTGTTAGAAGTACCACCGCCATCACACATCGAATAATCGACGTCAACAAATAGTGTAGAAGGTTGAGGTGAGTTGGCTGCAAATTCCATGAACGCACTAACATCTTCATCGTCGGTTAACATAAGTATTTCACCATCGTGCTTGTACACCACCTTCGTTTGACCAACTGATGCATCAATTCCACATTTCTTTTGAACATATTGAAGCAAGTGTTTATGCGTACCGTTTGAAAATAACTTTACACGGTAGTTAACCGTTTCATCAGTACAGACATAATCCCACCCCTCGTTTCGTTCGACCCATTCACCATTGAAACGAAGGACTACCTTAACTTTATCAACATTAGAACTCATTTTGTCTTAGCAACAATCAATGTAAGGTGTGAAAGAAACAAGGAAGATGAATGAAGCGAAAAAGTGAACAAAAGAGATAATATGTTGAGATTGAGTGTTTAGTTTGAGTGTTGGAGTTCTACCCTGCTTCATTTTATAGATGGATATGTACCTACATATCCATTGAGTAATAATGTCTACGAATTATCAGTATGAAATCATAGTTTGTCTTGTATCATAGGAATGACTTTTGCTTTTATGACTATTGCTTTTGTGTACCATCTTATTTACCCCTATAGTGTTGTCATCTTCATGGCAGATGAATTATTGTAAGGATCACGTGAAGAGTTGTACCAACGTCTTAATGAGTCTTGCTTTTTACAGTATGAATTATTGTACTGTCATCTTATCAGTGTTGTCATCTTATTCACCCCTGTAGTGTTGTCATCTTATCTTTATTACTTTGACCTTCATGGCAGATGAATTATTGTAAGGATCACGTGAAGAGTTGTACCAACGTCTTAATGAGTCTTGCTTTTTACAGTATGAATTATTGTACTGTCATCTTATCAGTGTTGTCATCTTATTCACCCCTGTAGTGTTGTCATCTTATCTTTATTACTTTGACCTTCATGGCAGATGAATTATTGTAAGGATCACGTGAAGGAGTTGTACCAACGTCTTAATGAGTCTTGCTTTTTACAGTATGAATTATTGTACTGTCATCTTATCAGTGTTGTCATCTTATTCACCCCTGTAGTGTTGTCATCTTATCTTTATTACTTTGACCTTCATGGCAGATGAATTATTGTAAGGATCACGTGAAGGAGTTGTACCAACGTCTTAATGAGTCTTGCTTTTTACAGTATGAATTATTGTACTGTCATCTTATCAGTGTTGTCATCTTATTCACCCCTGTAGTGTTGTCATCTTATCTTTATTACTTTGACCTTCATGGCAGATGAATTATTGTAAGGATCACGTGAAGGAGTTGTACCAACATCTTAATGAGTCTTGCTTTTTACAGTATGAATTATTGTACTGTCATCTTATCAGTGTTGTCATCTTATTCACCCCTGTAGTGTTGTCATCTTATCTTTATTACTTTGACCTTCATGGCAGATGAATTATTGTAAGGATCACGTGAAGGAGTTGTACCAACGTCTTAATGAGTCTTGCTTTTTACAGTATGAATTATTGTACTGTCATCTTATCAGTGTTGTCATCTTATCAGTGTTGTCATCTTATTCACCCCTGTTCAGTCACATGATTTACTAACGCTTTTCAGACGAATCAATAATGCCTGGAAAAGGCTGAAGGGTGTAGCAACCATTGAGTATTGGGTCTTAAAATAAGGCTGAAACGTCTGTAAAAGGCTGAAACGTCTTTAAAAGGCTGAAACGTCTGAATGGTGTAGTACACTATTGCTTTTATCATGTTTTTAAAGAAATCATCCCCTGTTTCTGTATTGTAAGCATCACGTGAAGGATTGTACCAACGTGTTGTATGGACTAAGGCTTTTATCAGTCTGAATCATTACTGTCATGTTAGCAGTGTTGTATGACTTTTTTACCCTTGTAGTGTTGTATGGATTTTATCTTCACGCCATATGAATTATTGTAAGCATTACGTGAAAGATTGTACCAACGTGTTGTATGGCTTTTGCTTTTATCTTCACACCATATGAGTCGGAAATAACACTATCTACTTACTGATTGAGGTTTGTGTTGTCACTTATTGAGTTGGTAGAGTTATCTTTATTGAACATTAAGAAATACGGGAAACTGACAGTTGCAATGTGATTATTTGAAGACATTTGGGATCCTATATATAGGTGTTCACGGGTCTTTATTAACTATTCAATCACATGATTCATTAAGGCTTTTTCAGACGATTGATTAAAGGTATACTGAACTATCTGAAAAAGCAAATGATGTTTGATTAAAGCTATACTGAATTATCGTCTTTTTATGCTTTATATTCACGTGAAAATGTACGAGAGTTACTGTTTGTTCACAAGAAACATGTCAATATGTACGATTTTATACTGTTTGATTTTAATTTAAACAAGACATTAAAATGTGGATGATTTATTTAATTTAAACGATGATAACAGAAAAGTCATACAAGACATTGAAAGTTAAAGACATTGAAATTTAAAGACACTTCTAGAACAGATAACTCATTAACACATATCACACCCAATTCACCTCAATATTATCTAAAGACTGAAGATGTCAAAAGTAAGCACTCCAGTTGGTGGATCAATCACAATACTGGCCACCAACCAAAAATCGGGGTTCATGTTGTGCTCGTATAGTATAGCCTCAAAATCACCCTTCACGATAAGACGGCCAGACGGAGATCCAGGTGTTGCCTCAAATCCTACGGCTATCTCCATAGGATAGCTTATGCCTTTAACCCTTATCACACACTTAGTTTGATTGTGCAAACCCCACAGTCTTACAAAATCCTCATCAATTTGCTGAAAAAATTATAACGAAATAAATTATAAAGTAATTACATCTACTAATATTTACTTAATTGAAAAAATAAAACTTACCCAACGGCCATGGTCCATTACAAAGTCATCAAACTTTGTCATAAATGAATCACGACGAACTGGTGATGCTGATGATGCCGATGATGGCGATGATGCCGATGATCCCGATGATGCCGATG
Source organism: Centaurea solstitialis (assembly GCA_030169165.1). NCBI lineage: Eukaryota > Viridiplantae > Streptophyta > Magnoliopsida > Asterales > Asteraceae > Centaurea > Centaurea solstitialis. The sequence goes on from CM058042.1 coordinate 16,866,963, forward strand.
CTGCCATTTTTTCCCTTAGGAAGTGAACAAAAGAGATGAAGTATTGAAGATTTGTGAGTTTTTGGTTAATGAGTTATCCCCTATTTATAACCAGTTTATTCAGTAAAAGAAACCAATATTTTCTCACTTGGTTGATAAAACCAATATCCAGTAAAATTTCTTAACTATTCAGTCACATGATTCACTAAGGCTTTTTCAGCGGAATCATTAATGCCTGTAAAAGGCTGAAAAGTAAAAGATGACTGACACTTCTGCATAAGGCTGAAGGGTGTACTACACTGTTGCTTTTATCTTGTAAGTAGTACACTATTGCTTTTATCTTTTACCTTTGACTACTTCTAAATTATTGTAAGGATCACGTGAAGAGTTGTACGAACGTGTTAATGACTCTTGCTTTTATCAGTATGAATTACTACTGTCAGCTTATCAGTGTTGTCATCTTTTTACCTTTGTAGTGTTGTCTTCTTATCATGGATTTTCAATCAACCCATGTGACTACTTCTGAATGCTTTTATCAACAATTAAGTCACATGGGTTACACTTGATTATTTATGGTATGTTCAAGCTTATAAATAGGAAGGGTCTCATTAACCGAAACCACACAATTGGAGAAATCTGCAAAACATACATCCTACTCCAAAACTGCAAATGGCTTCTTCGTCAACTAACCCCCTTTACTTCACAGTTCAGAATGAAAAAGATTGGACTGACATTGGCATTTTGGTAAGCTTTTTCAACAACTTCATAGTTCACCTTATTTCACATTATAGTTCAATTTATTTCATGTTGTATTTACAATGTAGATAATTTGTTAAATCTGCAAAAAAATTTCAGCATATTCCTTTACCCTTTGTGAATATGTGGAATTTGAACAATCACAAGAAGTGTATGATAAGGTTTGGAAGATGGGGCCATCCTATGGAGCTGATTCTTATGCCAAATGGATGTTTCTGCATGTGCGGCGAGTTTCGCCTCATGTTTATCCAACACAAGCTACAAGATGCCGCTTGGTTGAAGTTCAAGCTTGTTCAAGATCGACCTACTACTGGGATGGCTAGCTTGTACGATGTTATTTTTGAGGTGGAGGAGGTGTGATATGTTTGTACCAGTTTTATGGTGTAGTTGTGTAATTTCATGCTTTCAATTAAATGACCACCCTTTGATGTTTCAAACAGGGGTTTGTTTTTACTTGTTGTTATTTATTTTAATTTAAATGAAATCATCCCCTTAGAAGTGTTGTCATCTTAGTGTTGTATGGCTTGTAGCAAGTTTTAAAAACAATGTTTGTATTCGGTTAAAATTAGATGTTCTACTAAATTAAAGTTTAGTACGAACAAACATAACATAGACATACACAAAAACTTTAATAATATCCACTAAGATAAACATTCCAAACAAGTCTACTTTTTGGATTGTTTCTTCAACCCACCTAATACCTTCTTAACACTAGTTGTAAACTGACTGCCCGACGTCCATGGTGCTTTGGTCTTTTCACCTGGCTTCCTTACCCGTTGAGGTCGCGGAGTCATTTCTACCACCGTCTTCCTCCGGTTCTGTATTTCGGGCTGAGGGTCAGATTCAGTCTCATACGCTTCCGACTCCTCATTGGCCGCCGACTCCTCATCGGCCTCCGACTCCGCCTCAAGGTCCATCTCCGCGTCAACAGCAGCACGGTCGGTGTCAACGGCAGCACCGTATGATGACCCTCCCGCACCGTATGACGACCCTCCAGCAACGTATGAAGACCCTCCAGCACCGTATGATGACCCTCCAGCAACGTATGATGACCCTCCCGCACCGTATGACGACCCTCCAGCAACGTATGAAGACCCTCCAGCACCGTATGACGACCCTAAGCCCGAACCACCAATTAATTCTGCAGCGAAATTCCAGGTAGGGTCCCATGACCTTGTATCACCCGAGACACCCTGAAAATTTAAATTCATAATTAGTAAACAAGGTCGCAGAAAATCATATAAAAAGGTGATAAACGATTTCTCTAAATACTTACAGCTTGTGTGTTCGGGGTTGACATAAATAATGATGACCTAGCCATGCCGAAGGTCGAACTCTGACCCTACAAATAGAACATACAACTCATGGTTTAAAAAATATTCTCAATATAACATATCGGGTTTTATTATATTTTTAATGATAGACTTACGAAGCTGTAGGCAGGAGGTGTAATGCATGCCGGCCCAGTCATGCCGCCATAGCTGCTCGTGTACGCAGGCTGTGTGTAGTAGGATGACGAACTCATGCCCCCACTCCATGCGTCGCCCACTTGAAAAGATCGTCTCGCTGGCTCCTGTTGCGAGTAATAGGCAGGCACGGAACCGTGTGCATCGGAAACAGAATGTCGTCCAGACACCTAACAAATGTATACACATGGTCAACAACAGAGAGGCGCATTAAAACGTGGACAATACATACCTTAGGTGGAACATTTACCTTCATTCTCCCCCATATCTTCCTCAATTGCTTTCACCCTATTTTTCAAATTGCTGTTCTCCGTAACTACTCGATCTAACGTATCCCATTTATCCTGGTATTGGTCAACATCCATAGGATCGTCATCGTCATCATCATCGTCGTATCGATGTGCCTCTGCGCCTCTTTAGCAGTCGACCACTAACCGGGTTTCGAAACCACTCCTGGCTCTGTATATACCACCGCTGCCGCCGTTCCCACTCATCCGCTACAATGCGCTCACGTGGGTGGCTCTCCTCCTAATACATCAAAAACATATTATGTTGGGTTAACTTAGTACACTATCGTCATCAAATTACAGTTTGAAAGACTGGTAAATAAACATACGTTTGGAAAGTTGATGAATTGTAAAAGCTCCTTCGTATGCAAAGTCCTTAATAGCTTCTTCCAGCGAAACGCTCTAGGATACTCATTATTCTTTTCGAAAAAATTTCCAGAGACAGGAAACATCTCCAATATCCAAATCTACATAAAAACACATTTGTTAGGGATAATTATATAACCTCAAATAAACTCCAAAGGAATAATTATAGGAATAATTATATAACCTCAAAGGCGTATACAAAGCCATATATCGCCATTTTTTTAGGCACTTTTATTACTCGTCTGTCGATGGCCATGTTCAATTGCTTGTATGTCACACTCCATATGTAAGATCCCCATGGATTCTCGTTCCATGCATCTATATCGCCGACAATATTTAAAAGTGCATCGTCAACAAATTGATGCTTTTGACGGCCTATGAACACCAATTCCACCATCACAAGGGAACATATACGAACGACGTCGATGTCATCTAAGTGCCTCATGTTTTCATATAGATCTATTAAATCTTTCACCTTCAAACGTACGTGTTGTTCCCTAGGTACATTTTCCACAACACGTGAAATAATCTCTGAATGAACGTTCTCCCATCCCTCGGACTACCCTCCACCGGGATTCCGAAAGGGAGTCCCGTCAAAAGCATGAAGTCCTCTCCGCCAAAGTGACGGTGGTGAGGACCGATCGTAAAATATAACGTCTCCGGGAGTGGGTTTGTCACCTGAACCTGATGTTGCAAGATCAACACGTCAAGCATGGGAGCTGAATAAAAATTATGGGTAAAGTCCAACCAGTGACCTAGTGGACCGGCTCTAAATAGCCTTTCTCCCTCATTAGACAATTTTTTCTTGATATCTGCTGCAAGTTTCAACTTATTCCTTAAAGTAGTTGACGGCCAAACAAGTTCAAGCTATACATAATTTAAGAGATGAATGTTAGTTCAAAATTATACAAATAACAACGTATACATATAAAATTATACACATCTTTAAATTTTAAACTAAAACTATACAACTAAAATTATATAGACATCTCCACCATTTTTAAAATTACACACATAACAACTTATACAAATAAAATTATACACATCTTTAAATTTTAAACTAAAACTATACAACTAAAATTATATAGACATCTCCACCATTTTTAAAATTACACACATAACAACTTATACAAATAAAATTATACACATCTTTAAATTTTAAACTCAAACTATACATCTAAAATTATATAGACATCTCCACCATTTTTAAAATTACACACATAACAACTTATACAAATAAATATATACACATCTTTAAATTTTAAACTAAAACTATACAACTAAAATTATATAGACATCTCCACCATTTTTAAAATTACACACATAACAACTTATACAAATAAAATTATACACATCTTTAAATTTTAAACTCAAACTATACATCTAAAATTATATAGACATCTCCAAAATTTTTAAAATTACACACATAACAACTTATACAAATAAAATTATACACATCTTTAAATTTTAAACTAAAACTATACAACTAAAATTATATAGACATCTCCACCATTTTTAAAATTACACACATAACAACTTATACAAATAAAATTATACACATCTTTAAATTTTAAACTCAAACTATACATCTAAAATTATATAGACATCTCCAAAATTTTTAAAATTACACACATAACAACTTATACAAATAAAATTATACACATCTTTAAATTTTAAACTAAAACTATACAACTAAAATTATATAGACATCTCCACCATTTTTAAAATTACACACATAACAACTTATACAAATAAAATTATACACATCTTTAAATTTTAAACTCAAACTATACATCTAAAATTATATAGACATCTCCAAAAATTTTAAAATTACACACATAACAACTTATACATCTAAAATTATACAAATCTCTAAATTTTGATCTAATACAACTTATACATCTAATATAATCATCACTTTATATAAACATCTACACAACTTATAACCATAAATTTATATATACATCTACACAATTTATAACCATATGAACAAAAATAAACATTACAATTGTAAATTTTTTTAACATAACCATATACTTAAGTCTAAAGAAAACAAATAAACTTACTTGGCGAGACATTGATGGTAAAACGAATAAACCACGTGCGTTTCCTTTAAAGATGAAAGTGATGGATGAAACAAAAATGACAAGCCGACAAAACTCCGTGTAATGTTCCACACTCTCCCTTAATATAGGTCCCCACTATGTAAATTACATCTTCAATTGATTTTGGTTTGATGAAAATGAGAAAGATGAAAGAATAAGGTGGGGTTTTAGAATGAGATTTGAGAATGAGAAAGATGAAGGATGAAGGGTGAAAGAGAGAAGAGAGGGTAAAAGAGACAAGAGAGGGTTGTTTTTTACTTTTGTTTTCTTACATGTTTGCAGGAGTTCTTTTGTTTCATTTGGTAGCTTAATGGTTAGGTAGTCACGGGTTCAAAATGGGTCAAAATGGGTCAAACCCGCCCTAGGGGCGGGGTGTGTGGGGCGATGTGAAGTATAAGGGCCAAATGAGTCAATTTCTTAAAGTGGTGTGACAGGGACCGAAATTGAAAATTAGAGAACCCCGCCCTAGGGTGGGGTGTATGGGGCGGGGAGGCTGGTTTTGGTCTCCGGCAGCCGGCGGAGACACGATGGTTGATCGGAAAGTGGGAAACCCGCCCTAGGGCGGGGAGAATGGGGCGGGGATGATGGCTATATGATGAATTTGTGAGGGAGAGTGGTTAGGAGGTGGAATGGGTTTTATAGAAGGGCTATAAAAATTATTTTCTCTTTAAACTATATATATAGCTAAATTATTAATATTTTGGATGCATTTCAACTTTAGGACTTTAATTTTCTTTCGAATATGTTTAGAGAATAAATTCGAGAATGTTATGTAATTTAGTATATCATTTTCTGAGACTTTTGGATTTGTGGTAAAGTTTAAACGATGACGGGGATCCCCGCGGTGAAACCCGTTTAATTAACCATTTATACTAAACGGGAATACCCGTTTCCCCGATTACCCGATGGGGATCCCTGTTTAAATCCCCGCGGGTTTTTTTAAGCAGGGACGGGGATGGGTTTTTTAAACGGGGACGGGGACGGAGGGACCCAATCCCCGCCCCAAACCCGCCCCGTTGCCATCCCTGGGTTATAGCTTAACAAAAGATACAATTTATACGAAGGGTATTTGTGTAATTCAGTATTTTTACCAACAACATCCCCAAGGAAACACAATTCGTATTTTTGAACTCTACTCGTTCACCGCAAACGTGCATCCCTTTGAAGGTTTGATACTTAACCTCCCTTCTTTATTCGTATCCAAACTTCTGATTGGATCACAATTCACAATTCGTATTATCGCTTTTTTTTTCCTTTCTGAATCATCTCTGATTGGATGATAGTAAAAATACTTCATATTTCGTTCTATTAGGGTTTTGACGGAAAAAAAACCTAATTCGAATTTAGGGTTTCATTCAATCTCTTGCAGGCGGATTTGCCAGTGTTTCTTTTTCAAAATTAGTCATCATGCCAAGAAGTTCAAGGAGCAAATCACACAAGCAAAGCAAGCATAGTTCGAGGGAGTACACTGATTTCGACGACGATGTGAAGACGAAAGAGAGGAACGATAACAATGAGGGTAAGGAAAATGGGGTTTCTGTTAAGGCTTCTGGAGAAAAAAGGAAACTTGGTAAGGATCTGGACGGGATTCATGCCAATGGGAGTGTGTCTGAGGAGTATGGGACGGCGCCTTCGAAGCGGCGGAAAGAGAAGATTCATGGCGGGAGCGATAGGTGGAACGGTGATGGTGTTGAGGAGAAAGGCGAGGTTGTAGACGTAGACGATAAGAAGTCGAAATCGAAGGATTTGGTGAAAGTTGAATCCAAAAGCAAGACTAGTAGCAGGAAGCATGATGTTGAGAATGGCGGTGGTGTTGTGGTAGAGAAGGAGAAGGACGGTAGAAGCGAAAAGAGGGTGGATAAAGAATCGGGGAGAAAAGAGGGACGACAGAGTAAAGAAAATAAGGGGTCCGAAAGGGAAAGGAAAACGCATGACGGGAAGCGTGAGGTCGAGGTATTGCCGAAGCTAGTTGATGATCAACAAAGGAAAAGAGGTAGAGAACATAGTGGTAAGCCAACTCAATTCTTTTGGTATGTTTGGAATGTAATATATGTGTTGCCAGAATGATTTAATTCTATGATCAGCATATGCATTTCGTGATTTAGTTTGTACAATCTGCTATAACTTGTGCATTATTCGTTTTATGTTTTGCATTATTGTAGCCGATACAATCTGTTAAATGGTTGGAGTTGCTTTTGAAATGTCTATTAGGGATCTTGCAAGCATTGGTAGATTTCTTTGCTAGACACTGTTGATTTGGGATGTATGATGAACACTGATTGGACACAGTTGCATTAAGGTGTAATCTGTTGATACACTAAACCTTTTTAAGTATCCCGAACATGAAAGTAATACCTTCTGGACTTTACTAGTTATAGCACCACAATGCTGTCAATATTTAGTTAGCATCCACCTACAAATCGTACAGCCATTCTTTGCTTTGCAATATCAACGTTTCTTTCTCTTGTAGTTGTCATCTTTTATAGGAGCTGCTTTCATTTATACTGTTCGACATATAGACTATCATGGATGGTGGTTAATTTCTTTTTTGAGGGAGTAGGATTGAGGAAAGTTGGAAGATGTTATTCCATGGAGAAGATGTGCATATGATTATTGGGATGTTGTAGGGTGCATTAATGAAGATTTATGTGGAGATCGTTGGTCATTATGGTGGATCAGCTCTGATTTTGACTGGATGAGTTAGCATGGCGATACTGAAAAATTCAGCTTGCGATTACATTTGATGAAAATGGTTTCATAAAAGTAAATATTGGAAATATATTTATAGAGAAGCAATATCTTGGACTGGGAAAAGTGAGTCTCTTGGAATATCATGCAATTCCAATTGAGAGAGGATACTAACCTATCGGACATAAGAATGGTCTGCTGTGGCCTGTGGGCATCTGACCTATGGGGACATAAGAAAGATTATGAGTTCTCATCTTCAGGACTCTTTTCTATTCCTTTTGCTTGTCTCTTTAGTTTTGCTTATGATGCCTGGGAGATTTTTATTGATATTCCTTCTTTGTTCGATTTAGCATGATGATCCATATTTATGGAAATGGCGAATGCTATGGAGTTAGCGTTGGCTCTTCCTTAATGAACGTATGCATTCAAGTCATGTTTACTTAACTAGGTGGATTATGGATTGGGAGGTTGTTGAAACTTGCTTTTTTTGGCTTATCGTTGTTAAAAATGTTTTTGCTTGATACCATTATAAAAACATCATATTCAATGCTTGTTGATTTAGAAGATGATTTGTTCCATGGGCTTTACCAAATAGACCCTTTTGTATGTTCATCTTTATCTTGTTCGTGTATTTGGTTTCACCCCGATACCCTATGGGAATGCTCCTCCTTTTTCATGAATGAACTCTGTAGTTGTGTTTCCTGGCTGGATGATCTTTGAACAACCAGTGTTATTGTTGTCTCATAATACCATCATATATATTTTCTAAGGACATTTGTATGAGTTGATCTCTTACCATGTTTAATCTCATTTCATCTCCTTCCAGAGTGGCCTATAGAGGAAGAATTGAGAAACATCGAGTTAGAGAAGGAGCTAGAAAAGAGGATGAGGAGAAGAGAAGGCTACAGTGACAAAGATAGATATCAGGATGATGACGAGAGAATACGTCTACGAAGAGTGGCCATGCCAAGGATAGCAGACACAAGGATGAAGACAAGTACAGGGAAGGTAGCGACAGAGAAACTAGACACAAAGAGGAGAAACGTAGGAACAACGGTGAGCCAGTTACCAAGAGTAGTAGGGATGTGAAGCACCGAGGAGAAAGTGAAAAAGATAGCAAACACAAGGACGAAAAGTACCGCAAAGACAGTGAAAAGGATAGACAAGAAGATAAATATCGTGAAGATGGTAATAGAGACAGCAGACGCAGAGATGAAAAGAATAAGGAAGGTGGTGGTAGGGTTGAAAAGAACAAGGATGACAAGCACAGGCCAGATGACGATAGAGACTATAGACATAAGGAAGAGAGATATCGAGAAGATGTTGACAGGGACCATAGGCATAAAAACGGCAGGCCCAGAGATGACGCTGATAGAGAAAAAAGAGCGAGGGATCCCAAGAATAGAGATGTACACGCCTCAAGAGCCCACTCTGGTGAGGTTGAGACCAAGAATACGAAAGATGATATGGATGCTGCAGACTTGAGTCATGGACAAAAAAATAAACGGGGTGGAAGCCCAGTTTATGATAAGGACAGGAGAAGGGATGATGATGATGATAAAGATGAGCGATCTATGAACGATGGTAAAGTAGATCGGACCCCAGAAAGGGGAAGGCCTAGTTCTCGCAGTGATATGGAAATCACAGGTAATCATAGCCGTCAAAGAAGTTCCCCTAGCGGCAAATTTTACCCTACGAGAGATCATCACAGGTACATCTATCTTCCCTGGGTTTTGCATTTCAACCAACTCAAGCTTGCAGTACAGTTTAAAGATGAGTTTTGTGTATATTTCACTGTTAAAAGAAAGGGCCTGTTTGAATTCTTGCTATCTAGTTTTACTGGGAGCAATGGAAAAGAGGCTAGTTCATGTTACTTGTGACAAACTTTTTACACAAAGGCCTTTCTGGTTGTTAGAGTCCCATATCTAGACATGGACCATTTCACCACTATAAATGTTGGAAACTCACTTCTCTCCTCGAGAGCTATTTGGGTTCCACATATTCTGACACCAACCATTTATGCATCTGCGTGTTCTTTTATCCATTTTTTAGCTGCAACCTGTTGAATGGTTTGGTACATGATCATTTATGTTCTGATGTCTGGTTTATTGTTTTCCTCTTTCTCTCTCTCTCTCTCCACACACACACACACACATATGTATATTCTGGGGATAAGTATGTAAGTCAAGGTATCCTTACGGCTGTTTCTTTTATTTTATGGATCAAACCCAAGACAAAGAGTCAGGGAGGGATTTCTGAATGTATTTGGTTCTCGGGTCCACTTTTGGTAGACCATTTTATAATGATAAATTTTTTCACTAATTTGAATGATGTTACTTGTACTATGTTAAAACATTTAGTAGGCTTAGTACCATAAGATGCTTCTCTTTTATCTTTCGGAATAAGATGAGTAATTATCTGTCTTTGCATTGTTCAGGGTTTCAAAACAAGAAGAGACCAAATATAGGGACACTGTCCATGAAGAGAGATCTTCCCATAATGTTAACTCTAACAGACATTTCACTTCTGCACCTGGGCAATCTGATAAAGTTTCTTCCCGGTCACTGGAGAAAATCACTCAGAAGGATGACAATTACATTGATGATTTATCAGTCGAAAGGCACCGAAGATCAGATGCCCGCTCTTCCCCGTTGGTGGACTCACCCCATTCGTCAGCAAGTAACGGACGCAGGCACTTGAACAGGCTCGATGTTAGGAGGAACCTTGATGTTGACGAATTAGGACAGAGGAGCACTGGTTCAAAGGACACAAAGGAGTATTCAGATAAGGACAGTAAAGTAAATCACAAACTGGCCACGGAGGGAAATCCTGAAAATGATCATTCACATGCGGATGGTGACAATTTGTCTGTTTCATCACCATATGCAAGAAGCGGTCACTTTTCCGGCAATCATAAGTCACTTCTGCCTCCTCAATCCCTCTTTAGAACAGGTTCAGATAGCCCGTTAGGGTTTGGTTCTTCAGAAGACGACAGAAGTAAATCAAATAGCCGTCACCGGAGGTCGGGTGACTCTAACATGGGAAGGCCTCAAAGTAATTGGAAAAAACGTCCCTAATTGGCCCCCCCCTTTGGCCAACGGTGGTTATATCCCTTTCCAGCACATGCCTCCTCCAATGTTTAATCCTGCTATGCAGCAATTCATGCCTCCGATATTTGGTAGACCCCCGATGCAAATTAATCATGCTGGCATGCCTTACCACATTCCTGATGGCGACAGGTTTTCTGGTCATGGGCATCCGCTATGGAGGAATCAAATGGAAGAATCGGTTCCGCCTCCCTTGCACGGTTGGGAAACAAATAATGCCGTTTTTGGGAGGGTTGATTGGGACCATGGTAGAGCTCAATTGAACAATCAAATGTGGGAATCAAGTGCTGATCTGTGGAAGGGACAGGATTCTCATAAGCTTGACCATTCAGCTAACAAACCTACGGATGAAATTTGGTCAGGACAGACAGGCCAGCACGTCGAGAATGAAGATATCCAACTGGATAATATCCAGGAAGTGGTCGCTAACGACAATCCGGAAAGTATGAAGGTTTCAGAGGGCCCTACCGTTTCTGTTGTTGCAAAGGAGGAAGATCCTCTTACTATTCCACGGGTTTATCTTTCAAAGATTGACATCTCTGAAGATCTTACTCGGCCTGAACTTTACGAGCAGTGCACAAACATGTTGGCTTTAGATCAAGCATCGGTCTCTGATGAATTTGATTGCAAGATATTGTTTTTAGAGGCAAAGGTGACGTGTTTGCTTAATGCACAGGCTGATGATTTTCAATATTTGTAGTTAACTACATCTAATATTTTATTTTTCTTAACATGTAACAGGAGGGTATAGAAGCTGATATTGGCAATGGTGCTTCGCTATTTGGCGCTATAGACGATTCCATTTTTAAGGTTCATCTTCTTCTACGAAGTTTAATGTTATTTCTTTTGTATGATCAGGTTTACTTCCATGATTTATGGCATTCTAATTAGGACTATGGAGCAAATCAAAATTTGAAAAACTTAGGACCGTGATTGGACTTGGACCAAAAGATGTTGGTTCAGCCGGGCCTCAGCTTCCAGCCTCTCAACGGTTGAGTCCATGACCGAACAGTGAACCAAAATATAGTTTGGGGGGTTTCGACAAACTTTTGTTTTAGTTTGTTGTATCTGTCCATTAAGGATCTCATGTAATAACTTAAATGAATAACCTAAGAAGTTGCTATGCTTCCAAGACTGTGAAGGTAGAAACATATCTATGCACATTTTGTCTTGTAATGTACTTAGAAAAACAGAACAGACCAGATCTGGTTTTGATCGGTTTTAATGATTTTGGGTTGGCCTGGACCGAAAATCAATTTCTATAAATTTAGGAACCGAGAACCAGACTGTTTGTTGGCAGCATGATTTCTGTTATAAAATTTTGAGATACATTTGTTCTTGTCCTTTTTTGCGATGCAGAAAGCCATGTCCCTTTACACAAAGAACAAGGTACCCTTTGTTGCAACGAGTCAAGAGGGAGTCACCAAGTTTGTTTCATCATCTGATCAAGAGAAAGGCGATCGAGAAAATGCCGAGAAATTAGTGGAAGAAGCTGTTTTGGAGGAAAATGAACCACTGATCCAGAAGGTTGAGATGAATGAAGATAAATCTGATGAACATATATCAACTTCAGAAAAGATGGATATGGATTTGGATGGTGGTTGTGAAGTTGAAGTTAAAGATTCTTTGGTCAAAGAGGCTGATAATTTGTTGGTGTTAAGCAATAATAGTAATGTGGCAGTGATGGGTGAGTCAATTGAGTTGGGGTCGGTAAATAAAAGTCGGATACATGATGAAAGTACACATTGAGACTATTTGTGCGTTCAAATATGGCGCATTGGCTTTGTTTGCTTTTATCGTTCGTTTATCTTTGCTTCGCTAGTCAATCAGTCTATCAATAAAACTCAATCCGATTCCATTTGTTATTGTGTAGTTGTTGTTGGTTTCCTTTTTCAGGTCATCTTGACTGATTCAGAAACCTTCCATTGCCAAGGGAGTTTTATCTTTCTTCTTGCAGCAAAAGTGGCATGTCTTCAACAGCTGGTGAATGTGAGTCTCCTTAGCCTGCCTACTTTTTAGTATGTTGAGATATATTCTTTTTAAGTACTCCCCCCGTCCCAAAATTATTGTCCAGTTTTGACTTTTGAAAGTCTTTTTTTGTCAATCGTCTATCATAAAACTATTTTTTGTTTGTGTATATAATTTGGTTGATTTTGTCAGGTAAAATACATTGAAAATCAAAACCTTCATTTTGCAAGGAGTTATTTTTATCTTCAAGCAAAAATATTGTGGTCAAAGCTGGGAAGTAGACTCTTAGCACTGGACATTTTTGTATGGAGAGATGTCTTTTAGTATATAAACGGCAAAAATCACACACACTCAGCGCCTTTGGTGACGCTTGACCACCTATGAGGTTGGGATCTATTGGTAACCCAGATACGTGGGCCATTCACTCTATTGACCCTTTAGTTATATTAAGACACATTTCATACTCTATATGCCATCAAATTACATATAAATCGCATTGCCTCTATTTTTATATTTTTAGGTTTTTATTGTTTTGATTTTGTTTATAAAAAACCACTCGACCTGCTAGAATTTTTATTTTAGGACCAGAAATCTTGAAAATTTTATTAGGATTGGATGGCTAACAAAGATGGTTTTTCTAAAGGGTTATTAGCCAGGCGGTGTATCTGGGTTACTGATAGATTGGCCTACAGGGAGGTCATGTTCAAACCTCATAAAAAAATGACCAGCCATAGCTTAGTATTTGTTCTATATAATACTATCTACTTAAAAGACGTAGAAGAAGTAGATCTGAATCTTTGATCATTTTTAATCTCGTACTCTTCCTTTTAGAAAAATCGATTTTCAAAGCTTGTTAACGGACATTTTTTTCCATGTTAAGAAGAAAGAAAACAAAGTTAATATTTTTTATATTGTGCTTTAAGTTGGAAGTTTCGAAAGTTTGTCGGAAAGTAATTGTTGAAATGAAATTTGAACGAGGGTTTTTTTTAAAATAAAATTGAAGATATATTTTTTTAAAGCAATTTGCTTTATTTTAAAGGGAATTGTGTATTGTTACTATTAGTTCTACCACAAGGAAAGTTAAAAACATATTTCTTTTTCTTTCTTTTCCATTCCACAACACAATTTTTTTTTTTTTTTTTTTTTTTTTTGCTTTTTTTACTTTCTTCTTTTGTCTGGTCTTTTCTTCTCAAATTCAAAAAACGATGTAAATTATCAAATTTTATAATATATAAACCTAAGGTTACTTAATTTGGTTGTTGTCATTGTTAGAAAGGCAATGAGGTATTCACTTCTTTTAACGCCATCCGTTGTCGACCTACTGCAACCCGATGGTTTCAATTGCCACATCAGCGCCACATCAGCTTTCCATTATTTTACTCAAAACTACCCAATTCATCCACTGTCGACCATTGCACCCCACTCCATCAAAATTCATTTTAATTAATTTTAAAAAACAATTCTAATATTAAAAATCAAAATTAAAAAATTACATTTAAAAATTTTATTAAAATAATACTAACATTAAAAATAAAATAAAAACGTTACAATAAAATTAAAATTAAAATTAATTTTGGGATGCCCAAAAGTGTTCCGTTAAATGGCTCGAAGTTTGAGGTGTGTTTCACTATTTTTGACTTCGTTGACGTTTTGCGCTCGTTCTTGTTCGGATATATCTACTTCGATATTATCAACTGTCACCTCGCTTTCATCAAAAGGATAATGTGCAAAGCCTTCGTCTTCACGAATCATGTTGTGTAAAATTATGCATGTGTACATTGTATACTTAATTTTTTTTACCACGCCCGTGCGGATACTTAACAATGTGCCCTTTTGATTTAAGTATCGCGAATGCACGTTCGATATCCTTCCTTTGCCGATTCTTGACGCTCCTAAACGCTATCCGGTCGGGTTCCGTTGGATAACTATACGCTTTGACAAAAGTGGCCCACTTCGGATAAATCCCGTCCGGAGATAGTATCCATGTTTGTATTGTGTGTCCATTCACTGAAAACGAGCTATCAGGTGCTTTGCATTCGAACAAATCGTTGAATACCGTGATTGGTTTACAACGATTATGTCGTTTGTGGCACCCGGGGTTCCGTAATATGCGTGCCAAATCCAAGCATCGTACGATGCTACCGCCTCTAGAACAGTTGTCGGTCCAGCATGATCACCTCTATGGTATTGACCCCTCCATGCTACGGGAAATTTTTCCAATCTCAATGCATACAATCTATGCTACCAAGCATGCTGGGAGGCCGTTTGTTGTTCATGCAATGCGAACAACGACTGAACATCATTTGCGGTAGGCTTCCGTAAATATTTTTGCAAATAAAGATGTATAATACCTTGAAAAAAATTAGAAAAACATTCCCTTGATGTCGTTTCGGACATTTGCAAGTACTCGTCCGTGGAATCGGCAGCAGTACCGTACGCCAATTGTCGGATAGCAGACATACATTTTTGAAGCGGAGAAAACCCCTTAACTCCTCTTGCATCATGACTCCACCTAAAAAATTCGTACTCCCTCTCAAGATCCGCAACTATCCTAAGGAATAGTCGTCGTTTTATACGAAACCGCCGTTCGAAATCGTTATGTCATACACCGGAATTATCTGAAAAGTAGTCGTTAACAAGTTTCTCGTGTGCCACTATACGATTTCGACTTTTTGGCGGCCTCCTCGTTTGTCGACCTTCGAAAGTTGTGCTTCAGTTTCCAACCAACACATGACTAACTGGCTTCAATTTGCGAAAGTCTTTACGGCGTGGGTGGGTGTGGTAATGCATAAACCGAAGTGGGGGTACCCGATGGCACCCGCGGCGGTGTTCCAGCGACTACCCGTGGCTTGAACATACCCGAAGGCATCACCCGATGCCCACAGCGGATGGCCTAAGGAAATCAACCGATTTCTATCTTTTAAATCACTAAAGGGTTGTTTACCAATCATTCTTATCAGGTGAGTGATTACTGGCAAACATATTACCTTTACTTACTTTGTATAACATTTTCAGTCATCAAAATTTAATGTTGGTAAGTATATTAAACTCGGTAAGCGCTTATTCGGGTAAATGTTTAGTGAACGACTCTTTATTTAATTTTTGATGAAAGCAATGATCTTTTTCAACACGACCCATGTCACACGAAAACACTAACCTTGCTAAACCTATAGGATCATACAAAAAATAATATTTTTGTTTTCATTCGAAGATACCTAGAAAATTTATGGTTGACGGTTAAATAATTATAAAATGTGTTATAATGTAATTATGATAATACGAGGTGTTAATAAGTATAATTATTGATGTTTTACAGGATTATATAACTATTAACATATAAACACTAAACTCTATTTGAATTCTCGATCATTTGAGACTCACTTAATCTAAATGGGGTGTAATGCCCAACTAATTTCAAGTGATTAAATTATCTAGTTATCATATTAACGTACCTATATACATATCAGATATATACATATTAGAATTAGGTTTTTTTGGGTAGCACCCAGTGTAAGATCATTGTGCGTTCGTGTGTGGATCGATTGCAGTGGAAATATTTGTTGATTTGTGAATGCCTTGTAAATCCTTACTAAATCTTAAAAGTTACGTTTCTAAACACCCTATGGCATAAATATGTAATTATCTACGTTTCTAAACACCCTACCACCTTTAGACTTTCATACACCCTTTAGTTTATTTTATACCTTTTAGTTTCTATTTTTCATTTTTCATTTTGATAACATTAACAAAAATACATTTTAACTTTAACAAGTTATATCATTATAATCGTTTTATCGATACCTTTGTGATAGTTATTTTACTGTGTTTAATTTTATAGGTTTGAATGACCAATGGCATATTTCAAGAATTTATATTGATAAAAGAAAAAATTTAAATAGCTGCACTTAAAATATGAAAGTTTGTTGATAATTTTTTGGACTTTATTTTATTACCAGGATTAGGCTGTCTTTGGTACATGGGACAGGACATGACGAGATAACTTGTTATCCCATATTTGGCACAAGATGGGATAAAACAAGAATTTACAGTCCACGTTTGGTGCGACATGGAACAAAAGAAGTTTTTTTGTTCCCCAAAAATTGGTGGAACAACAATGGAGACATAAATGAAACAAAAACTAAAATATTACTAGTTAACATACGTGTTATGTATAACATTAATATGGTAATTGTTTTAGTTTTCACCACCGCTAGTGGCGACCGCCGCTGCCATCGGTAGCCACCTCCACCTCCTATTCCACTACAATAACCTCTTCTACCACCTTTACAACCACCATCAACAATCTACCACTATAGTTCATCACCACCTACGCAACCACTAGTAGTATTAACGGCCACCATCTCCACATCTACCATAACTACCACTATAAATTACATCAAATTTTCATTCAAATTTGGTGGTGTTATCTGTGTATTTTTGTTTGTCAAAATTATCTAAATTTTCTTATAAATTATATTATTTTCTTTATTTATGTTAGTTATAACTATTATGTGATATATAAAACCACCAAATAAATATTGGGCAGACCTTGTCTAGTTCTATTATATCCGGTCTTAGGCGTAACAAACACCAAACATATACTTGTTTTGTGGTTGTGTTGAAAAGTTTTTAAATTATGCATGTATTGACAATTGTTGTGTTAGAATGTTTATGAGTTACTATATATATATATATATATGTAGAACATAGTGTAAATATTATAAAGAAAGTGATTTAAATATAGTTTGGTTGATTTGTATCATTTACAATTGTTATATGATATAAATAAAATTAAACAAAATAAAAGGGTAATTTGGTCATTTAACCAATTTTGTCTTGTCCTGTCCAGCTTACCAAACATAGGACGGACAACTTAGTGTTATCATGTCCCATCCTATCTAGTCTGCATACCAAACACTATATAAAAGAAAGAACAAGAGAAAACATATTGTACTATCATTTTATATTAAGTTCTTTTAACTGCATTGGGGTGATAAAATTAAAGAATGTTTTAATAAATATAATATTATAATTAATATTGAAATATCTAAAATATAGAATTTGTTGAACTTGAGTGAAACTTGTGTTAAAGATTTTTAATTTTCGTTTATATGTTTAGAGAAATTTAAAAGATTCTATTGGAGATGCTCTTTTTCAATTGAATTCAAGTTTAGTCGGCTAACACTCAACAATAATTTTAATGTGTTTAGAATCTCTAAGTCTTCAACAAATTCTCCAGAACTGATATATAAATGAAGGTTTTTGAATATCTTTTGCTCCAATACATTCTCCAATGTTGAAAAATGTATGAGAGAGAAGGTACCAAATTTTTGAAAACTGCCTAAAAATAGTTGCTTAAAAGTTAAAAATGGTATTTTCAATTTCAACGGATAAGAATCTTTAAAATTAAATGTCCATGAATGAAAAAGAATATTTTAATAACATATTCAATGTTGTAATATCTAAAATGGAGCATATGTTGGAGTTGAAAGCAAAACATTTTCAAAACATGGGGTTTTCACTTTTTTGTTTTAAGAATTTATCGATGATGATTATAATTTCTGTTGAAACTTCCGAAAAAATAACTAAAAGAGATAAAATTGAAAATTCAATAATGTATAATTATATATGTTCTCTTTTACGGTAATTAACTTATCAAAAGATGAACAATTCATAAAGTCCACATAAAAGATATGATTTTGTAATGTTAGATATGTTGAATAAAAGTTTTGTTATATTAGATCAATTAATAAAAAGAGTAAGTTAAATCTGGTATATATTATATAAAGAGCTAGACGCACAACACATCACCTATAATATAGATCTACTAAGTTTCAAAGAGATATACATATGCATGATTTAAAAAATGACCTTGTTTTATTTCTTAGGCCATCCTTTATGGTCCGGTAGGGAGGGCCAGTACCCCCCTTACCGACCGGTGCACACCATTGTGGGTGATCGGCAGGGGGATTGGTACCTTCCCTTCGGTACTGCCACACCCGTCCTTCTTTCTTCTCTCTCTCTCTCTCTCTCTCTCTCTCTCTCTCTCTCTCTCTCTTCTCTCTCTCTCTCTCTCTTTTCTTTTTCTATTTATTTTTTTAAACAATTAATTTAGAGGGGTATAGAATTGGTACCATAGTGGATGAAAGGTATGAAATTGGTAAGATAGTGGAAAGCTAATATGGCTAGGGATGATAACGGGGCGGGTACCCCCTTACGGGCCCCGGCCCCGGCCACACCGTCCCCGCTTTTCAACACACATCCCCGGCCCCGGCCCCGCCCGGGTACGGGGGTCCCTCCCCCATCCCCGGTTCGTTACCCGGTCAAACCCCGGTCAATCCCCGATTACTCCCCGATCCCCCGTCCCCCGTTTTAGACCCGGTCCCCGACCCGGTTCAATATTACTTTTTTCAAACCCAACCAAGTTTCAAAATCCAAGCAAGCAAAATACATAAAAATCAATTCGAAACTTACAAAATTTGACCATAAAAATGAGGATTTGTGTTTTACCCAATTGACTGCAGGATGCTTCAGGTAACTCAGCTTCTTATATATAAGTGGGAATAATTAAACCCATCAAAGTTCAAGTACAAGCACTACACTTTGCAATATAATTAAGTGGGAAAAGTTTAAACCTTGAACAAAAATAAGAAATTGTTGATTTTGTTGTTATGTAGAAAGCTGAGTGAGGGTTTTTTGAGTTGTGGATCAAGTGAATTGAAATCTAATTGGAGGGATACAGAAGAGGTTTAAATGAGTCAATAAGAAAACATAAATACATATAATTATTTGAAATATTATTTGTATTTATAATTTATAATATATATATATATTCCGGGTACGGGCGGGTCGGGGGACCCCTCACCCGTCCCCGGCCCTGGCCCCGGCCCCGCTTTGTGTAAACCGGGTATCCCCAGCCCCGGCCCCATGACCCATTTTTCTGAGAAATCCCCGTCCCCGCCCGGGTCGGGTGAACCGGGTTTCCCACCGGGTCGGGGCAAATCACCATCCCTAGATGTGGCAGTCTGTAGGAGGGGTATGACAGGTACCTTAGGCCATCCTTTATGGTACCTGTCATACCCTTCATACCTGCTGCCACATCAGCTGCCACATCAGCTTTACTACTACCCTACCAACTCCATACCTTTTATCCACTATGGTACCCCTCATACCTCTCATTAAATAATTGATTAAAAAAAGGAAAAAAAAGGTAGAGGGAGAGAGAAGAGACCGGTGTGGTGGTACCGAAGGGGAGGGTACCGGTTCCCATACCGGTCACCCACAATGGTGTGCACTGACAGTAAGGGGGTACCGGTCCCCATAAATGATGGCCTAAAGGATGGCCTTAGTAATACAATTTTCAAATTTATGCTACATTTATTATATGATTAAAATCATGTTTGCTCTCTTGTTACCGAGTCAATAATGATTTTGGTAGTAATCTAACTTTCTAAAAGGGTACTCGAATGCATAATTTTTTAAAGAGAAAAAACATATGTTCCCTCAATATTATAAATTTTTAGTTTACGCTACATTTTTTCTATGACTAAAAACATGTTTGCTCTCTTGTCCTACCAAACCTATCGAATAAAAAATAATCACAATTTTGAGCTAAAATTGAGAAAGTTTACGATGCATCTATCATAAGGACATGATAAAAAAAATCGAAGGTTATACGAACATTTATCATATCTATCTTGTAATCAACCGGCGTAATCAACAGGCATAGGTCTATTGTATACAGTTTCTATGGGAGCTTGTAAGAAAATGACTAAAGCGGTTTCCTTGTAATCTTCGACAACCTGCGCCAACTCGGAAAGCTCCGGAGGGATAGGCATATTGATCTCTGTGATGCTATCAACACAATCTCTCAATGTAATTTCTCCCGTACGCAAATAGTATTCAATCAAGTCTTTGTTATCCTCGGCAACAGCCACGATTAAATCGTTAATGTAACTGGTTACATCATTTGCTTTTTGTACACACGTCTTTAAGATATTTGCTTTGGATGGAGAACTGGTCTTTTGGACCAAGGAGGTGACCACTGGTATGAGCCGCACAGAATTCTTTTTGTTGAGAAGGAGAGTTGCTTGAAAAGCATTTTTTAAAGCTTCATTATGAGTTTTTGCACCATTCACCATCTTGTTGCATAGGGGCTTCAAGTTTGCGTATTCACAAAAGGGACTGTCTGAATTTGCCGCATGACTAGTGGTTGTCGTCATAACCACCACCATCGCCACCATTGTTGCCACCATGAAGCCGTGTTTATCCATTTGGTCAAAATTTGGTTAATAATATTGCTTATATTCCAAAATCATGAATTAGGAAACAAAGTTTCATCCGCTAATCTCATATTTTCCTCTATTTTCTCTCCTTACCACCAAATCCATGGCTTGATTCGTGGATATCCCGAATTTGCGTTTTTCAAAATACCTAGGTAATATTGTAATCTCCCTTTACCACCTAATCCATGGCTTGATTCATGGATATCCCGAATTTGCGTTTTTCAAAATACCTAGGTAATATTGTAATCTCTCCTTACCACCAAATCCATGGCTTGATTCATGGATATCCTGAATTTGCGTTTTTCAAAATACCTAGGTAATATTGTAATCTCTCCTTACAACCAAATCTGTGGCTTGATTCATGGATATCTTGAATTTTCGTTTTTCAAAATACCTAAGTAATATTGTAATTTAATTTTTCATAAAAATAAATAAGGATAGAGTAAATTACGGATTTGGTCCCTGTGGTATTCATTTTTTACTAATAAGGTCCCTAAACTCAATAAATTATGGATTGAGTCCATGTGGTATTCAATTTTGCACTACTAAGGTCCCTTCCACAAACAACCATCTACTTTCTCTATTAAAGTCAAGGGTATTTAAGTTTTTTTAGTATTTTCTTTACTTAAACAATTTATTATTAATATTTTTTTTTACATTTTTGAATCTTCATCTTCCCCACATTGAAGCTCAAGAACAATGAAACACATCACAACACCACCACCACCATAATCTCTCCTCGAATCTCATCTTTCACACACCTAATCTCATCCTCCATATTACCCTCACACATAATCTCATCATTCACACCCTCAATCTCTTCCCCAAATCCGGCCGTACGATTCTTGTTTCCACAAATGGGTTTCCCAAAACACTAATTTCAACCTCACCGACGAATCTTTAACCCATTTCATCGACTAATTTGACCGTCGTCAAGATTTCAAAGCGACCCATGAAATTCTTGTTGCCAGCAAAGGGATTTCGAGTGTCGAGGTCAAAGAAGGGTGTTGGACGATGGTGGTGCTCAAATTCAAAGAGATGATGAAGATTTGTAGCCATAATTTTTTCTCCACTTCAAGATAACCACAACTTCTTCTCCACTTTGCTTCTCTATTTTTCTTTTTCTCCACTTTTAGATTTTTTTTAACAGTTTCACCTCAGCGGTAGAGGCACAGGGTTTGAACACGGTTGATCTTATCCGGGCCTCGAGTTTAAACCCATTCCTCTACACCCCCTAATTTATTCGGTAGAGCTGCTCCACTTGTAACACCCCAAAAATTGGAGTAAACAAAAACCTTCAATTACGAAAGGTGTTAGTACAAAAATACGCCAAAGCGTGAGCTCTTCCCAAAAACAGGGGTATAATAGTAGTGTATAATTACAATGTTTGTAATCTAAATAAATGATGTGACAACCATCTAGTCTCAATCCTATCTAGGGAAGAGACTATAGAAAGGGTTATCAATCCGTCAATGCCTTCGCGGTCTAAAGGACCGGCCTCTTCACACTTTCCCCCAAGCTCACTCTCAATCCCGGCACCTACTTAGGAACTGCGTCCCTTGTACCTGAGAGACACATCGACACCAAGCAAGTGTTAGGCTAAAGGAGCCTAGTGAGTTGTATCAAATATCAACGAACATCATACATGTAAAAGCATGTTAAGGCACGTAAGACGTACGAGAGTGTATTAACAACAAGTGCATCACATTAAACCGGTTTATCTTATATTGGAAGACCGTGGGAGCGACCCACCTTCACCAAGCAAGTTACACCTCAGAGTCGAGACACCCCGTTGCCGTCCTCCTACGAAGACTCGAATAGGCAACCTCAGAGGCCAGGCACATTCGCGGCCACACGAATGGCGAGGGACATAGGTGCACACCTTTTGACTAGTGCCACCCAAGACTGAGTCGAACTCGTGTAAACTTGAAGTGCACACCTTTTGACTAGTGCCACTTTAAATCAATTTCATTTATCCACTTTGCCAAGCAAGTTACACATTAGCGACGAGACACCCCGTTGTCGTCCTCCTACGAAGACTTGAATTGACAACCTCAGAGGCCAGGCACATTCGCGGCCACACGAATGGCGAGGGACATAGGTGCACACCTTTTGACTAGTGCCACCCAAGACTGAGTCGAGCTCGTGTAAACTTGAAGTGCACACCTTTTGACTAGTGCCACTTTAAATCAATCTCTTTTCAAAAAACGACATAGTGTACACCTTTTGACTAGTGCCACATTGTCCAATTTACGTTGCATGAAAACATGGGTACTCACCTTTTGACTAGTGACATCCCGGTCCACTTTTTGACTAGTAACCAATAGCATCCCACTTTTTGACTAGCGGTGCTCCATAACATTTTAGTTATCCAATTTATGCATTATCGAAAGTCTCAATACTTTCATTCATTTCATATACATCAACATGTTCGGAATTCAATCCTTTGCATCAATCTATGGCATACTTATTAACACGCATTTATCATAAACGCATTCATCATCAAATCACTTGGATATAAATCATGCAGTCGTAGCACACAATGAATCATTTCATGTATACGATAGTCCAAGTTAAGCCATACATACGAGAATCGTCACTTATTCATTTCATGGCAAATCCTAAACCTAGAAATTTAGGCATTTCATCCAAACACATAGTTATCCACAAATATCGAGCAAGACACGTAATATCAAACAAGATGATGTGCTCTCAGTTTTAACAAAACGGTTTTAGCAACTCACCTTAGGGTTTACACCCAAAATCCCAAATCTTCCGATTTAGGTCAAATACGAGAGCAACCTAAAATCAAGTAAATCGAACCTTAGGTTAGTTTCATAACTCTTATCGCATAGATTATCCAACCTCAAATGGTTTAGATGAAGCTTACCTAGCCAAATCTTGAACAAACCCCAGGTGAAGAACACTTTGCAACAATGGTGGTTTGAGGTTGTGAGAGGTGGAGAAGATGAAGCCATGGAAGCCTCCACCATTCAAACTAGTAGATCTAGCCTCCAACACTTCTCAAAACATGAATTCCACCTAAAACATTACTAGATCTAAGCCAAATATGGGAGAAAAGGTTTGGAGATGAAAAACCCCCAAATCGAAGCTTAAACTCGAAGGAGATGAAGAGATTACTTACACCAACGTTTTATAACTCCCAAATGCTTGAAATCCATTGATGTAGTCTTGAAGAGCTCGAAAAACCGAGAAGATAGCAAAAGAATCGGGAGAAACGGAGTCCGGATGAGAAAGATATGCCCAAATGAAGAAAGAGGGGTTTTTAACCCGATTCGGACTGCCAGACACCTAGCGGTCGCTAGGTGTCTTAGCTAGCGATCGCTAGCCTTAGAAAGACAAACAGAAAGTTGATTTTTATCGCTAGCGATCGCTAGGGTGAGGCCTAGCGGTCGCTAGCACCTGTGCACTCTTATTTCGGCCATAACTTCTTCGTTATAGCTCCGATTTCGATTCCGGAAGAACCGTTGGATTCGTATTTCAATTTCCCATCCAACAAGACTATGAAATATAAGTTTTGATCAAAAGTCCTATTTTTCATATTTTCTTAAAAGTTCTAAAGCCCGAAAATTACGGGTGTTACACCACTTTTATATAGCCACAATTTTTGGGTTTTGTATTTCATTTGTGCCACTTTTAGATGCCACAATTTCTGGATTGAAGATCTCATTTTGGGTTTGTGGAATCTCATACTTTTGGTTTAATTTAGGTTTTTTATTCATGGTTTGATTTATTATGATTTTAAAATTGATTCATGTATTGAATTGGGGTTTGTAGACCACGCTTTTCTGGAAAAAAATGTAGATTGAATGATGTTCATTATTGTTCATGTTGCGAAGATGAACAATTATGAGTTGAAGATGAAGATTTATGTGTTGAAGTCTTGAAGGTATTGTGATGTGTTTCATTGTTCTTGAGCTTCAATGTGGGGAAGATGAAGATTCAAAAATGTAAAAAAAATATTAATAATAAATTGTTTAAGTAAAAAAATACTAAAAAGACTTAAATACCCTTGACTTTAATAGAGAAAGTAGATGGTTGTTTGTGGGAGGGACCTTAGTAGTGCAAAATTGAATACCACGGGAACTCAATCCATAATTTACTGAGTTTAAGGACATTAATAGTAAAAAAATGAATACTACAAGGACCAAATCCGTAATTTACTCTATTTATGTCATTTCAAAAACCTATCATGTCAAGCATATTTTTTATCCAATTCTTTTTAGGACATCAATGTATGTCCAAATCTAAGTTAAGAAAAAAGTTAATTGCATAAATCACAAAATAGATACTTGAATTATGCTAACTAAAAGTTTGAAATTTGTGAACTTTTAACATATCTGTAACATTAGTACGGTTTATGAGCTAGTGCCAACTTTTTACACAATGATTCTCTTTTTTCCTTTTCCTTTTCTTTTCATTTTAAAACCATATGTTAAGTACGCAAAACGTTATTTTGATGCTTTTAAATTTTAATGGATGTAAGGTTACGTCATGACATTACTATAACACTATGTCGACCATAATAATTACTTATGCGTCAATAAACCATGACAAATTGGTGATGAAACTGACAGTGAACAAAATTTTAGAACATAAGGATACGTATTAGATAAATCAATCTTCAATAACAAAGTGTGTATGTATATATTATAAATTATAATCAGTCTATATATTTAAAATATAATTTAATTACAACATATTCATATGGATAAGTAAGCTTAAACTAAAATGTAACATATGATTAAGAGTTTAAAAATATATATGCAACTCAATATTTATTTTCTTTAAGTGTTATATAAGATAATTCATTTTCAATTCGGTACATGTAAAGTGTCTCAATTATTATTATCCATAAACAATTAAACAAGTTACATGTTATTTATGACCAAATTAAAAATGAAAATATAATTATTTCTTTAATTTTTTATATAAAAAATTAAGTAAACTACAAAAACCAGTTTTTAAGGCTTACCAAAAAATATAATTTCATATCCTATCTTTTCAAATTCACAAAAAAGGTTGTTGATGCTAAAAATCGCACCTACGGACGAGTTAAGGTTCGCTTATGATGCTTATCCGACGAGAGAAAGGAAACTTCAATAAATCGTGCACAAGACAAAGAAGGAAAATGACACGAGATTTTGGTGACGCGGAAAACCCCATCGAGGGTAAAAACCGCGGCCGACTAAGAAATAGTCGACATTGAACTATGTATCACCAATAAGGGGTGATGTCTTTCGTAGTACAATTGTCCGTCTTACGTTACAAGGTAAAGATAAACATAAGAAATACGAAAGTAACGTGCGTCGTAAGTACAAATGTCATATGTAAATATGAAAGTATAAATGAATTCGAGAGAACATGTAGATGATTCGAATGATCAGTTGTCGGGGGTCTTCCAAATGAGCCGGGGTACCCTTTATATAGTGCAAATGTTGTAAGTTGTAACCGCTTGACATTTAATGCTCTTGATGACAATAATTGTAACGGTCGTAACGGTAGTTGTGCATTAATTGTGCTTTTAATCACGGTCGTCGGTTACATCTCTTTAATCCTGCATTAAACAGGCATTAAAACGGCAGTTACAGGTTAGATAATCGAGATCTTACAAAATCTTAAGACGGTCGTACGACATCTTAAGACGGTCGTACGACATCATCGTAAGACGAACGACTAAATCGAAAAACGATTGTTTCTGCTGTATTCGGTCTTAAGAACTTTGTCTAAATACAAGATTTGTCCTGCAATAGTTGATCTTATAATTTTGTCGGTCGAGCGTTAGAATTTGACCACAGCAAAGGTCATGAAGGTTTCGAGTTGCAAAAGTCATCCATAGTTATTGGGCTATCAAGTTTAAACTAGTAAATGCCTCGTTGTAAGCTACTTGAGAACAATTTAGGCTTTGTTTGGCAAGCATAAGCTAGCTTATAAGCTAGCTTATCAGCTAGCTTATAAGCTAGTCCATCCAAACATGTACCAGGAAGCTAGCTTATCAGCTAGCTTATAAGCTAGCTTTTTGAAACGCTACTTTGAGTAGCTTATGAGGAGCTTATTGTAGCTTTTTCCAATTATACCCTTATTAATATTAATTATTAAATTCAAAGGTACCCTTTTTGGTCATTTTACATACTCATAAGCTAGTTTTTGCCAAACATAATTTGTTCAACAGCTAGCTTATCAGCTACTAGCAAGCTTATCAATCAACAGCTAGCTTATCAGCTATCCGCTAGCTTATCAGCTACCGGCTAGCTTATAAGCTACGCTTGCCAAACATAGCCTTAGTAAATTTTCATCTTTTAATAAAAGATAAGTAAACAATCTTCAAAGGTTATCATAAAGTAAAATCCTAAAACCAAACCTCTCCCTCTGTACATGGTAAATCCCAGAAGTAAACATCTTCTCCGGTCACTAAACCATCGCCTCTCCCCTTCGTCTCACCTGAACCCTCTTTTCAAACTTTGAATTGGTTCACGAAATCCTTATTTGATTCATAAGCCTAATAATAGCAATAATTCAACTACATAGTACTTAAAATCTAATGTAATGTTTTTTAGTCATCTTTTCCAAGGAAATGAGAGAAATGATGGAAAATAGGGGGAAAGAAAGAACCTTTGTTGTTCTTGACTTTTCTTTAGAACCTAGAAGGGAAAATAAATAAAAGGAAAGAAAAATAATGTTGATTTTTCTTCGAAAATAAGAGAAACGTTACTTAAAGAAACAATAACAACTAAAATATTTATAAAACCATGCACCTATCTATCAAGCGTAGTCAACTATAAAAGAAATAAGAATATATTTATAAAAATGACATTACTTAATCTCTTGCTCAATGGCAAGAAAATTTACCGAAACTGAAAACAAAATCACACTAAAAATTAGTTGTCAATTTGGGACAAAACCAAAACCTAAACTCCAACAACGATAAA
Source organism: Centaurea solstitialis (assembly GCA_030169165.1). Lineage (NCBI taxonomy): Eukaryota > Viridiplantae > Streptophyta > Magnoliopsida > Asterales > Asteraceae > Centaurea > Centaurea solstitialis. The sequence continues at coordinate 16,894,920 of CM058042.1, forward strand.
ATCCATATTCATTTAAACCATATGTTCGAACAAAGATGCCTCGATTTGTGTAAGGTACAATTGTTGGAGAAAGATGAGAACGGTGGAGGGCATACAACGGGAGAAGGGGGAAGTATTCAAGAGCGATGTTCGCCAAACTGTCAAAAATTGTTTGCACTAGAATAGATAGAGGGTTAAAATTAAAATTTCAAAGGCCTTTTTAATATGATTTAGACATGTACATGAGTGTTAACCATGCAAACACTTATAACTTTATTAAAGCGATATAAAATACCAAATACGTGACTTACATGTAGGAAACTTTCGACCCCCAACAGCTAGGTACATTTTCTACAACAAAATCAAAACCTTTAAGAGCATCCATAAACTCATTATAAAACCCCCCACAAGCCCTCTCTATTAGTATCACAATCCACCAAACCAAATACCTAATACATATATATTTTAATTAAAAAAAAAAGTGTGAGAGAGGGTGATGAGTGATTAGCTCGGGTTGGCCACACCACTATGCCGAAACCGCCGCGAGCCTGCTGGATAAGTACCCTAGCCTGCTCGAGCCCGCCAAAACCGCTAGGGCAAGCCGCCGACCCAAGCTGGAGCGTTACGCGTAGCCTAATAATATCAATATAAAATATAATTTTATTTAAAATTTTTGGCTTTTTTGACTTTTTATTCTAAAGAAATGCTGTAATTTAATAAAGTCATAAAGATAGCGACAAAAATTAAAATTTGATACAATTTGGAGTTTTCCCTCTCATGATCTCATCATCATGTGAGTCAATTTCAGGAAAATGCAACACGCTTCCAGAGATCTCCACACATTTCTCTCCTTTAAACCACACCAATCAATGGCTAATGGCTTTCTTCCCCAAATCACAATTACTTAAAAACCCTAATAATCAAACTACACCTTCCACATTCTTCCCACCTGTCATACATTCAACACATGTCCACTTCCCAATCTCCTATCCATCTGTAGTCAACACCAAGCACCATCACTAGATCTTCTCCCATAAATACTCATCTCTCAATTTTCGGAAATTCATATAAAACATCCGATTGCATTTTCGGAAATTCATACAAATGGCGCCGGCGTTGCGTGTGTTGGTCACCGGCGGTGCCGGATACATCGGAAGTCACACGGTGTTGCAGTTGCTGTTAGAGGGTTACAACGCTGTTATAGTTGATAATCTCGATAATTCATCGGAAGTCGCCATAACTCGAGTTCGAGAACTCGCTGGTGGTGATCGTGCTCAAAACCTAACTTTTCACCAGGTTTTCTCTCCTCTTTGAATTTTGGTTATTGATCGAATTAGGTGATCGTTAGTTTTGTGTGTGTAGAAGAGATTGGGTTTTGTTTTTGAATATATGATTGATTAGAATTGGATTTGAGGATGTAAAGTTGTGTAATTTTGGTATGGATTCCCCTTTTTTTGAGATATTTTGGTTGATTATATGTTTAGTTTTAGAAGAATATTGGTGGTTAGTTTGCAAGCTGAAGTACATTTTTTTTTTATCCCCTTTTGGTTATTCTGAGTTTCTGACTTGATATTTTTTTTTGAAGTGAATTTTAGTTGTTATGTACGGATTAAATGTTGCATAACAAATTGATTTGGACTTTGGTTGACCTTTTTGCTTTATTTTGGTACTGTTCTGGGTTACTTGAGCTTTAATTTTTACTAGTACTTGCAGAAAATAAAAGAAAATGGTTAATTTGAAGAGATCAAAGGGAACTTTTACACAAACAGTCCCTCAATGAGGTTTAATAACTAGTTAGCGGGATATATTGGGTTTGTTTGGCTTGGGTGAGACTCAATAAGTGAGATAATAATTATAAGTTACATACATAATTACCTGTATAGAGGGAGTTTTAAGGGAAAACCTCAAAAAAAAAAAAAAAGGAAAACTAACGAACACCTTCATAACATTCCATTTGGACTGTATGCACTTGTGCACATCAATAAATTAATTTGTTTTTTGGTCTTTATGCACATGTGCATATTACAGATTACATCTATGCACAAGTGTTTAGAGTCCTAATAGAGGACTGTGAAAGTGTTCCTCGATTTTCCTTTTTTTGAGGGTTTCTCTTGAATCATACCTTTACCTTATATAGGTGTGATTGTGATTTTGTGATCAAAGAACAAAGTGCAACTTCATCCATTTTAAAGTAGCGTTGCTTAATGGTTGACATCCAATTGATGTGTGAGAAACTGAACCGATCCAATCATCCATTGGATGTTGGATTTTTCCAATCCAATGGATAGGTTTAGTTCCATCCATTGGATATCCATTTGATTGGATTGGATCCAACAAATTAATTCATACGACATCCGATGAATAACCAAATATTTTATTTATGTAATATTAAATTAATTACTAATTGTCCTCTAAAAAAATTATCAATTGGATGGGTAGTTGGATGATGATTGGATGGATAATCGGATTGGTTTTGAAATGTCATCCAAGAACCAACCAACCCAAATTTGGATGTTGAACATTTCCATCTTCCGATCCAATTACAATTGGATATCCAATCATCATCGGTCGATTCGACTTGGATCGGTCCGTTTTTAATTGGATTGGTTGAATCTCATTAAAGTGCCATATGAAACAAACCAAACCAAACAAAGCCAATATATCCCACACACATAGGTAGAGTCTCTAGGGGAGGATGTACGCAAACCTTCCCTTGTTGCTACTAGAGAACAGTCGCACATCATTTTTCACGATTATTATGATTTATTTTAATCTTTTCTTTTTCTTGAATCATTTGTTATGTTAAAGTCACCATATACCATTCAGTGTCAGTTTCTTTGTCCTAATGTTTTTTTTTCTTCGTCATTTGATTGATGTCGATGTGAGGAATGCTCTTATCATCTCACACGAGCATGAAGTGCTTACTCAAGTTATCTCGGTTTACATGATTTGCATATATGTATTATTTTATCGAGTAAAACTATAGTTTCCAACTCTTGTACTTCCGCTGCAGATGGACATTCGGGATAAGCCTGCATTAGAGAAGCTTTTTGCCTCCACCAAGTAAAATTTTCTTTTTCTTTACCATTATTCATCACTGTGTCATTTTAATCCGTTTAATCTTGGGACTTCTGTTTTCTGCTGAAATGTTTAACACTTTTGGATGGTAAGGCTTACTGTCTCTTTTTACCGTTATTCTTTTGGCTTCGTAGGTTTGATGCCGTTATACATTTTGCTGGACTAAAGGCAGTTGGTGAAAGTGTGGAGAAACCATTGATGTATTACAACAACAATATCATTGGTACTTTAACCCTCTTGCAAGTTATGGCTGCCTATGGATGCAAGAAGGTATCTCCTCGAATCAGGTATATGGGACCCACAAACACATCTTCACTTGTCATAGATAACATGGTTTTATGTTTTTATACGTTTCAGCTTGTGTTTTCGTCATCGGCTACTGTTTATGGTTGGCCGAAGGAGGTGCCATGCACAGAAGAGTTTCCGTTATCTGCAGCCAACCCATATGGACGTACCAAGGTATGGTGTTCTATTTCTTGGTTCATATTTATTTCTCATAGATATTTGATGGAAATTTTCAATTTTGATTTATGTATGGACTAATAGATTTAATCTCTTTAGCTGATAATTGAGGAGATATGCCGGGATATATACGCTTCAGATCCAGAGTGGAAAATTATACTGTTGCGGTACTTCAACCCAGTGGGTGCACATCCTAGCGGCCGAATAGGCGAGGATCCTCATGGAATCCCGAATAATCTTATGCCTTTCGTTCAGCAAGTTGCCGTTGGCAGACAACCTGCACTTCATGTCTACGGAACTGATTACTCTACGAAGGATGGAACCGGGGTATGCTATAGCTATATATCACGGAATATGTAGTTCACTAATTTATTTCTAATTGTTTTTTTTTTCCTTTAAATTCTCAGGTGCGTGATTACATTCATGTTGTAGATTTAGCAGATGGACATGCTGCCGCATTGAGAAAACTTTCTGATCCCAAAATAGGTGAATTCACGTTTGCCATTTTCTGACTTAAGGTCGATGGAATTTAAGTTGATGAATCTTGGATTGTAACGATGTTTCTATTTTTGTGTTGATTATGTTGGGTTTTAATGAATTCTTTTGTTATTTTTTCAGGATGCGAGGTTTACAACTTGGGGACAGGTAAAGGGACATCAGTTTTGGAGATGGTATCAGCATTTGAGAAGGCTTCGGGAAAGGTACTGAATTTTCAGATGTCTGATTGGTATTAAGTACCTAAATTGGTTATAGTAAATTTCGTGCATCCATCTGAATTCATATGTGATTGAAGCAAATTCTTAAGAGTTTGAGATTGTTGGTCCAGAAAATCCCTCTAATTAAGAGTGAGAGACGGCCTGGTGATGCAGAGATTGTATATGCGTCAACGGCAAAGGCGGAACGTGAGTTGAACTGGAAGTAAGTGGTTCCCTCCTGGATCTTGGCATGGTTATATGTATGTATGTGTGTATGTATATGTATGAATGTATGTATGTTTTGCAGGGCAAAGTATGGATTAGAGGAGATGTGCAGAGACCAGTGGAAGTGGGCAGCAACAATCCTTATGGCTATAAAACCAAAGGCTGATCACAATGTATTCTTTTGAAAATGTAAAATAAGCATAAATATATATAGGAAAGTAAAGTTAAAAGTAAAAAATAACAGTAATGGTAATAGTAATAGTGATAGTGTAGCTTGTAGTACATGAGAGTAAGAAGGTTTTTTCATCTTTTATGTCATCTAGGCTTTTCATAGCTGTGTGAACCGGGTCTGGACCGGTGTTTGGACCAAGGTATTGTGCAGGGTTATAGAAATTTAATTTATTATGGATAGTTTAGTAATTTTTCAATATTGTTTCATTATCGTGATTTTTGTCCTAATTAGCTTGTTGGCAATGCTGATAGTTAATATACTGGAAGGTTTATGCGATGGTTACCCTGTGACTAGAATGGTAACTTATTATGCTGATAATAATTATTTTGAAACAGCATAGGTACTATGGTAAACAAAAACATTTTGAAAATTAGGTTAAGCTCAATGAATTTTTGAATAATGTTAAGTAAAAGTTGGTATTTAAAAGCTAACTATAAGTATAATTTGCTAATTATGGAAATTATTTAGTGAGTTATAATAGCTTATAATAATTTTTAAACATCCTATCTTTTCCATTTGGGGTTTTTTTTTTTTGACAATAATGGTGGTTTTTGGGAAGTTAGAAGCAATTACAAATGTGTTAATTGATAAGGTTATGGTTAGTTGCAAACCCATTTGAATCTTAAATGTGTGGGTCTAGAGCTTTAAAAATGCCCATAGCTCTGAACATGTCCAGAGGTAGGCCTTTTTAGAGATAGGACCAAGACCAATAAGAGATAGGACCATCTTTGTACCTAACTGTTTAGAAATTAAGATCTTCTTTTTATTTCCATCATAAAAGGCTGTGCTATCCCTCGACCCTGCCTGTTGATCAGTCGGCTATACCCCCGCCAGAGGTGTCCCTTGGACCCTGCAAGGGGGCTCCCCGTTGATTCCCATCATTTCGTCGTATCTAGGATCAAAATCGCCTTATATATTAAATGTGCATCCTACATTCTTAACTTTTAAATTACAGTTGAAAATCCCATTGGCCCCGTATTAATACCAGTTACAAAAAATGGTTTCAAATTGTTGAATACTGATGAAGTTTGTGTACAACTTTTTTTTGGCAATCGTGGGTTTTTGGATAACTTATGTGCACCAATTAATCCCTGAGTGACCATGAAAGGCCTGAGTTATTGCAGGTGAACCTCCATGACCATAAGGGCTTTGACAACACTTGGATTTGAATTGACAAGCAACCACAAATGACCTAGAGTCATTGTAGGTGAACCTCCCTAGCCATAAGTTTGTGTACAATCTTGATGCTCAAGTAACTAGAACTTTGACAAATAAGAAAACAAAAGCAAAAGTGAATACCATATATGCTTTATTCACTTTAACTATGAATTGATTTAGACATTGAAAGATGCTAAAATTGGTTAAAACATGGACTAGTCCTTCAATGCTTGGTTATAACTTTTTCGAAATTAGATAAAGAATGCAACCAAGATAGGGTGGATGATTCTACCAACAAGGTACGTAAATTATTTCATTGAACCAGCTAAAGACATAAGAGGTCCAATTAAGACCGTCCAAAACGTGATCATAGAACCATCATCATTGCTAATTTTTTGTATTTATATATTATGCAAAAGATCGTGTGAGAAGTCGTAAGAAGCATGAGAAGTGATCTGAACTGTTGATCACTTTCAATCTCATGTCCTCCCATGAATTATGTTTCATACATTCTTGGGCATCATTGTCATTAATAGTGTGATAACATTGAAAACTTCAAATTCTCACCAAACTCATATATACAACATCACTATATGCAAGAAATTTATATACATAGTATATGAAGTTAATGTGCTCATGGTTCTAACCATTTGAGTAGTTCAATCCTCAGTCCCAGATGCTTAACCATTATGTAGGAAATAAATAATAAGAATGACTAAGGGCTTACTACCTACCTAATACTTATGTCAATTTACCTTAGGGAGAGACAATGAACATGATAAATATTACTAAATATAAATAGTTTGGGCCAAACTCTTACTAAGTTGTACGATAAATGTTCAACAATAACCGATTTAATGACAAAATTTATTGTTGAAAGTATAGATCAAACCTTAAGCACTTTAGGTAATTTTAAAATGTAAAGGGAAATTGAGATTATATGGAATATTTAGATGTTCCAAGGAAATGTTATTTTTAGTAATTACTGGTTGGTATCGAACTGTAGTCACGTTTTTTTATTGGTATATACTCAAACTAAAAATTACCATTGTCTTCTATCAAAACTTCTAAACCTTTAACATTAGTATCTATATCTTTAACTTAACTTCATAATGCAGGTATTACGTGTTAATGGATAAATATTAAATGATAAGTTTATTTTCTAACATTCATTATTGTATCAGAACTTCTATATACCTTATATATTTTACCCTAAAACTTGCTTAAACTTTCCATCTATGTATCGTTTACTTCTTAACAACAAAACAATGAAATTTCAAGATCAGATACTAACAAGACAATTATAAATTTAAATTAACACATCAATTGAAAAAACTTAAAGTATCAATTACACACATACTAATTGCTAATTTTTTATTATTTATTATATACAATTATATATTTTTTGCTTAAGATGCAAACTCTTTTTTGGGTCTGTGTTGGTCGCTTTGGTTCATTCTTAGGATATGATGTAGTCACATGTCTATTCTTAATTTGGTAACAAAAGTTATATTTATTTTGTGAAAAACAACAAGGAATCAATAGATTAAAATAGAAAGAGCCGCCATCTCTTCCATATGTTCAAGCATAATCATCAACTACCAAAAACCCTTGATTTCCTCTTCAAAACATTTTCCAATTTTTTAGAACAATCACCCTTGACCAAAATTATCACCATCGCCACCACCTAATCAGCCACATCTCCACCAGTAAAACCCTAAAACATCTCCTACAAACTCACTCCCAAGTAGTACGTAATCTTAGGCTTCACACAACACAACCTCACAAAATGCCTAGTTTATGTCATTCGCAATTGATTATTTGATGCTCTTCAAAATTGATGTGGTTAGATTTAGAATTTAGGGTTTGGTGTTGATTTAGGTTTGATCTTGAATTATTGTTTTGTTGTTAAGGAAGATGAAGATGAAGATGATGAATGAGGAGTGAGAAATTTAAGAATTTTTTAGGGTTAAAATAATATAAGGGTAATATAGTAATTTGATAAATAATTGAATTTGAAAATAATTAGTTATTATATTTAAATGATTATACCATTAATAATTACTTGGATAAACTAAGAGTTTTTAAAGTATTGACAAGGACTTTGAGTATTTATAATTTAGTACAGGAGTATATTAGAAGTAATTTTTGATTTTAGAAGAGACATAAAAGTAATTCATTAGATAAAATAGCAAAAGGATTTTAAAAATATATTTCAAATGTTTAATCATTAACTAAATTTTTTTTTAATTAAAATTGTAATTATCTTTAAGCAAAAGGAGTAATTATAGATCACGAAAACCCCCCTTTAAAACTTGATTATTTAAAGTAACACCTGGCCTCCAACCTCCATATTTCAATTTCAACCGCCGGTGTGATCGATCAAATTGATCCAAAAAAATCTCAATTTCTTTACAATCACAAAGAAATTTTGCCAACTTTTCCGCATGGATCTCAGGTACATTCTGTTCACTTGATCTGACGTTAATTTCTTATTTTATTCCGATCCGATTCCGTTTCTAATTTTCGATTACTGCATTTTTCTTCGGTTTTCATTCAAATATACGAATTAATTGTGGTTTTGTTTGACCTAGATTGGGGTTTTCAGACGAAGTTTGATGAAAATTTGACAAATTTTGTGAACGATCTGCCATTTTGGAAGTTTTTTTATTTTTTTTTTTTTTTTACAATGTCGTTTTTTGACCTAGGTTCTGTTCACAATTCACGATGATTTTTGATTAAAAAAGTTATATAACAAAAATTGTGAACTACAGCTACAACTTTGCTCTGTTGCTCGAATCGAAGTTTCTGATTTCTGTTAGTTTGTTAACTTCTAAAACTCCAAATAATGTACTATTTACTTTTTCATCGGTAGCCGGTATTTTTAAGTGTTTAGTTCCTGTAAATGTATCCATGTATGTATATACCAATTGTCGTTTTTAATTTCTTGCTACGTGGAATAGAATGAGCTTAGAAGGTAATGGATGTCAATGAATCCTAGGAGAAGGTTTCCTTGGTTTTTAAGTTCAGTACATACAATAGCATAAAAACTGACAACTTGGATACATTTTCAAGAACTAAACCTTAAAATACCGGGTACCGGATGATAAGGTAATGGAGGTATTATTATTTTGGTAGGTTTTATCTGTAAGTATTTTCAGTTACATACAATAACAAGTTGACAGTTTGGTTTCAATTTGGGAGAGTCGTGATCGATCATTGATGCTCCAAGGCTTTATGGGTTGTACATTACAACCCCGGATGCATACCTTTGTAATTGTTGTGCATAAAAGTGTGATTAATCAGACAAATTATTTATCAGGTTCCAAACATGGTTTTCAGTTCTATTGATGCTTGTATGCATTGGTGGCTTGTGCCTTACAACCCTTGATGCATGCTTTGTATGCTCCCGGTTAAAGAATTAATGATTTGTACTTGTTCCTAGATTTTGATTTGTCTTCAGAGATATATCATTTTACATTGATTGAATGCATAGTTGTATTGTTACATTACAACTGACAATTGATATAGATATGATTTGGTTCAATAGTTGCTTATTTGTTTTCTTCTTTCTGAATTTCAGTATCATTGAGAAGAAAGAGTCGAGCTCGAAGAACATAGATGTTCTGATTTCAGAAAGGGAAACTTTTGAGCTTTCAGGTCCCTTACACCTGACCAGCATCGACTGGTAATGCTTTACGCTTCCTCTTTATTAACTCATAATGGATGAAATTATGCATGAAACGGTATAGCGTAGGCCAAATCAAAATGCGATGAACGTTGTGTTGATTCCTAATTATGAATAAATGATTGGTTTCTCTCAATTAATCTAACCTTCAGTTCATATTTCATAGCCGTTTTACCTGGGAGTAGATTTTGTAATTGTTAATGACGTTGATGCCAAATTGTCGAGTTATGTTGTAGTTCCTGATTACCTGGAGCTATGGCACTTCAAAATCAACCGATGCTATGGAGGCTGAAAAGGTTTAATGAGTATAAATAGGAGGAATAAACGTTTGATACTTGAGAAAAAGGGAATCATCTCAACGTTAAATAAGAAATAAGACAAACGTTGTTACATTTGTACTTGGAGCATATGCATAACTATGTTCAAATTTCTAGTTTTTACATTTGATGACCTCCACCCTCAAAAACATTGGTTACTGGGTTTGGCTAAGGTTGAATCACCTCTGTAAGGGAATGCAAAAACAAAACTAACAAACATGACAAAGCTGCCACATAGCATATGGTCAGGTTCCGGTTTGATACTTAAAAATGCATGTTCTTGGTTCGTCTAGTCCAAAAGCAGTTGAAAACCATTAAACCCCAGAACATGCTGCTTTTAATAACTATATGAAGGAAATATTTGGTCTAATTCGTGATTTCAACTTCTAACCAACTTCCCGTTAATAGGGGATGAACCAACATCGGTTCCAACCAATTTTTGGCGTTGGTACATTCTGGTTTAGTCCTGGTTTTGTCCCGGTTCCGACTTGGAGATAACACTGTTTGGTACGTGGGGAAGGATAGAACAAAATTTTGTTCCCACGTCTGAAGCAACATTAGAATACAAAAGGGCATGCATTTTTTTTTGTCCCACCAAAATAGGTGGAATCCCTTAGACATGACAAGATTGATAAATTACTAAACTACCCATGTCAACCTAAGAGCCTAAAACTTTACAGAATTCTGTCACCGCCCCCTCACTCTTGTCGAGCGAGTCCGGTCTGCAAACAAAACGCTCCTGAAAGACTGAACCAAACTGGGACCAAGCTGACATCTTTGGTCTGATTCTTGGTTGTAACCAACTTTCAGTGCTGCGTCAGGTCCGGTTTGGTTCTGAATCAATGCACAGTCATAAGATTTTCTTTTTCCCAATAAGATCCTAATGGAAGTACTCTAATGGCAACAGGACTAATGCGGATCACCGGAGGTCAGTTGCAGCATGCTTGGTTCAAGGAGTATACATCATAGAGCGGGACCGCCAGGAAAACCGCCAACCGTCAGAAGCTCTTGCTCCTCCATGGTGGAAGTCCTTCGAGTTTGAGCTACACAGTCAACTCATCGATGATGCCGATTCATGCATCTTTGGTGCTATCTACAAATTCAAACACTCACCTTCACCAGGAACACCGACTTATGTCGTTGCTTTCCGAGGCACCTTAATCAAAGGCAACGCCTTTTCTCGAGACTTTGAACTCGACATCCACATCATCAAAAACGGGTTGCACGAAACATCAAGATTCAAGATCGCTATGCAGGCCGTCAGAAGCTTGGTTGCTGCAAACGAAAGTCAAACATCAAAGCCAACCATCTGGTTGACCGGCCATTCTCTAGGATCTGCCATGGCATTGCTTGCAGGAAAGAAGATGGCGAAAACGGGACCTTTCTCGATTCATATCTCTTTAATCCGCCGTTCTTTGCAGCCCCACTCGAGAACATCAAAGATCAGAACATCAAACACGGGATCCGAATCGCTAGCAGTTTTCTCACGGCAGGACTTGCCATTGCTGCTCAGATCAAGAACACGAATCAGCAAAGAAACAACACCCCAGAAGACGCGTTTCTTGCATTGGCTGGATGGGTGCCGTTGTTATATGTGAATCCAGGGGATTATATTTGCTCGGAGTATATCGGGTATTTTGAACACCGGAAAAAGATGGAGGAGATTGGAGCCGGTGGGATCGAACGGCTGGCAACGCAGCATTCTATTTCGGGTGTTTTCCTAAACGCGATCGGGAAAGAATCTCATGAACCGCTGCATCTTCTTCCTCGGCAAATTTGACCATCAATAAGACTCCTGCTGTTGATTTTAAGGAAGCTCATGGCATTCATCAATGGTGGAAATGTGATCAGCAGTTGGAGACCCGAATCTACAGTTGAATGTTGTCTAAAAAACATGGTATTCTTTTACCTCTTTTCCTTTGAGGTCAATCCATATTCTGCTAGCTTTCGAATTAGAAATGTGATTATGTCTGATTAGAAAAGTATTAATTAGTGTTGTTCAATTCTGTAACCGTGTTTGAAGATTTGAACCCGGTTTCAGTGAGCAAAATGTGTAATTTGATTTATTTTTTAAAAAATTATAATTATCGAACCAGTTAGGCTTTCTTATTCTTGAATTTCTATCTTTCGGTTAAGATTGGTTAGCGTGGTGTAATGGTCCAGTGACAATGGCTCAAAGAGCATGTGTAACACTTTAGGCATATCCCATATCATGATGCACAAGAGTGATGTTGAGTTCATAAGTAAACGTTGGCCTCCCAAGACAACAATGCGTTTTGGGGCCAAATGCGCGGCAGGTTCTTGGAACGCTGCAGTTAAGTTTGTCGTGAGCCAGTAGGGCAAAGCGGATAATATTGTGTCGAGGTAGGCGGGGTGTTACAAAGCCCTGCTCAGGCTACTTCTTTAAATTTGTTAACATCTTACAATCGTATTTACAATGGGTTTTTTCAGTTTATTTTGGTCATAAAATCAAGTTTTCAATTTATCTTGATCGAGGTCGGATCGTCTTTGAGGGAATGAAAATGGAAATCATTATTAATATCTGATTTAATGAATTGGAATTTGGAACTAGCCGTTATAAACTAAAGAAAGATTCAGAAAATTAAACCCATTTCAATTTCTTGCAAGGCGATGTAGAACAACATTGGTTAATATAATAATAATAATATATGAAATAAAACTAAAAAAAGTGAAGTTTATTATATAATCTTGATAGTCTGTCTCTTGACATAGTTAATACTTAGTAAAACTGCTCTCATAATTTGGATGATGAAGTTAGTCATCCACACCTTTCAACTTGTACACATACATATACACCTCTACATGAACCCCCAAGTTCTCAAAGAGCCTTATCGAGCTCGAAATCGAGGAGGTCCGAAACGGTTTTTAGAAAACCGGCTTCACTTGTTCCCGGGAGTGTTGAATTGTGAGCTTTTTCAAGAATTTTCTCGATTGCGGATTCCTTGTTGAGTGTTTCTCGGCACAGGATGCGTCCTATGCCGTAAGCCGAGAGCCCTCTAGCCGCACCTTTCTTTAGGAGCATGGTTGATATGCGTAGGGTGCGTGCACACTCATGGGACAGGTCCCACCCATTTGAGCTTAGGAGGGCTAGGTCTTGCTCAGCGTCTAGCGATTGGATGTAGTTGAGGGTTTCATGTGAGTATGGTTCACGGGCTTGTGGCCAGTAGAGCCAGTCGAATGTGCAATCTTCGAACTGAAAAGACCACCAAGAAAAGAGTTAGCATTTCAAGTTGGAGATTGTTATCATATGCCCAAAAGTCAATTATTGGATAATATGGTAATGAACTCTGATCCCTTACATTCTCGGGCAAGCAGTAACCATGGTCAATAGGGATGAGCTCGACACGGTCACCTTCGCGGTTCATCAAAATGTTCCCGGCGTGCCTATCGGCATTCGCGGTTCTAATATCGAACACCGTGATCTTATGAACCTCCTCCACTGGAAAATCCCTCGGACCCATATCCTCGCAACTTCCACAGTTCTTCATAAACATCTGTAACGATCCAACCTTGATGTTTTCGGGCCCACCGTCATAACCCCCGAGATGGTTAAATTCTCCGTTTAGACACTTCACCATGACCGTTGGAGGTACACCGGCAAAACCCGTGACTGTATCGACAGAAAACCGTGGTCCGCTCTTTGGGTGGTCCAGTAAGTAGGCTGCAACCTCACGGAACGCACCTTCACCTACTTTCGTCCCCCTTTTTAATCCTTCACCATTCAATGACACGGGTAAACCTTGCGGGTTATTAACCGCCATCGGTTCTTCATCTATCGGCTTGAAAACCGCAACGTAACGGTTTCCCGACGGATGTTGCATAAAGTAAGTCCCCCCGGTACCCTCCGACGATCTGATCGGTTTTTTCCCTTTCTGCAACCCTTCAGACGTCGAATCCAACATACTCCAAATCATCGGACACAGTTTCGAACCCTGATTCACGATAATTGGCTGCAACGGAGAATCGATATCCGGGGGCTTCTTCGGATTCGACTTCCGATCATCTTTCTCGGGATTCCTTTCGTCTAAACTCGAAGGAACTTCTCCGGATTTCTCAACAACCAAATGAACCACGGGATCATGATTCTTCCAAACGTCATCGATCAACCTCTGATCATCAAGATTCTCACCGTTACACAAGATCTTATGATCTTCCCCAATCCCTTTCGCTTTTTCCGCCACCAATTCCCTCAAATACCTCACGTTTCTAAACCTATCGACCTCGAACTCCAACTGCTTCCCGATCGCGCTCTTCACCGTTATCGCAAGGAGATCGGAAACCCTAAGAATCAGATGAAGAACGTCGCCACTCGAAACACCGTAGTCCTTAAGGAGAGAATTGTTTCTAGACAACTCTCGACCTCCGAAAACCAACTTTTGTTTCTTCACTACGAATCCTTTACATATCTGGATCCTAAGCTTAACGGCCGCAATGGAATCGGACTCCATAATCCTCATGGGAATCACGGATCCGGCAACCGTCAGGTAGATCACAATCGATTGACTGCTCCGGGAACAAACGGAGCCAGATCGCTTGTGAATCGGCCTCAAAGCAACGCCAGCGACTGACATTGTAAGAGCTTTTCACAAACTTTTGTTCACCTTTGTTCTAACTCTTTTTTTTGTTTTCGAAACTTAAATTTACTCGATCGATCAAACGTATATCTACACAATCGAAATGGAGCTTTCGGATCTCCAAGCGATTGATTCGAATCTTTACACAAATATATACAATACTATACAATACAAATACAAGAAGAAGAAAGACAAATTAAAAACAAAAAAGAAGAAAATAAGAATGAAAAAAATGATTGATAAATTTCTATATTCAGAAACACAAAAGAGCAAACTCTAATGCCCTTTCGATAAAAAGACCCCAAATAACCTCAAATCAAAGGGCTCTTTTCCAAAAATGGGTCGAAAAAATGGAGGAAAAGCAGAGGGGATTCGGGGACACAATGGGGAATAACTGAAAAAATGGGGGTGTTTCTGAAGGAGGAAACCTTTATCCAATTATCTGGATTCTGACCTGATTTGGAAAGAATCAAAAGCCAAAATGAGGAAATCTCATAACTTATATTCATGAAACATGGATTGTTTTGCTAAAAATAGACAATTTGGTCCGATCTTGTCGTCGGTCTTACGATTCCGATGAGGGTAGAGAAAAAGCCACGGAATTGTAGCCGTTAAATTCGGCCTTTGTCTTTCGCCTCAAGTCCTAATTCTATATTTCATATCAAATGATTCTATATGTTCGCTGCATGCGGTTTACATTTTATTGCAGTATTAGTCTCTATTTTAAAATACGTATTGAAGAGATGCTTGTTGTTTACATTATATTGCATTGTTTGTCCATGTGGTTTACACTATATTGCACTTTTGGTCCATATAGTTTACACTATATTGCACTATTGGTCCCTAATCCTATTGGCAAAATAGGGACCAATAGTACAGTATAGTGTAAACGACAAGGATCAACAGTGCAATATAGTATAAACTACAGGGATCTTTTCCATAATTATTTTAAAACAATGATCAATAATGCAATAAAATGTAGATATAATAGGAACAAAATATGTAATTACCCTTTACCTTTTTATTTAAAGCAAAAATAGAAATAAGAAAAAGGGGGACGAAAGCCGGTGAAGGTGTTATCCGCGAGGTTGCAGCCTACTTACTAGACCATCCAAAGAGCGGACCACAGTATAGTATTCTGGCGATACGGAGACGAGTTTCGTCGGTGTATCTCCGACGGTCATGGTGAAGTGTCTAAACGGAGAATTAAAGTATTTAACCATCTCGGGGGTTATGACGGGAGTCCAAAAAAACAAAACAGGTTTCGCCGAGGGATTTTCTGATGGAGGAGGTTCATAAGATCACGGTGTTCAATATTAGGACCGCGAATGCCGATAGGCACGCCGGGATCATTTTGATGAACCGTAAGGTGGCTGTGTCGAGCTCGTCCCTATTGACCATGGTTACTGCTTGCCTGTTAGGACATAAAATGTCCTTATATGTGAAAGTTTTATAAAGAAGCTAGTTTGTGTAAATAATAGATTGTGAGGGGTGAAAGTGAAAATACTTGTATAGATAGAGGGGCTATAGTGTAGAGGTATATATAGAGATGGAGTGACAATTGAGAGAGTAATGAGAGTCGTATCAAGAGATTAAGTGTGTGTAGTTGTAGGTGTTTTGTACTTTCTCTCTCTTCCTCCATGGATGAATAAAGATATGGCTTCATAATCTCTCCCTCCTCTTAATTGTTTGATTTCTTGTTCTAACAAGTTCAGGACCCGAGCATCAATGTGTTATATGAGCGTTATTGTAAGTATCCCTCTAATCCTTAGTTCATAACTTGCGCTTAATTGTGTTATAAAGTGTGTTTCTTTGTTTGAGGGGGAGTCAATACTAAAGCAAAAAGCGGTCATTCAAGTTTTGGTACAACATATTTTTGAGGGGGAGCTACTAACTACAGAGGATTCATTGTTTACATGAATACCAGATTCTATTATCTGTTTTGTAGGTAATTCACATTTCGAGGGGGAGCTTATATGTATATATAGTTTGGCATAAACACATGTTTGAAAGATGAACAACTTTCAAGTATGAAAACTGTTTTTCATAATTGTTCAAATCACTTCTCTATTATCAAAAGTTTTTTCATGAATTTTGAAGTGAATTTTAAATGTTTTCATATTGAGGAATTGACGCATGTTTTTCTAAACCGTGTGTTTCCAAAGATTGATACTTGTGTATTATCTTTTCTTATACTGTTTAAGTATTCATACACACTGGTTTATGTTCTTCTTGTTTAGTTATTACCATGTCTCTAAAATGATCCAATTATTCGATGGTAATACACTCGTTTGAAATTCCAATTTGCGTCTAAGCGTTCGTTTGATCAGTCCGATACACCTTGTTTCATGAAGATATGTCTATATATCGTTCATATAGATATTTTCCTATCTTTCTGAGCCATTCCTTTTGATCATACCATCTGATGAAACAGTTTTTCTCAAACAATTCCTTGTTTTTCATGTGCATTCAATATATATAAGTGTTTGGAGATATCTTTTTGCTCATGTATTGTTTCTATACATCTTTTGAGCAAACTTTATCAAAGGCTATATGATTCAACCGATGAATCATCGATTTTTCATGTTTAGGAAACATATTTCACGGGGAGTGAGGTTATACAACTTCTATGGACTGCCAGCGCCGGTAGCCCTACCCAAGAAGTTATCCTTGAGAGAAATGAGGGGTGAAGGGTCTCAATCAAAGAGTGGGGGAGATAACTCATCCGGTTGAGTTATTCTCATAGTGTTAGAGCGGAAAAATGGAATAAGAGAGCTTGGTAGAAGTGAGGAAGATTAAAAGAATTGGAGGGTGTGAGAACAGAGTTAAAAGAAAATTAAAACTCTGCACTAACCATTTCTAAGCCGGGCAACCACATCATCTATCGGTTCACGTTCTTTGGTGACTGATATTGAATCAAGGCAAAGCCCAATGCCGACTCTCGTTTAAACCCCACCAGCTACTCATTTTCTTCTCAACAAGAAAATGTTTCATTTTTGCACGGGGACGCAGCATATAATCTATCAGATTTTCATTCGGAAAGTCGATATTGAAACAGAAGGAAGCTGCCCTGCCTTCGAACTTCATTTCTTGCACATCGAGTCAGTGAATATGTTTTTCACTATTTTGAGCCTTTTAAAGCATTTTATGCTAATTCTTTCAACACTTTGCACACAAGGAATTTGTTTCTTTGTCGGAACATTCATAGAAATACACCGGTATTTCAATGATTGAATGGAAGTCCTGGGGGTGAACGTCAATAAAGCCCTTTCTACAGTACATCCGTTGTACTAAGTGGCTTTGTGCTACTTACAGGCATTTTAACTGTTTCATGTGTTGATTCAGGGTTACCACTCTATGTCTGAATTTGAAAAGATTCGGATAATTTTTGGAATTGACGGATGGTTTACATTTTTGGATGGTGGTTCGGGAGGAAACGGATGGTGACTGATCAGATTGTTTCTAACTATTTGGTTGATATGTGGTGTGAAGTTTTATCATTTCTACATTTTGATTTGATGATAAAATCATTTTTTCATCAAATAGGGGGAGAATGAAAGTGAAATGGGGAGAACGAAAGAGAAATGATTATTTGTTTCAATACGTGTGATATTTGTATCTGGTGAAGTGCTTGAGAAATGTTCAAAGTTGGTGAATGTTTTGGTGATTCAAAGAGCGAAGAAAGATGATTCTTCAACGTACTTGAAGATATTTGTTCAAAGTTCAAGTTGAGTTCTGAAGAGATTTTGTGCTTAAGTGGAAGATCAAGATGAAAAGTTTTATCAAGATAATCAAGTTGTCAAAGTTTTGATTATTTGAAGACATTGGAAGTTGTCAAGTGAAGACTGAAGATTTCAAAGATGTTGTTTCTGGATGATGAGAAAAGAGTTTGAAGTTTATGGAGAAAAAGAGTTGTTTTATTTTCTGAAGGTTGATTGGATGAAAATATCTGGAGATTGATACTGAAGTGGTTATCAGTTGGTGAATTCTGATTCAAGATGAGCTTATTGAAAGCTGATAATTCAAAAGAGATAATTCGATTTTGCTGATAAAGGGGAGATTGTTTACTTTGAAAAAGGTTGAGAAATTTTCTGAAGACTGTGGAAGATCTTTAAAGTCAAGAGATTCTCAAGTTAAATTCATTGGAGAAGTTTTGAAGTTGGTTATCTGTATTCCATGAAGATTTCTGATGCGGAAAAGTTGTGTTCATTGATGAGTCTGATTATGTGAAGATTGAGAAGAGTGTATATGTTTACAAGTTTTGTTTTAGTTGGTTATTTCCAACTTGAATACAAAGGGGGAGATTGTTAGGGTTGAAAATATAGTTGTATTCAAGTTTGAGTTGATATTTGTATTTGTTGTAAAGTTGAGGGGAGCTGAGTGTAAATACCCTAGGGGTATAAAAGCTTTTGTGTTAGTTTAGAAGAGAGGAGTTTTGAGAGATACGTAATTGTCAGATCTAGAGTTTGATAGAGGAGAGAGAAAGTTGAGAGTGTATATTGTGTTCTTATTGTTCATATCAATAAAGGTGAGATTTGTGATTGAAATTGAAGCTTCTTAATCATGGTGGATTGATATTCAGATCTATCAAGTGGTATCAGAGCTATTCAGATCTATCATTGCCCGAGAACGTAAGGCTCGGAATTCATTACCAGTATTATCCAATAATTGACTTTTGGGCATATGAAAACAATCTTCAATTTAACTCTTGTCTTAGTGTTGTTTTCAGTTTATAGATTGCACTTTCGACTGCCTCTACTAGCCACAACCCATGAACAATACTTGCATGAAACCCTCGACTACATCAAATCAATAGACATCTCTATCATACTCGTAAAGAAAGGTGTGGGTAGAAGGATTTCGACTTACATCATAGGACGCATTTTTTGCCAAGAAACACTTAACAAGGAATCTGCAATTGAGAAAACTCTTGAAAAGAAACTCACAATTTCACACTCCCGGGAACAAGTGAGGTCGGTTTCATGAATACCGTTTCAGACTTCCTTGATTTCGAGCTCGATAAGGCTCTTTGAGATCTTGGGGTTCATGTAGGTATATATGTTGTATGTACAAGTTGAAAGGTGTAGATGAATAACTTCATCATCCAAATTGTGAGAGCAATTTTACTAAGTATTAACTCTGTCAAGAGAGACAGACTATCAAGATTAAATAAATAAACTTTAGCTTTTTAGTTTTATTTCATATATTGTTATATTAACCAATGTTGTTGTTCTAGATCTCCATGTTAGAAATTTGAATGAGTTTAATTTTCGCAATCTTTATTTGATAACAATTGTTTCTAACTTCCAACACATAAAATCAGATATTATTAGTGATTTCCATTTCCATTCTTTGGAAGCATATCGATCTTTGATAGACCGAAAATTTGATTTTAGGCCAAATTACGACATTTTAGCACGATTGTTAAATTATTGCCCTCGGTAATGACCCTCCACGTCGATTTATCCCTATAATAACCAAATGAATCATACGCGAATTTGATTTCAGATGATGCAAAATGAAAGAATTGGTCTTCTTATCTTTCTGCTTTATTTTAGTTTGTTTTATAACTTATATATAAAAGTATATTATATAAATTATAATATATTTATACTTATACTTAAAGAGGAAAGTTCAAATGTGAACCACTTTTTCATTGTGAACGTGAGGACAGCCGAGAGCGCCACGTGGCAATCTGAAAAACACGCGACTAAGTTTTATGCATACTGCATAAATCTATCGTTCAGACTGAATAAAGCTTTATGCAGTATGCATAAAGCTTAGTCGTACTCTGACGCGGACGTCTTAGCGCGCGGGTTAGCTTTATTCAATTTGTATAATAGCTTTATGCAGTATGAGCTTGAATGAAGCTAACTCGTGGGTTTCATGCAGACTGAATAAAGTTAAGTCGCGAAAGTCAAATTGCCACATGGCATGCTCTCAGCTGTCCTCACGTTCACAATGAAAAAGTGGTTCACATTTGAACCCACCCCTATACTTATATATATATATAGGGGTGGGTTCAAATACAAACCACCCTTTCGTTGTGAACGTGAGGACAGCCCAGAGCGCGACACGTGGCAATCTGAAACGGCGGGTCAAGTCATATTCAGTCTGAATAAAACTGCATGTTAGTGTTATTCATACTGAATAACGCTTGACCCGCGGATGACCCGCGGCTGACCCGCCCGCGTCCAATTGCATCAGAGTGCATGTTAGTGTTATTCAGTCTGAATAACGCTTTATTCAGTCTGAATAACTAAGTCGAAATTTTTTCAAATTGCCACGTGTCGCGCTCTCGTTTGTCCTCACGTTCACAATGAAAAGGTGGTTTGCAATTGAACTTTCACCTATATATATATATATATATAGATAGAGAGAGAGAGAGAGAGACTTATAGAAGTAGGTTCAAATGAGAACTCATCCAATTTGCAAGAATGCATGAACAAACCACAATCACATATGATGTGGGCCCATATGGGTCTCGCATATTTAAAAAATCATATATGATTCAGGTGGGTCCCACCACTAAATCATAGATTATTTTTTAATATGTAGAACTAGGGCTGGCAATGGGTAGGGTATGGGTAGGGTAAGGGTTATTCCATTATCCAATCCATTTAAAATAACGGGTAACGAAACGGGTAATTATCCATCTAAAAGAACTGTTATCCATACCCTACCCTACCCACTAAAAATAGCGGGTAACGAAACGGGTAATGGGTAAATGGTAAAACAAAAAAAATATTTTGATCAATAAATAATATCGTTAAACCTCAAACATATAAGTAAAATATTAGTTCATAAATAATTTTTATATATGTAATTTGCTCTAGTAAACATTTAAATATTACCACAAACGTATTAATATTAAAATAAAGTACAAATTAACATACAACAACTTTGTAAAAAAATTAATAATATAATTAATATATTTATTTAATATTTAACTTTATAAAATTATACATGTATATATATCATAACGGGTAACGGGTAATGGATAACGAAAAAAATCATTTATCCATATCCTACCCATTAAAATTTCGGGTAAACGGGTAATGGGTAATGGATAAATGGATAATTTTTCTATTTTTTTCTTTATCCATATCCTTATCCAACGGGTCGAAACATAACGAGTAACGGGTGTACCCTTATCCATTGCCAGCCCTATGTAGAACCCATATGGGCCTACATCAATGTATGGCTATGGTTTAATTCCTTTGTTCTTGCAAATGGGTTGGTTCTTGTATGAACCTACCTCTAGACACTCTTATATATATTATACTAGTGTAAACACCGCGCGTTGCGCGCGGTAGCCATTTTTATTTAATAAAAAATGTATTGAAATATATAATAAAAATAAATGTAGTAAAATAATTTTATTCCTTCTTTTAGTGATTAGATTTTTAAATGTAAACTTATTCTATTTTTTGTTTAAACCACTAACACACCTTATTCATGGATATAATGGATCATCGATTTAATTTTGATCATAATGTGAATTTTGTTTGTTGAAATAACATAAGCAAACACAATTTTTTTATATCATTGATTATAATCTTATCAAAAATTTGGTAAATTCTTATAATTCTTTTATTAAACAACGTAATGTTTGGATTAGATCTTATAGGATATAATTCTTCTAATTCAAACAAAAAGGGAGAATTACAAAATAAAAATAGGCATTCTCAAGTGAAATACATGTATTTCAAAAACATAGTTTGACCAACCAGTTTTCTAAACATACACCACTTTATTTTTTAAATCCAATCATCTAAATGTAAAATCATCAATTAAGGCTAACATTTTTTATCGATAAAAATTAACGTGAACAAACCCACTACTTGCATTAAACTCTTATCATACTCCTAAACATACCTCATGCATTAGCTAAAAAAGACGAATTATCACCAAAATAAAATTTTAAACTAAAGAATAAACATCAAAGTTTTGAGGCACTATATATTCAATTGTTGTCAATAGTCTATCATCAAAGTCTTTAATATGGAAATTTTCAGTTATTAATTCTAACAAAGAAACAAAAAAACCATCCCAAAATGAAACATCTCTAATTTATGTTGGTCCCAAAGGGGTGACCTTCAAGTAAGGATAGTGTATGAGATTATAGAAGGGGGGTTGAATATAATCACACCAAGTTTTCACTTTTAAATTCCATGTTGTATTAACACTTTGAATTTACAGATTGTTGCGGAAATAGAAAAGACACAAGTCTAAACTAAACAATCTAAGTTTCTTTCACTATGCACTAAAGTGAGAAGACTAGAAAAGAGAAGAAGATAGAGGGAATAAGAAAGAAAGGATTAGGGTATTTTTTTAGGATAAAGAAGAAGTAGGGAGAACATCTCTTCAAGTCCTATTTATACCCCATGCATTAAATGCATGCAGACTCACTTTTGTGTACGTGTCACACTTCAAGTGGTCTATTGTACTATTTACTATAAACAATGTCTTTTGCATGGTGTACAAAAGAGAGCTTATATAAACAGTTGCCTTGAGGTATGATAAGTACGGAGGGAACAGAAAAGAGACTGTCCTTGTGTACTTTTTGTGTCAGTAAAGGCGGATAATCCTTTTGTGCATTAGATTAAGACATTACACTAATCCTTCAGGATCAGGATACTAATCAGTGAGGAATGCTCTGATACTGAGGTTGATCAGAGATCACTGTATCCTGATGAGTCTTCAGGATGTCATACGAAATTGAGCAGCCTGTTATCACTGAGTTCCGTCTTCAGATCACGAGCATGTTGGTCCTGTCATCAGCTAATTCTTCGACTTCGCTGATGGTTCTTGAGTATGATCTTGATGTCTTCAGGAGATCTTCACTTTGATGGTCAGGATCAGTAGACGTCATAACAGACTCGTTCATCTCCTGATCCTGATCCTGATGATTATAAAAATAAGTTACAGCATAAGTATCATGGAATAACACTGAACAATCTCAGTGATAATTCCTCAAGCTATAACAAAAGTAAAGACCTATTCACTAAGTAAAGTAACAGGATCATTATCATTTCATCAGGTCTTAGGAGAGCTGGATCAACAATTTAAAGATAATGAGATGTTGAAGATAAATTCATTTTATAAAAAACTTTGAAGTTAAAGGAAATTAGAAAAATGAGAATGAATTGAAGGTTTCTCATCTGTGCTACTTAAATAACTCAAAGTTTTGTTTATATATAAATCATCAATATGGTTTTCATTATATTGATTATCACTATAAAAAAAGATAATAAAATAAAAACAAATTTATATTCATTATTGTGTAATAAAAATTGAAAATGAAAGTTTTATAAATTAATGTGATTGAGTTTACATTAATATATATCAAAGTGAGAGAAACTACTACATAAATATGATTAATATTATCATTACATTTTTTTTATCATGTACATTTAAATGTATTAAATTGTCACATATATTTCTTTGTGTATATTGAATGATAATAATAAAGAAGATATGAAAGGTTGGATTCATTAATGATGTATATTAACTTATAATAATTACAAAAAATAGTGAAATGAAAATCAAATCATTTGATGAAATATATAGAACTAAAAACTAAATAAAAGATAAATAATAAAATAGTCATCTAATTGTTTTCAAAATGCCAACTCCATTCTTTTATCCATTATTACAATAGTATATTGATAATAATGTATCGATTGATGTGTAAATGAAAATGAATAAAAAAATAAAACTAAAATTTTTAATTATATTACTTGTTAAAGTAACTGATATACGGTAAATAAATAGACCCGTGTGAAATAAATAAAAACTAAAGGTAAACAAAAATAATTTTTAATTATACTGATTATTTTGTAAATAAAAAATAATGCCAAATAAACATCAAATGTGAAATTAAAAAAAGACAATATAAACATAATTATATTTCTTTTGCCCAAAAAAAAACTTAATCATATTGATTGTTAAGTAAATAATAAATAAAATATATATGTTTTAATTAATGTTGTGAATTTAGAAATGAAAACTACATACACTAAATGAGATGTTGTCCATGATATGAAATTGTTGTAAATGGTAAAAAGTTGTTGTGTACAGATCAACTTCCATTTAAAATAGTTTTTCTAAGTTAATGTTAAGGTAAAATTATAAATTGAGTTTGTAGTATGGTGTTTTTATTGATTTTTGTCATTGTTCTTTAAAAACCAATTTCTTTTTCTTTCGTATAACTTCTATTTTGCTTTCACTTTCGTCTCTCTATCCAACTTAATTAGAATAAGGGGTTAACTCATTCAAAAATTGCATATTTGGTCTTTCTGGTATTCTAACTGTTACATTTTTATCTTTTAACTACATAATCTATATTTCACTTTTATTTTATTTTTTATTATATTTCATCGAAATATTTATTTCTGAACTAATTATATAGTATATTTTTAAAATTATATTGTATCTTTAATCATAAAAATGATCAAATAATTTCTCAAGATTATTAATAAGTATATATAAATATTTTTTTAAAAGATTAGGTTAAAATCTCTTAACTAAATATTTAAATTTATTAATTCGTTTAATAATTTCTTTTTTAATTATCATTAGGATAAATTTGATAACAGGTAAGGAAAATAATTGTTTTTATATATAACAATTGTAATATGGAATTTAAAGTAAGTGCATAACAAAAACAACAAATTAGTTGTTATAAAATAAAAGTATTTTTTTTCTCGAGTTTATTAAACTTTTCTAATAGTAATATAATATAAATAAATAAAATTAAATAAATCAATAAATAATGCTTTAAACTCTCTCAAAATATAGTATTATGTATAAAAAACCTATTAACAAACACTAAAACAAACAAATGCGTATAGCAAACAAAAAACAAACAAACAAATAAACATTAATAATCAAACAATTCACTAAGTTTATGGTATTATGTATTCATTTTCGCAATCAAACAAACACTAAAACCTATTAACAAAAAACCATCTGAAAACGAATCCAAACATAATCTACATAACAACAATGCTCTATACTAATAATTCTATGTACATGTATAGCTATATCTTCGTATTCTAATAGCCACTGATTGTATCACTTTAAGAGTTTGGGTCAACCTGTAAAAGTCGTTTAAAACATATCAGACGTAAAAGAAAAATGGAAATAAAGGAAAACTAAATAAATCAACCAAAGCAAAACCGTGAGGGAGTAGGGGTGACCGGTTAGGACCCTGTGTCTCCAAAGCGGACAATATCGAACCACGGTCGCCTGGGCTGTTACAGATGGTATCAGAGCCTAGGTTTAAGAGAATCAGCACACGCACTCGTGGGTGTGTGTGTGGTTGGACTTAAACCAGACGGTTGGGAATAATCGGATAAGATCGGAACGGCCAGCGGAACCGTCAAGACGGAGGTAAGCTTTAGTACCTTTAAATTATTACATGCACGTGTGTAGTGTTAAATACTTGTGATCGCATGCTTAATTATATAATTGCATGTGATTTCGATGAGAATGAAATGTAGTTGAGTTGTGATTTTATGTGACTGTTAGTCAATGAATTGGAGTCTAAATAGGATGGTATCAAAACCAAACGTAAACACCTTGGTATGTCGGGGATGAATCGTCGGGCATGTTCTTGTTTGATTGTTGTCCGGTGGTCTTGATCCGGCTACCATGCATGGTTGATTATAGTAATACGGCGCCAATAATAGTGTTACTATAAGCACCTGTGTAGGGTTGGATTTGATTAAGTTCTGGGGACTTTAATTAATTGACAACGGTTAGGGTTTTAGCATGCTTACGATATTGGGATACTGTGTGAATAAATTTGTTTTAGCATGCGCGATAAGGACTAGCCTTAAGGTTGGCATGAACACTAATGATAGGATTGCGTATGAATATCTTAGTAGAGTATAGTAATGAACTGAGATGCTTTAAACCTTCAGAATGGTGCTAACCCGAAGCCAGACCGATGATGAGGCCGGACAGTCCGACCACATTGCTGCTCAGATCACTGAGGCCCTGCAGCAGATGTTGCCGGGGCTGTTTAACCAAATGAGGGATGAGCTGATTCAGATTGTGGATCAGCGTATCGATGCAGCCCTTACGGCTCGTAGTGTAGGGTCGGGGAGCATGGGTCAGTCACAGACCCGCGGGATTACCTTTAAGGACTTTATGGCGTGCCAACCGCCATTATTTGACGGGAGAAAGGACCCTGTGGCTTGCTACCACTGGTACTCGGCGGTCGAGGGAGCATTTCGCACTTGTGGGTGCCCTGATGGTACGAAGGTTCTTTTCGCTGTGAACCTTCTTCGTGGAGCTGCAAAGGATTGGTGGGATCTGACTCTCAAGAAGTACACGGAGGCACAGATCACTGCGCTGACCTGGGAGGAATTCCGGGCTTTGTCCGACGAGGAGTTCGCACCTCGCATCGAAAAGGAGCGGATAGCATCTGAGTTCTTGAAACTGACTCAGACGATGGAGTCGGTGAACGAGATCACTGCGCAGTTTCTGGAGAAGCTGCTGTTTGTACCGGGATACGCGAACGACGAGTCGCTGAAGATGGCTCGTTATTTGGGAGTGCTGAAGCCAGAGATCAAGAAGGCGGTGGCCACGGGGAGGTGTAAGACCTTCAGTGACATGCAGGAGGTAGCACGGGCTCAGGAGCTAGTCTTGGAGGAATTGCAGCAAGGGAAGAGAAAGGCAGAGGACCAGTCGGGACCATCAAAGAAATTTAAAGGGGCAAGGAACGACAGCAGGAGCGGGACCCCGAGCTGCCCAAAGTGTGGGCGTTATCATCGGGGCGAGTGCAGGCCACGGGAGTTATCATGCTACAAATGTGGCAAGACGGGCCACCTGAGCAAAGATTGCAAGGAGACTGCGAGGATCTGCTTCAACTGTTATCAGCCGGGGCATATCAAGACTGAATGCCCTCAGCTGAAGAAGAAGCCAGCTCTGGCACCTGCACCAGCAACGCTTATGATCACTGACGGTTCTACCAAAGGGAAGAGCGGAGCTACCACCCGTGGGCGAGCTTTTCAGCTGACAGCCGAAGAGGCGCTGACGGCACCTGACGTGATTACAGGTTTTTCCTTGTTATATTTTATGTATTTATCGTTTGTAGCCTGCTTAACTTGCTAGTGATGTGAATAGTGTATCTGTCGTTAAATGTGTACTTTAGGCGTTTTTCCTGTCAACTCGAAACCGGCTTTAGTACTTTTCGACACGGGGGCCACGTGGTCCTATGTGTCGCGTAGGTTCTGTAAGGACTTTCAGATCGAGCTCGGTAATCTGGATAGTCCTCAGGCAATCGACGTAGCTGCGGAGGAAGTGCAGGTGGTCGAGCATGTGTACCGGGGGTGCAGCATTG
The DNA here is from genome assembly GCA_030169165.1 of Centaurea solstitialis. Lineage (NCBI taxonomy): Eukaryota > Viridiplantae > Streptophyta > Magnoliopsida > Asterales > Asteraceae > Centaurea > Centaurea solstitialis. The sequence goes on from CM058042.1 coordinate 16,922,703, forward strand.
ATATCTTTGGAGTTCGGTTCAGCATCAATCTCATCCCCATTCCCATGAACGGAGTGGACGTAGTTGTCGGAATTGATTGGATGTTTCCAAATCGGGCAACCACGGATGTTGCGGGGCAGTTGGTACGCATCCAGAATCCAAGTGGGGGAGAACTGGTGGTGTACGGCAAGGGGAGAAGGGTATCTACATCCTTCTGTTCTGTTGCGAAGGCTCAGAAGTACATCCAGCGGGGGTGTACGGGGTTCTTGGTCTATGCTATGGCGGATCAGGCGAAGGAGAAGAAGCTGTCGGTAGCAGAGGTGCCAGTTGTCAGCGAGTTCCCAGACGTGTTCCCTGAGGATCTGCCTGGCCTACCACCTGACAGGCAGATCGAGTTCGGCATTGACTTGGTACCAGGAGCGGCTCCGATTGCGCGAGCTCCTTATCGTCTAGCTCCGCCGGAGCTACAGGAGTTATCGGAGCAGTTGCAGGAGCTCTCGGGGAAGGGGTTCATCCGCCCGAGCAGCTCACCGTGGGGCGCACCGATTCTGTTTGTGAAGAAGAAGGACGGGAGTCACCGTATGTGCATTGATTACCGGGGGCTCAATAAGGTGACCATCAAGAATAGGTATCCTCTACCTAGAATTGATGACCTGTTTGATCAACTTCAGGGGGCTTCGTGGTTTTCTAAGATCGATCTTCGGTCCGGGTATCACCGGCTGAAGGTGAAGGAAGCGGACGTCCACAAGACCGCTTTCCGAACCCGTTACAGCCACTTCGAGTTTTTGGTAATGCCGTTCGGGCTTACCAATGCTCCAGCAGCTTTCATGGACCTCATGAATCGGGTGTGTCGCCCGATGCTTGATCGGTCCGTGATCGTTTTCATCGATGACATCTTGATCTACTCGAAGACGAAGGAGGAGCACGTGGTGCATCTGCGGGAGGTGCTTGAGGTTCTGAGGAGGGAGCGCCTCTACGCCAAATTCTCAAAATGCGCTTTCTGGTTAGAGGAGGTTCAGTTCTTGGGCCACATTATTAACCGGGAGGGCATCAAGGTGGACCCGGCGAAAATCGAAGCAGTCATGAATTGGGAAGTTCCGAAGGCACCTACCGAGATCCGGAGTTTCCTGGGTTTAGCCGGCTACTACCGACGGTTCATCCAGGATTTCTCAAAGATTGCGGTACCTTTGACGCGTTTGACGAAGAAGAGTGAGCCGTACGTTTGGGGTCCTGAGCAGCAGATGGCTTTCGACACGTTGAGGCAGAAGCTATGCGAGGCTCCGGTTCTGACTTTACCGGAGGGGGTGGAAGACATGACGGTTTATTGCGACGCTTCTCGGCTGGGTTTGGGTTGTGTTCTGATGCAGAGGGGACGGGTGATAGCCTACGCTTCGAGGCAGCTGAAGCCTCACGAGGCTAATTACCCCACGCACGACCTTGAGCTTGCGGCAGTGGTTTTTGCCCTCAAGCTGTGGAGGCACTATCTGTATGGGGTGAAGTGCACCATTTTCTCGGACCACCGGAGCTTGAGGTATTTCTTGGAGCAGCCGAATCTGAATATGCGGCAACGGAGGTGGCTTGACGTAGTCAAGGACTACGATTGCGAGATTCTCTATCATCCAGGCAAGGCCAATGTGGTTGCTGATGCCTTGAGTAGGAAGACGGAGCACGCACCGCTTCGTATCTCACATTTGAAGATGGCAGTGACTACCTCCTTTGTGGACTTGGTTCTACGGGGCCAAGAGGAGGCGAGTCGGAAGGAGAACCAGAACGGGGAGCGGATTCGGGGACAGATGGCCGCGTTGGTCAGAGATAGTCGAGGGTTACTGACTAGGTACGGTAGAGTGTGGGTTCCTCGGGCGGGCACGGCGCGACAGACCTTGCTTGAGGAAGCCCATAAGTCTAGGTTCTCGATTCATCCGGGAGCTACAAAGATGTATCGGGATCTGCGGACGGGTTATTGGTGGCCAGGGATGAAGAGGGACGTGGCTCGGTACGTGGAGTCGTGTTTGACCTGTCTAAAGGTCAAGGCTGAGCATCAGAAGCTTCACGGCAAGATGCAGCCTCTAGAGATTCCCGAGTGGAAGTGGGAAAACCTCACTATGGATCTAATCACCAAGCTTCCGAAAACCCCTCGGAAGTTTGACGCGATTTGGGTTATAGTGGATCGGTTGACCAAGAGCGCTATCTTCCTTCCTATCCGGGAGAGTTCGACTGCAGAGCAGCTGGCGAAGATCTACGTGGATGAGGTGGTGTCGAGGCACGGAGTGCCAGTGTCGATCATCTCAGACCGGGACGTGCGTTTTACTTCTCGGTTTTGGGAGAGGTTTCATTCGGAGCTGGGTACTAGGTTGCACTTTAGCACCGCGTACCACCCTCAGACAGACGGTCAGAGTGAGCGGACGATTCAGACCTTGGAGGACATGCTTCGAGCTTGCGTTTTAGATTTCGGTGGCAGTTGGGATATGTACCTGCCCCTGGCAGAGTTCTCGTATAACAACAGCTACCATTCTAGCATTGGGATGCCGCCTTTTGAGATGCTCTACGGGAGGAGATGCCGTACTCCTATCTGTTGGGGTGAGGTCGGACAGCGTGTTCTTGGTAGCACCGAGGTTGTACAGAGGACCACAGAGGATATTCAGAGGATCCGGGAGCGGTTGCGGACGGCTCAGAGTCGGCAGAAGAGCTATGCGGATCGTCGTAGGTCGGATTTGGAGTTCCAGGTGGGAGACCGAGTTCTACTCAAGGTTTCTCCTTGGAAGGGCGTGATTCGATTCCGAAAGAGGGGCAAGATGGGGCCCCGTTACATCGGACCATTCACGGTTCTCGCACGTGTTGGGAAGGTAGCTTATCGTTTGGAGCTGCCTGCGGTACTAGGCCAGATCCACAGCACTTTTCACGTATCGCAGTTGCGTAAGTGCCTCGCCGACGAGACGGCGCACATTCCTTTAGACGATATTCAGGTGGACGAGAGCCTGAATTATGTCGAGAGGCCGGTGGCAGTGTTGGACCGGAAGGTGAAGAGGTTGCGGAGCAAGGAAATTGGGATCGTGAAAGTGCAGTGGCAGCATCGGAAGGGTTCCGAGTGGACCTGGGAGCCGGAAGCAGAGATGCGAGAGCACTATCCGGAGCTTTTCTCAGAGTGATTTCGGGGACGAAATTCTGGTAAGTGGGGGAGAGTTGTAACATCCCGTTTCCCCTCATTTCCGAATCTCGTTTTCTTTTTTCGTGTTTGCTATTTGTTAGTTATGTTTTTTTTTTTTTGTTTAAAAAAAACTGAATAATTAAATAAAGGAAAAAGCCTTGTGTGCCACATTTGAATTTATGTAGGTGTACTCAAATAATTGCATAGGGCCCACATGTTCCCTTGGAGCCAACAAGGGGTAGGGTTAGGGTTTGTCTATTAATTTGATTGGTTGCTTTCATAGAAAAGGGAAACATAGGAGAGAGAGAGAGAGAGAGAAAGAGAATAGACGAAGAGAGAGAGATCGGGGGAAAGGAGAAGAAGCTGCCGGAGTTAAGTTCGTCGCCGGCGAGTGGTAAGCCGCCGTGAACCGCCCTCCCCCTTCTTCTTTTTTTTGTCTTTCTCCCTTCCGTTAGAGGTGGTGGTGGCCGCCGGCTTTGGCCGGCCTTGGCCTAACCGACACTGCCGTGCACGCCGGCGGCAGGCTGCTGTCGTTGGTGGTGCTTCGGCGGCGGTGGTGGGTGTTCACCGCTGCTGCCGTGATGTGTCTGGTCGATGGAGGCGGTGGTGATTAATCACCGCCGCTGAGTTCAGGTAAGGGCAGGTGGTGGTGGCGGTCCAACCGTGGTCGCCGCCATGTCCCCGTAGTAGGTGACGCCGCCAAACGGCGACAGCCGTAGGCGGTGGTCTTGCGGTTATTGATTCTGGCGGTGATGGCCTCCCACCATTGCTGCCGATGTTGTTATTATTGATTCCGGCGGTGGTGGTGTCTTCCCACTGCTGCCGCCGTGTTGATGTGGCTGGCGGCGGTAGCAAACCGCCACTGCTGCCGTTGATCTTGATACTTCCAGCGGTGGTGGCGAGCCTCGCTTCTGAAACCATCGCTGTGGCGCCCGACGGTGATGGCCGGCCCTCGTTGTCGCTATCGCTGCTGTTGGGACGGCTGTCCGGCAGCGGTGGTACGGGCGGAATCGACAACCGTGGTATGTCGTTCAAGGTCGAGTCACCGTTTTAGTATAAGTGGATGTACGAATCTCCTTCGTGTAGACAAATTGGTTAAGTGATGAGGAGAGATAGCCGTAAGATTAATCTTGGTAATTTGGTTCCAGATTGTTACGTGGGTTGATTGTGTGTGCGGATATTTGATTTCGCGTGCTTACCGTAATTTGAGGTGAGTGGGTTTTTACGTGCGATATAATTGTAATTAATGTGTGCTTGCTGTTATGATGTGATGAAACGGGTTGCGTGATGACCCGAAGGGTGGGAAACCACGGAGGCCGGATTGCGGGATGATTCGGTGAACGGGAAACCGTTAAGCTGTGATTTGTGCTTGATGTGATTTTACATGTTGATTATAATTGTATTGTATGTGGAAATTTACTCACTAAGCGGTTGAGCTTACCCCTCGTGTTTGATTATTTTTAGGTACGAGTTCCGGTGTTGACAAGGGCAAGGCTCCGGCTTGAGGGTTCCCGGCGAGATGGCATTCCGATCTGATCGACTTTTATCCGTTGACTTTATTTATTGTGGATTATTATTTTGTTGGGGATTCATTTTGAAATAAATAATTAATTAATTCAGGTGAAGGTTTTTTATTTAATTTCTATTAAAAAATATATATATATTACAACAAAGCTTGTAATATTTAGACTGAATAAAGCTTGTATTCAGTCTGACTAAAGCATGAATATTTAGACTAAATGAATAAAGCTTAGCGTCGATTCAGATTGCCATGCGGCGTGATTTTGTTGATCCTCACGTTCACAATGAAAGATGAGTTCACATTTGAACTATAACGATCCAAAATCCCAAACAATAGAATAACAGAATAATCCCAGTGATCTAACGCAACAGAAAATAAATCTTTAATTACTAAACGACAATAAAGTAATGCACGTGGAACATCCCTCCACAGCTGAGATAATGTTTAAAAGTTTAAGACAGGTAAGTATGAACTAAGGCAATACTCTAGCTAGCCTTCAAACCTTCTCCTCACCCTTTTAATTATCACGTACAACACCTGAAATGTTTAGGAAAAGTTTTGGAAAACGAAGGTTAGACCATAAGGTCTAGTGAATTCCCTCAAAAACTGTTATTTCGCAAATACGGCCCGCTGGCCCATTTTAAATCATTTAGCAAGTTCGGTGTGTTGTGGACAAAGAAAAATCGTCATAGTGTGACACTCAATCAAGGCCCGGCCGGCACCCGATGACAACTCCCAATGGACGTAGTCCCAAGGTACCCCCAAGCAACATCACAGTTCACTTGGTAAAACTACCAGGGAACATAAAGTTCCAAGGTACCCAGTGTGCATAGTGCAACACACCAAAAAACAGTCCAATAAATTACCATTATAAGCATGCTTAAATGTAATCAAATTGCAAGCGTATCACATCAAAGTCAAGTATTCATTTCAAGTGTAAAACACATTCATTATAGTTTCGGAACAATCATTCAAAATCAGTTGAAAATCATTTCATTTTAAAAAGAGTTTGGCAAGGGAACTCACCTGTCCGCGACTGAAAGTAGCTCTAAGTGAACTACCGCTTTCTGTCGAACTTACCCTATAAATAAGCACTGGTAAGTCTAACGCTTAGTGTTCTATTAAGAAACTTACCCGCTCAGTTCCTAATCTGGTTTTTTCTAAAACTGGATTCTAACTAAATGCCCAATCAAGTTGTTACCTATAGCTAAATTCTCAAAATTAACCCTTAGCTAATTAGAGCCGATTTCAACTCTAAATTATTAAGACCTAATTCAAATTTCAAATAACGAAGCTCAATCTGAATCAAAATCGACCCATTTTGAATCCTACTTAGATAGACTTAATCATTGAATTTTCTGGAGTTAAACTATATTCGGGTCAAAATCGCAAGACTTTTAGATTTTAAATTCAAAAGTGTAATTATCACAAACTTAGAATTTAATTAGTAAGTTACATAAAAAATCTAGGGGTTAAAGTGAAACTATGCAAAATGAAATAAGGTTTCGATGGAAAGTAGCAGAATGTTGGTTCCAAAATTGCTATATAAATACAAATCTCAAATATGCCTTAGAAGATCATTGAGATAACCATCAAAAAAGGACATAGTGGAATTGATGATATATCACCGTTTATAGTGTCAAGTGTTAGGAGATGGAGAGTAGATAGAGAAAATGAAAAGACGGCTTAGAAGATCATTGAGATAACCATCAAAAAAGGACATAGTGGAATTGATGATATATCACCATTTATAGTGTCAAGTGTTAGGAGATGGAGAGTAGATAGAGAAAATGAAAAGACGGTTTTAAATATGAACATAAATTGCAATCAAATGGATGATTATATATCACCATTTATAGTGTGAAGTGTTAGGAGATGAAAAGTAGATTGAGAAAATGAAAAGACGGTTTTAAATATGAACATAAATTGCAATCATGGATGATTAATGTGCAAATTCACTTTTATTTTATTTTTTATTATATTTCATCGAAATATTTATTTCTGAACTAATTATATAGTATATTTTTAAAATTATATTGTATCTTTAATCATAAAAATGATCAAATAATTTCTCAAGATTATTAATAAGTATATATAAATATTTTTTTAAAAGATTAGGTTAAAATCTCTTAACTAAATATTTAAATTTTTTAATTCGTTTAATAATTTCTTTTTTAATTATCATTAGGATAAATTTGATAACAGGTAAGGAAAATAATTGTTTTTATATATAACAATTGTAATATGGAATTTAAAGTAAGTGCATAACAAAAACAACAAATTAGTTGTTATAAAATAAAAGTATTTTTTTTCTCGAGTTTATTAAACTTTTCTAATAGTAATATAATATAAATAAATAAAATTAAATAAATCAATAAATAATGCTTTAAACTCTCTCAAAATATAGTATTATGTATAAAAAACCTATTAACAAACACTAAAACAAACAAATGCGTATAGCAAACAAAAAACAAACAAACAAATAAACATTAATAATCAAACAATTCACTAAGTTTATGGTATTATGTATTCATTTTCGCAATCAAACAAACACTAAAACCTATTAACAAAAAACCATCTGAAAACGAATCCAAACATAATCTACATAACAACAATGCTCTATACTAATAATTCTATGTACATGTATAGCTATATCTTCGTATTCTAATAGCCACTGATTGTATCACTTTAAGAGTTTGGGTCAACCTGTAAAAGTCGTTTAAAACATATCAGACGTAAAAGAAAAATGGAAATAAAGGAAAACTAAATAAATCAACCAAACTATCGTTTGTAGAAAAATTTAGATTATGTAAATTTTCTACTTCTCACACATAGGTTGTTCGATGATGGCTACTACAATGCCGACATGCTCTGGAAGAAGAAAATAGAAGCATAAAAAACCTGAAATGTAGAAGATCGATGGAAGCTGAAAATCATAAGCCAACATATAGTCGTACTGATTTTTAGGTTCAATGCTTGACTTGATGATCATCCTTTTGTTGCAACTGACATTACAAAAGTGAAAACCTGATTTTGGAAATATCGGCAAGCAAGAGGAGATGACTATACATAAGAGGGTGTGGTTTCTCCTTTAATAGGAGCAGGAGGATGACGTTACGAAAGATGAAAGGTTTTAAATTTAATGTAAAATGAATTCTAATATTGATTAACATTAAATTAAAATAAAATAAAAAATTGAAAAAATTAGAAAAATAGGAGAGAGTGCCACGTGGCAATGCCATGTTTCAGCTTTATATATATATATATATATATATATATATATATATATAAGATTCTAGAGAAAATTACACTTTTGGTCCCGATTTTAATAATCCATTAAACATATGTGCATAAGGGTATTTTGGAAAAACACGGAAAATTGAAATACATTCAAAATTCAAACATAATAAATAAAAAGGTTTCAAATCTCAAACTCCTATGCACTCCGACGAAAACTTCGATACACTCCGACGAAAACACATGTGCATTCCGACGAAAATACCTATGCACGTGTGAACTCCGTTGCAGTTGACGATGGCGAAGGCGGCGATGCAGTCGACGGGAAGTAGACGCGACAATGGTGCCGATGGTGGAGGAGTACGATGGCGATGGTGCAAGCGGTGCAGGAGTACGATGGTGGCGGTGGTGCAGGCGGTGGAGAGGAGTACGATGGCAGCGGTGGTGCAGAAGGCAGAGTAGAATAATGCCGATGGTAATGATCTCCGAGCCTTACGTATTGGGCAAGTAGTAACCATGGTCAAAAGGGACGAGCTTGAGACGATCACCTTCTCAGTTCATCAAAATGTTCACGGCGTGCCTATCGGCATTCGCGGTTCTAATATCGAACACCGTGCTCTTATGAACCTCATTTACTGGAATCCCTCAGACCCATATCCTCGCAACTTCCACAATTCTTCATAAACATGTGTAACGATCCAACTTTAATGTTTTCCAACCCACCATCAAGGTTGGATTGTTACACATCTTGAAGAACTTTGAAAGTTGCGAGTATATTGGTCCGAGGGATTTCCCAATGTAGGAGGTCCAAAAGATTGCGGTATTTAATATTAGAACCGCTAATTTCGATAGGCACGCCATTAACATTTTGATAAACCATAAAGGTGATCGGGTCATACTCATCCCAATCAACTATGGTTACCGCTTGCCCAAGAATGTAAGGCTCGGAGTTCATTACGAGTGTTGATTATTGACTTTTGGGCATATGAGAAAAAATCTCCAATTTGAAATGCTAAATCTTGTCTTGCCGTTGTTTTCAATTCAAAGATTGCACTTTCGACTGGCTCTGACCACAGCCCACATGCCCATGGATTGTACTCGCATGAAACCCTCTACTACATCCAATCACTAGACATCGAGCAAGACCATGCTCGAATGGTTGGACTTGTCCTACGCATCTCGACCATGCTCCTACAGAAAGGTGTGGCTAGAGGGCTCTCAGTGTACACTATATAACACATTTTGTGCCGAGAAACACTCAACAAATAACCTACGATTTAGAAAATTCTTGAAAAAGCTCACAATTTGACACTACCGGGAACAAGTGAATCCGGTTTCATGAACACTATTTCAAACTTCCTCGATTTCGAGCTAGATAAGGCTCTTTGAGAACTTAGGGTAGGTATATATGTATGTACAAGTTGAAAGGTGTGAGTAACCTACTTCAACATTCAAATTATATGAGCAATTTTACTAAGTATCAACTCTATCAAGAGAGAGACTATCAAGATTATATAAATAAGCTTTAGTTTTTTGCTTTTATTTCATATGTTATTATTATATTGACCAGTGTTGTTATTCTTGATCCCTTTGCTAGAAATGTGAATGAGTTTTATTTTCTCAATCTTTTTCTGATAACAACTATTTCCAACTTCCAACACATAAAATCAAATATTATCAATGATTTCCATTTCCATTCCCTCAAACCCGATACGACCTCGGTCAAGATAAACCGAAAACTTGATTTGAGACCAAAATAAACCGAAAACTAAATGTAAATACGATGGTAAGATGTTCTCGATTTAAAGAAGTTGCCAAGTTAAGGTCGAGGGTGGGGTCCTTTGAGCCATTGTCATCGGATCGTTAAACCATACTAAGAAAGCCTAACTGATTTGATAATTAGAATTTTTTTTTTAAGTTACAGATTTTGCTCACTGTAAGTGGGTTCAAATCTTGAAACATGGTTACTGAAGTGAACAAAACTAATTAATAATTTTCTAAGTAGATATAATCACATTTTCTACTTCCAAAAAGCTAGTAGGTTAAAAGATTGACCTCAACGAATACCATATTTTTTTAGACAATATTCAACGGTAAATTCGGGTCTCCAAGTGCTAATCACAATCTCCACCATTTGAAAATGAAACAATCTAGAAAGTAAAGTTTATTGGACAAGAAAAGTATTTGGAATAGAAATTTTGTAAACCTGAAACAGTTCGAACTTACAAGAGATTGAGAATGAGAAAAAATCAAGAAGTTAAAGCGAAAGCCATGTTGTTAACCCAAAAAAGCCTGCCAATTAAATATAGGGTGAGCAAAAACCGAGTCGAAACTGAAGAAAAAAAAATCACAAAAACCAAACCGAAAATCCAAATGGTTTCATTTCAGTTTTGGTTCTCATACTGACCGAAAAAACCAAACCGAACCGACAATAATTGGTTTCCCAAAAACCAAACCAATGTTATTATATTATATTATTTCAATTTTTTATTTTATATATAGGGGAGGTTTAAACATAACTTTTTAAAAAAACGCGAGGAGCAATTTCAACCACTCAACTCGGTCAACAAAGGCGGCTTTGACCGGTCCTCCTATTTAATAATCTCTACCCTCCCATGAATCGCGTCAATCCTACGTGATCACGTCCATCGTAACCGCGAGATGAGTGGCTGAAATTGCTCCTCACTTTTTCTTAAATTGACATGCTTCTCGTTTGAACCTTCCCATATATATATATATATATATTTAGAGGGAAGTTCATTTGTAAACCTTAAATATCTTGTAATATCTATCTATGTATATATATATATATATGACTGGCTTCCACTTTCCCCCTCGTCTTTCACAAAATTAACTTTTCAAACCCCTCAATGTTTATGTTTCTATTAGTTTCAAAAGTAGTCATGTGCCCATGGCCAATGCAGCGCGAAGTATCTTGAAATTGAAACTGGTAATTTGAGACGGAAAACATGTTTCATTTTTTGTTACGTTTCCTTCCTTCCCTGTGTTAATTTTATGGATCTATGTGGTTTTATATTACAAATTGAATAGTATATAATCTGAAAGTTAATATGGTTGATTGGTCAAATATTTTGAACCGAAATTGATGGGTATGAGGTTTTCAAACTCAAAACACTTGTGCTTAACTCTTATGGACCGACTTATTCACTAACAACTAATGTACCGGCTGCAATGCAACCGAAATAATCCCAAGACAATTGTACACATAGCATTTCTCATCTTATTTTCTTTAAATTTGACACCAACAAAAACCATGCAAAAATTTACCATTAGGTTATCTCACATTTCTCATATCGTCAACTGAACAATATTTTCCTATTGGAAAATGGGGACGCCACTCTTAGGATAAACTCTACTAAACAAAACAAATATTACAGAATTAGGAAGGACATATCCCTTGAATCACAAATTGATCACCTATAAAATGTTTCAGAGCAACAATTTAATTTTAAACCCAACAAGAGTGTTCGAGACCCACTTAAACACCAAAGTCAAGTTGGCTGTTGCAAATGTGTCAAGTATGGAACAGTGTGGTCACCTTGTATTGAAGCATCTTCCCTTTCATCCTCCTCTATTTTTAATGCGGTCTAATCGTCAAAATGCACACTTGAAAGATCAAGTAGAAGCATTCTGCTACCAAAATATTTAGTAATTTGTGATTCTAATAATGTTAATCTATATATATCTAAAAGGAAGATGTTGGTATGATGAGGTGGCACTCTCTAAGAGTAGGATTTGGGTCTAAAAATTTTCTCATTATTTTGAATTTTTTAAATATAAATAAGTTAAAGACTATTTTACCCCTTACTTAAAATTTTGTAATTTACTATACAAAGGTTTCTTTGGTAATTTTGCTTACAATTTAATTGGATTTAATTTCCAATTTTTTAACTTCCTATGGACATTCAATTTGGTCTCCTCAAATTCCCATTTATTAATTAAAGAAAAACCTACAACAAAACCATATATAAATACAACCTAATGATCCTCAAAATCCAACCTACAACATTTATGTACCATGTTATATTCTATTATGTTTGTATGTATGTTTGTTGTTTCTCTTTTGTAGAATCCGTTTTCTTCGTTACTATTGCTCAACCTTGATAAAAGTTTCCGGTAACGTATCTATTTTTATTATAAATTTTATGATTTATGTGATTTATATGTTGTTTTTGGGATGAATATCATTGGTTTTTTATATATAAAAAGATTTCCATAGTTTTTGTATGCTAAATAAAATAATGTTTTTTTTCTTACTATTGCTTTCCATTTTATATTTATGTTGTATTAGTGTTTTAAGTGATGTTATTTTTCCTAATTCGTTTTGCTTAATTTTTTGTAGTTTCTTATAAAAGTTATATTATGTCGATCTTTAATTCATGGTTAGGTCACTTTGGTTGAGCCTCTAAACTAATAAGTTGGCTCATTTCGTCCAACCCTAAAAGTTTTAAATCTATACCTAAAATAAATTTTGAAAAAATGAGGTGTCCTCTCAATGATTAAGAATTCCTCATTTCTTGAATTATGGTTGAGTATTGTGTATCCTACGTTGAGGAAGACACAAAAGATTAACATAGAATCTATATATCTATATAAAACCGAAACATGACACTGCCACGTGGCATCCTCTCAAATTTTCTATTTTTTCAATTTTTTATTTTTTATTATTTTTACATTCAATTTTAATTGGTTCATAATGTCATTCTTTATTTCATTTATTAAGGTCATTATAGAACATAAATGTATTAAACCTTTCATTTTACTCATTCATTATCTTAATACCCATTATTATTATATTTGTTAATTTATGTTTTTGTTTCATATTTGCTCCAAATCTTTCACCTCCTTCTATATTAATTCAAGAAACATAACTCCAAACCATCCATCTTCTTCAAGTATTAATCTCTTTTATATTAAAGCTATATAACTCCAAACCTTCCTATTTCAAGGTTGTTGACAACAATCTTATGTGGAAGAAAACCATCTTGAAAATCATGGATGCTACCAACAAGGTAAAAGTGAATCACACCTTTTTTTTCAAGGTTAAGCATTGAAACGCTTTCATTTAATCCTCAATACATTGCTTTCTCAAGAGTTGTCTATATTTCAACTTTTATCTTCTATATTTCAGGTTTTTACGCTTCTATGTTCGTCTTCTAGAGGATGACGGGATTGTAGTAGCCATCATCGAACAACCTACGCTTGAGAGGTAAAAATCTACATAATCTACATTTTTTTCTACAAAGGATTGTTTGGTTGGTTTATTTAGTTTCGTTTCTTTCCATTTTGTTTTTTCATCTGATATGTTTTAGATTACTTTTACAGGTTGGTCACAAACTATTTAAGTGATAAACAATCGATGGTTATTGGAATATGAAGATATACGTGTACAAAATTGGTTTTGAGGCATTGTTTATCTCAATCTGCATTCCAAAGAATTGTTAGTATAGAGCGTTATTGTTATGTAGATTATATGGATCTTTTTTTATGGTTTTATAGGTTTTAGTGTTTGTTTTATCTCGAACATGAATACATAATACTACAAACTTCTAAAATACCTCTCAGTTCAATATATCGCATTTTGAAATTCATATTGTATATGTGTGTTGTTACTATCTCAAAATATAGAATTGACTAGAAAACCCCATTTTTATAATGTTTCTATTTGATATTCATAGATGTAAGTAAATACATCTCATTTAAGGACTTGACATTTTTTCATAATAAAACGTCAAAATGTTTTTTGTAGAAAAAAAAACTCCATAGCTCTGGTCTGTAATGAGTTGAGGGAAAAATTACTTATACATTTTAATTTCTCTTATTTGTTGTTTATTTATAATTTTTTAAGAATAGTAGTTATATTTAAAAAAAAGATGATAGTCCATTTGCAAAGGGTGTTAGAAATTATTAGTATTTTCGTCAATGTATTTGTAGCTTATTTTGTTAGTTTAACCATCAATATAGTTCAAAATTTTAGCTTTATTTACTATTAATTTTTATTTGCACACCTAATGATACAACATTATTAGTTTTTACTTTTTTAAGTCTATATATCCCATTAATTGATTAAATATATTTCATTATTATTTTAATTATTATAAATAATATATATCTTATCAACTAACATAATCTTTCATATTCTTAAGTTTAACTATTATTAATTGGTATATACATATATGAAACAATTATGATATTCTAATGTATGTAATATATGCGATAAAAAAACTAATGAGAAACTTAAATTGTTAATACTATATTTTGAGACAATTTAAATATTATATACTATTTTCTTCGGAAATAATTTCAAAATAACATCTCATTTAGTGTATGTATCTTTTATTTTCTAAATTTAACACATTAACTACTAAATATATATTTTGTTTTCTATTTACATATGAATAAGTTTATATTATTTTTTTCACATTTAATGTTTATTCACTATTTAATTTTTATTTACAAAATAATTTGTATACCTAAAAGTTATTTTTATTTACCTTTAGTTTTTATTTATTTCAAATGAGTCTATTTATTTACAGTATATTAGTTAGTTTAACAAGTAATATAATTAAAATTTTAGTTTTATTTTCTATTCATCTTCATTTACACATCAATCGATACATCATTATTATCAATATACTATTGTAAAAATGGATAAAAGGGTTTGGCATTTTGAGAACGATTGGTTGATTGTTTTATTATTTATCCATTATTTAGTACTTCAATAATATATATTTCATAAAAATATTAAATATTAATTTCATTATTATTTGTAATTATTATAAATTAATATATACAATTAATTAAGTTAACCTTTCATATTCTTCTTTATTATCATCATTCAATATACACAAATGAAACTTTTGTGACAATTTAATACATTAAATGTACATGATAAAAAATTTAATGAGAATATTAATCATATTTACATATATTTGTTTCTCTTACTTTGATTTATGTTAAATATAAAATCAGACACATTAATTTCTAATTATTGTTTTCTTTGTTAGAATAAATAATTGAAATTTTTATACTAAAGGTTTTGATTAACATCAATTGAATATATAATGTCTCAAAACTTTAATGTTTGTTCTTTAGTTTAAAATTTAATTTTGTGATAATTGATCTTTTGAGTTAATGCTTGAGGTATGTTTGGATAATGCAAGTAGTGCGTTTGTTCTCGAAAAAATCTGTCGATAAAAAGCAATGTTAGGCTCAATTGATGATATATAAGTCGGCTAATAAAATTTATGATTTTACATGTAAATGACTGAATTTAAAAGTAAAGTGGTATATGTTTAAAAAATTGTTCAGTTAAACTATGTTTTTGAAATACATGTATTTCACTTGAGGGTGCTTATTTTTATCTTGAAGTTCTCTTTATTTATTTGAAAAAATATTTCATGCAATTTTTAAACATTTTATTTTTTTTCGTTTTATATATATAAACCAATATTATATGAAAGCATCTCGATTTTTTAACAATGGTTTTGGTTAAATGTAATGAACGACAATGACAATTTACATATTACTACACAGTTACTTGCACTACCGCGCAACGCGCGGTGCTGACACTAGTTGTTATAATAGAGATAACATACAAGAAAAAAGGAAGAGGTGATGGAATTCGACCTTGTTGGATGTGGAGGTACTTGTGAAATGATACCAAAAGGGGTTGCAAATATGTTTATCTCTCATCCTTCTTTTGAATACATACAAAAGTTTTCAGTGAAACATGCATCCTTTTAAGAACATAATAAAGAAATAATTAAAACTTATACTACCACATTTCCTATTTTGTTAAAAACCAAGAATTGTTTGAAGAAATATAAGGAACATCATCGGATACAATATAGGATGAACATAAAGTTTAGTAAACATGTATAACAACCCAAATAATTGTTTTTTCATCACAAGTAATTGTCATCTCACATTTCTCATATCGTCAACCGAAAATATAAGGAACATCGGCGTATACAATATAAGAGAAACATAAAGCTTAGTAAGCCGAAGTACCGAAAAATATTTTTCATTATTTCCATAACAACATGGTGATTGGAAAGCTTTTGCAATTTGTGATAACAAGGAAGACATATAACATGGTAACTTTCTATCATGTTAGTTTTAACAGTCGCATGCTACAAAGAAACTATTTTCATCATCAGTAGCACTATAAACAAGAAAAGAATTTAGGGGTGCTTGAGTTGGTTAATCGGGTTAAGGCTTTTGATCAATCCCAAACCAATGTTTACAGTTTGAAAAATCTCAAACCATATAAGTCAATCGAGTTAGTCGGGGTAATACATTGATACATGAAACTAACTTCTTAATCTTATTAAAAAAATAAAACTAGTTTTTCTACTGATAAGAAAGTGCATCTGATACCACCACAGATAGGTTTTAGGTTACAAAACAATCACAACGAATACAAAATAAAACGTTAAACCCTTACCAGTGATCCAATCATATCAGTAGAAAAACAATAAATTAAGAACGAGATTAGATAAATTACCTTCATGACGTGTAAATCCTCGTAACGACAGGAATGCTAAGGGGGATACACCACCTTCAAACCGTACTGCTAGGCCACATCAAGAGCGACCCTCGATTCTCGAAACATAGAAAATTGATAACGTATATGTATGTGTGTTTATTGATCGAAAAACAAAACCCCTTTTGTGGGTTCTTGTTTTCGTCGCTCACAATGAGAGAGAGAGAGAGAGATCTAGCTTTTGTTTTATATCCAAAACCTTGATCATTATCTTAATCCAATGTTTTAGTTAGAACTTTAGGGACTGTTTGGTACAGAGATTTAGAAGCAGGAAATGGAAATGGATGTAAATATTTTGTTTGGAAGAATTGGATCATTTTGGGTGGAGAAATGGAATTGTGTGGGAATTCATCGTAGTGAAAAAATAGAGAAATATAATTATCTCCATTTTGATGAGAAATGGAGACATTTGGTGTCTGAAAAGGGTCATAACTTTTACATTGCATTTTTTTATTCTTGTTCATAAATTATACTAATCATAATTATGTCAAATCAAGACTTTTTAGTTATGGTCAATGTTTATTTTGATATTTTATGAAGAATTGAAGACCCAACTTGAGGACAACAGCATGAGACCCGCGAATGCTGGAATTACGTGAAATCATTTTAATTAAAATGTTTGACATATTTGAACATGAAATAATCTAGAAAGTAAAGTTTATTGAACAAGAAAAAATAATTAAAATATAATCTTGTCTGAAAAGTTCAAACTTCGAAGAGATTGAAAGAGAATGGCGAGAAAAAAAAATCAACAAGTCAAAGCAAAAGTCATGTTGTTAACCCAGCAAAGCCCGCCAATTAAGAGGGTGTTTGGCAAAACTTTTTGAGTTCAAAAAGGACTTATAAGCAAAAGGACTTATTGACTTTTAGGTTTTGAAAAGGAATTTTGAGAAAAGTGTTTGGGTAACTTAATTAACTTATTGACTTAATAGGCTTGAAAAGATGATAAGTTAGATTTTTGTTACTTTTCAAAAACTCCTTTTGCTTCCTTGTCAAAATGGAGTTTCAAAAAGGACTTTTAGCTTCCCAAACATGATTTTAACTTATTGACTTCTTCAAGAAGTCAATAAGTTAAAAAGGAGTTTTATAATGGAATCCCAAACACCCTCTAAACATGGTACCTAACCTAACCAGTCCTAGTAACCATTCAGGCCCGATCCATGGCTTGTTAAAAAAAATTTACGAGTTGGGCAGACCAATTAACTAATCATAGATCGATCTACTACTGTAGTTGGTTATGGTTTAGTCAAACACGATTTTTGATCAAACTAATCTCTCTTAACATGGTTATGTAGCAACCTCATTAGAAGACTATAGAGAATCTTAACTTCCCAATAAATTCGTTAAAGTTTATCACCCCACCACCATCTCCATTCTTCTTTTATTTCCCGCCATTTTTCTCTGCATGCCATTGCCATCCATGGCGTCCTTCGCCATTTTTCTCTTCATTCTTCTTCTCAAACTCCACTCATCAGTAATGGCTGTTCACTTCAATCAAGATTTAGTGTCTACCTCTTTGAATTCCCCAATTCAATCGCCTCCTACTCCACCTTCACCACCGCCATTAATGCAACCACCATCATCGCCGCCTCTAACTCCACCGGATTCACCGCCATCTCCATATCCATCTCCACCGTTTCCTTCTCCACCTGCAACTTCACCTTCACCTTCACCATCACCATCACCATCGCCATCGCCATCACCATCGCCGTCTTCACCGCCTCTATACCGACCACCTCTATCTGTAAAGACTCCTTCTTCTTTACCGTCTCTACTTTCACATGCAGAGCCTCCGCTTCCGCCGCCTGCTTCCCATGTTAGAGCACTCTTCGTTATCGGCGACTCTTCTGTTGATTGTGGAACCAACAATTTCTTGGGAACTTTAGCACGTGCAGATCGTCTTCCCTACGGACGTGATTTCGATACTCACCAACCCACCGGACGATTCTGCAACGGAAGAATTCCTGTTGATTATCTTGGTAATACTTCATTTCCAGTTTCTTATCAAGAAAATTGATTAGTTGCATTGCATGCCAGGTGTTTGACAAAATGTCTGACTATTTGGGGACCTTTCAAACACCTTATTCAATTGAGTCTTTTCAGAATGTGTTTCTTGGGTACTTTCCTGAGATTTTTGATCAAAAACCTTCAATAATGTTTAATTGATATGGTAATATGGTACTTTCCCAAGTTCAAGATTGATATGGGTTTCTTGTTAAATGAAATTGTAGCCATTTCTGATTAATTCTTTACAAGTTTGTGAATGTGAATGTGTGTTCTAAGAGTTTTGCTCATTTTCATCAGCACTGCATATGGGGCTTCCCTTTATTCCAAGCTATCTAGGTCAAACCGGCTCTGTCGAAGATATGATACACGGTGTCAATTATGCGTCTGCTGGTGCAGGGATCATCTTTTCTAGTGGATCAGAACTGGTAGTTTATAAGAACTAGATTTTGGTTCTATTTTGCTTTTGTATTTGGTTTATAAAGGATACAATATAACACATTGATCTGACTTGAATGATGTTATGATTTTTTATTTGCAGGGTCAACGTATATCCTTTAGCCAGCAAATTCAACAGGTTGTAGACACCTTTCAACAGTTCATAATAGGTATGGGGGAGGAAGCAGCGGCTAATTTTGTGTCAAACTCGGTGGTCTATATGTCGATCGGGACTAATGATTACATACATTACTTTCTTCCTAACGTATCAGGCGTACAATCTAAGTATGTATCATGGAAGTTTAACCAGTTCTTAGCCTACACAATGAAGCAGGAGATAAAGGTAATGAAACTCCTTGATCTTTATAAACCTCTTTATTGAATCTGTGCTTTTAGACTCAGTTCATCAGTTTCAAAAAACTAGCGGTTACGAGTTTTAGATCTTATTCATGTTAGCCAATTAACATTATCATTTTGTGGAAATGAAGATGGGACTAGGGAATATAGAATCAAGGAAAATAGTATACTTAAATAGGACAGGACATGACAAAACAAAAACCGTCCCACTTTGGTGCGACAATAGGCTGGGGCAAGATATGAGGGCCATTTTGTTAGTAGCTTAATGAGCTTAATGGAACTGACACCTTATTCGGTCATCTATACATGATTGTTTGGTAGTGGTTTAATGATATAGAAATTGGCTTATTTAGTAAGCTTTGAGGGGGAGCTCTATGCAGAAAACCAAGTTTTTAGTTAAACCTGCCCCTTCCAATTAAAAAATACGCTTCTTACATCTATGAAAAAACCCTCTCAAACAAAAGCCTTCCCAACTTATACTGACTGATTAATCCAGACATAAAGCTTTATCCTTACAGGACTTGATGGAAGACCAACGAAACAACCCCTGAGTGGGACAAAAATGCACCAAAACATGTAGAACAAAAATAAGGAAGAAGGGTAAATATTTCTATATTATTAAAATACCCATGGCAAATCGAAACCCCAAAACCTTCGACAATTATTTGATCCCCCCTACTTCACTCTCGTTAGTCATGTCCCATCATATTTGCATACCAAATACGTAAACCAATCCTCTCAATGTCCCTACTAATTTCTTTCCACACACATCAACGTCAATCTTTTTTACATTTTCAGTGCACTTATTTTACCCAAAGGGGATTCAAATGGTGACATCCTACTTGTACTATTGCCCTGGTGATGCAGAATCTGTATAATGCTAATGTGAGGAGAGTGGTGGTGATGGGGTTGGCTCCTATCGGTTGCGCCCCTTACTACCTGTGGCAATATGACAGCGCTAACGGAACCTGCATTAAGATGATAAATAATATGATACTGGAATTCAACTTTGTTATGAGATTTACTGTTGAGGAGCTCCGTAAAGAATTGACTGATGCCAACATTATCTTCTGTGATGCTTTTCAAGGTTCCATGGATATCATTAAGAACTTTGACAAATATGGTAAGATTATTTACTGTTTATTACTTTATTTCTTCAAAAATAGTGAAGTAATTAAAGCAAAGAATATGAGTCATTTCTAAGTGGTTCTGAATCGACATACGTTTCTGTTTTCAGGATTTAGTGTCACGACTGCAGCTTGCTGTGGTTTGGGGAGATATAACGGTTGGATGATGTGCATTTCACCTGGAATGGCTTGCGATAATGCTTCTAATCATCTTTGGTGGGATCAGTTTCATCCAACGGCTGCAGTGAATGAGATACTGGCAGATAATGTGTGGTCTGGATTGCACACGGCAATGTGTTATCCTATGAACATGAAGGACATGGTGGCTCAGATCAGATGATCAGATCAAGCAGTTATCATCAGGTTCTGCTGCATTCTACATATCTGGATGATTCTTTTGAGACTCAAATCTTTGGAGATTACCTTGTTTCTTGAATATATGGGTAGAAAAATATCAATAATGTGGATAAGAGAGCTTGTATATATACACATAGATAGACTAGTTGGTAGATATATATGTGCATACAGAATCTATGAAAGAAAACACATTTAACCATGAAAAAGGATTAAATACTATTGTCTTTGTGTTCATGAGAAAGGACAATGTCTGAGCCTTTTTCTTTCTAGTAACTTGGGCTCACCTCGACTAATTGCATGGGATCTGTAGATAACAAGAAAGTTTTTTAGCGGCTTTTATGATACTCAAACTGGCATGTTTGACATGCCATAAGATGGTTTTGTATTGAGCTTATTCAGAAAGTCATTTTGGGACTAATTGCATGGGCTTTAAAGATAACAAGAAAGTTTTTTAGCGGCTTTTATGATACTCAAACTGTCATGTTTGACATGCCATAAGATGGTTTTGTATTGAGCTTATTCAAAAAGTCATTTTGGGACTAATTGCATGGGCTTTGAAGATAACAAGAAAGTATTTAGGGGCTTTTATGATACTCAAACTGTCATGTTTGACATGCCATAAGCCCATAAGATGGTTTTGTATTGAGCTTAGAAAGTCATTTTGGGACGTCAAAAGCTAGTTCTGTATTGAGCTTATTGAAAAAGAAGTTTGGCACGTCATAAGCTAGCTTTTTTACGCTATGTGGGAGAGTGTCATTTATATCAAATTCGATTAAAATCTCGTTTAAAAAGGTAAATGAATATTATACCGTCTATCAATTGGTAGTTACTACTTACTAGTTAATGATGTGACCTGTTGTCGTGACATAAATGTTAGGAAATAAGTGGGTATTTTATCTCATAAACAATTAAGCCATTTATAGCTAATCGAGTCTATAAATACAAGTGTTTGAGTGTTGTAACCACGTTACATATACACATAATGGTAAACATTATTTATATCCATTCGATATTTGTTATCTCTCTGGTTTATGTCGTAGTTTTTCTTCTATCAACAAAGTCTTGTCTAAGGCGTTCAATGTTAATATTGCAAGTATAAAGGTAATGCAACAAAAACCAACCGTCATTCTCAGTATTCTTTTTGCATTAATTGTAAGAAAACAAGAAACACGAGAGAAACTTAGAAAAGTGTTATTGGCTACACGTCTTTCCAATGGCAGTCAAATAACACAAGGTTAATCTAAACAAAGCACAAATCAATTTGAACAATATGGTGAACCAGTTGCCACAAGGTTATGGAGGTTCATTGTCTCGGAAAGTGTCAGTGACTATTATGGCGACTATGAGTATAACGATGTCATAGCTACCATAAGTGCTTCGTCATGTCGACGTAGTAGGAAAACATGGAAGCATCGATGAGCGTCTAAATTCACAAGGATAACGAGTCTACCAGAGATAGATGTAAAGTAGAAAAGTTTGGGGGAAAGAACCCATTCACCAATTTTCTAGGTTAATTTTTTTTTCTTTAATTTCTACTATATGGTACCCCATCAACCAAAAAACTCTCAAAATCAAACAAGAAAATCAGAAAAACTCCCTCGAAATCTTAAAAAAAAACTTAGAAAACCCTTAAAATCAACCAATAGAAGATTAAGAATCCCCGTAAACTAGTATATCGGATGATTTTGTTGACCTTTAACCTATCTTAAAAAGGCCTCCACCGGGAAAAATCTTGGATCTGTCACTGGAGTCTATAAACATAGAACTCGAAAAATAAGAGAAAACTTTTACAAAAACTAGAGATAGAACTCTAAACATAGCTTTATTGATCAATAATCTAAATATTAGTAAAAACAGTAAATCCAACTCATGGACTGAACAAAGAGATAACTATGAGATATCAATTTAAACGTAGGGGTTGTTTATTAAACTCTTACCAAGGTAAGTGCTTATCAAGTCATCTTATCGAATGAATATGACAAGGAAGAACACTATCCAGTAAGAGCTAAGGCAATGGCAAAGGGTTTTTACTAATTCTTACGGGTAAGTGTTGATCCGGGTAAGAATGCTAACTTGGTAAGTGTGTTTTTAGTAAGTGCTTATCAGGTCATCTTATCGAATGAATATGACAAGGAAGAACTCTATCCAGTAAGAGCTAAGGCAATGACAAAGGGGTTTTTACTAATTCTTAAGGGGTAAGAATGCTAACTTGGTAAGTGTGTTTTTAGTAAGTGCTTACCTACAACAACAAAAAGACTATTTTAACATTTTTTTGCAATTGTATGTTAAATAAAATGTAATTATTTCTATTATCAAATATGTAATGTAATGAAAAAATTAAATTTCATACTTCAAATAACTACCGGTGAAATTGAACATTATAACATATCATATCGGACAATATTTTAGTCTCTCAAAATGGTATCGTATGCAACAATTTACCCAATAAGCTCTTATCGGGTAAGAGTTGTCAATCTCACCTATCGGATAAGACTCTCGGTTCATGCTATTGTTACTCTCCATTCATTCTATATATCATACCGGATAAGATTCTAGTTCTTTTCATGATCGTCTCCGTAAAGTAAATTGACCCGGTAAGCATTTATAAGGTAAGCGTCAAGTAAATGGCCCCTAAAACAACCAAATGACTCTTTTACCCCCTCTTCGCCCTAAAATCCCATCTCGTCATTTCTCTCTCTCACAGCATCGACCTCCAACGTGAAGCTGCCCTTCTCCACTCCGCCGTCGACCTCTCAAGCGCCGACGTGACCTCTTCCATCTCCGTCGTCTACCTGCTTTGCGAAGGAACAGGTACTTCTCTTGCTCTCCGACCTGATCTATTTTATTGATCGATCCCTTCCCTAATCTGTTGCTTTGGTAATCTTTTGCTTTAATCTGCTGCTAATTGTTGTTCTTGTGTTTTCATGATGGCAGCCATGGTATATTTATGCTTCTTCTTCTTTTTTGTTGCTTTTTAACCAAGTTGTTTGAATTTTGAGGATATATTCAGAATCCCCAAACAAGTGATTGCTAATTAAATTAGATTTGGAGCATAATCTGTTACAATTTTATCTTGAATAACATATTAGAAAGGAGAATCATTGAGTGTTTTCAACTAAATTGGAAGGTACATTTAGAACCCTAATTCCATGATTGTGAATTGGGAACTTGAATTGGGCCATAATGTGTCAGAAATTTGTTTTAAAGGAACATGAATTCTAGGCTTACAAGCAACAGTTTAGCTTTTCAGTAGGATATAGGCATTAGCATACAAGTTATTGAGGATGGCAATTGGCAGTTCAATATTTGCTATTGTGTTTGTAAATTTGTCATTTGCATGCTTTTGACTGATTTTTGGTTGCTGTAGATTAAAGAATGGGAGATAAGAAAAAAAGTGCTACGATTTTCATAAGATTGGTTTCAGCAGCAGGAACCGGTTTCTTCTACGTTAAGAAGAAGAATCCAAGGAAGTTACAAACGAAGCTTGAATTCCGAAAGTATGACCCTCGTGTCAATCGCCATGTCCTCTTTACCGAAGCCAAGATGAAATGATGATATGGAAAGAGCTTTATGATGGTGACTTTCAGAAACCATCTTTTTGATTGCCTATCTCCTTATTAGAAGTTTTCTGCTACCAATAACAAGAAGTATGCTTGGTTTTTCTCCATTTCCTTCTTGTAAAACACTTGTACTTTAATATATTGCTAATTGCTCTCTTTGAATGCAATAGTGAGAATCTTTGTTTAGTGGGAATTTGAGGTTATCTTACAATGTGGTTGCTTGTTGCTATTGATTGATCCATTTCAAATACTAAAGTACTCATCTGATTGTGCTACTCGTGATCTCTTTTCGTTTTTTTTCTAACATGAGGCTTTGGAAGGTTAATTATGATCTATATTATTAGTGGTTTTAGTGTCATCAATTGTTTACTATAATGGATTTGCATAAGATGGAAGGGGTTTTTGGTTAAGCAATATGGCTTAGGAGGTGCGGAGAACATAAGCTAACCCTTGAACCTGAGATCACCTTGAAGTAGGACTCAAGGACTTGGGCGGAGCTAGTAAGGACCAGGAAATGAACGCATTCATCACATATCATCTGTAATCATACACAACTTAAATTGTTTGCAAAAGATGAATATATGGTAGTGTTTATGTTACAAGTAACGTTTGTACCTCCACCGCCAATTTTTTCACGATTATGGGCATACTTCTACCTCGTTCCCTACTTCCGTTGCACAGCTCGAACCCTGCTTTGACTGCCTCTTTTCTTGCATACCAACTACACAACTAACAGTAATCGAATCAACATTCTAAAGATTGCTACTTGGGTTCAATTATGTCTCATGAACTGTTGTGGGTTCATGAAACTAAGGGGTCGTTTACCAAACGCTTATCAGGGTAAGCGCTTAGCAATGTAATGAACTTTATTGGTTGAGCATGGCGAGGATCAAGAAGCTTAGCCAGTAAAAGACAAGGCAAAGAACCAAGGACCGAGACCCTTACCATGGTTAGTGTGGGATATGACTCTTCCCGTCTTACGTGGTAAATGCTTTATGAGTTTAAAATGCTTACTAACAATCCGTTTTGAAGGACAAGGATGTAACACAATAAGGTTGTTGTATGTGAATCTTTGGGCTTGTTAAGAAATTGGTAAACGACTTCTAACTTTTAACACTGTCCACTAGGATTTAGGAAGAAAATAACGGAAGGGAAAGAAAGTTCCTTTTTGTTCTTCAAAGGTTAGAGAATGATTGGAAAGGAAACTTTTTCTTCCTGAACCGGAAAGAAGGGAAAGGGGTAATATCATTTTTACAAACATGACCTTTATATTGGTTTTTTGTGACTTTCCCTTATTGTTGTACGAGGGTATTTATGTCATAACATATCGCAGCTCCTTTCGGATTTTCTTCACCTCTCTTCCCTCGTATTTACTTTAAACATTTATAACGTGATTGTGTAAAAGTGGTTATCGAACATCGGATGAGAAGTGGGTTCACATTAGGATGAGATGCACCGGATTAATTACTTTCTAAATCGAAATTCATGGGTGGGCATGAGATTAATGAGAGGTTCAAATCCACTTCTTACGTTTCTCGCCATTAACTAAACTTATCACGTGATCCTTCACGTATATAAATAAATATAACTAGGCAGACAAATTTTGGACCGACATAATGGTACCAATGGTACCGGTTACTGTGCCTAGAATCGATCCCCGTGCTGTGCCTGTGAGGACCGACTAGCCGGGCCGATGTTGAAGAGAAGGATGGACCTTGGAAATCTTTTGATGCGCTCTCATTGTTGAAAGTTCCAAAAGAATGTTCACTTTTGATGCATAAGTTTTGATTTAGGGAATCACCAATGTTCTTTGAGTGATCCCAACAAAATAATACATATCATGCCTTTTTGGATTATGAATCATAATGGGATTTAAACCCATAGTTGTAGAAATCAAGATCCGAAAACAATTTAAAGAATTAATTTACAAACTTCAAAATTTATGTGAATGCAAATGAAGATAAGATTCATAAAGTGGTGATGAAAATTGTAGGAAAATAAATGTTACAAGTTTGAATGTATAAATGAACAACATAATTACATAAATCCAAGTCTTGAACCATCAATCATGATTCATACTTTCTTTTTTTATTATTTTGTTTTTGGTAGGGTGGTTGGGCCGAAGCCCGACTAATACTCGGCAATTTTTGGGGCTAAACATTGCCCCAATTAAATGTCCCCAGGCGGCCAGGCATGTGCTGAGAAGACTCGAACTCGGTTAAAGCGCTATGAATCCCCTAAGCAATAACTAATCCGCTACAGCACTGAAAGACTACTTTATTTTGTTGTTTGTTTCTCTCAATTTTAGTTTATGCTTTAGAGAGGGCTAGGGATTGATTGCTTATTATTTTATCAATACTAGTTTCAAACTAAACATAAGGATACTCTTGAATACTAGTTTCAAACTAAACATAAGGATACTCTTGAATTCTCTTCCAGAAGATGTCTCAAAAATATCCTGAGACTTATTTAAAAGTTGAGATAATTGATTTGTACATTGCAGAAAAGATAATTGGTTTGTATAAAAACATAGATGATAGTACTCTAAATCTAAATCTGATGTCTTCATGACATTTGATCAGATAACTCACGAAACTAAAGATCCAAAGAAGACAAAATTGGTTTTTCTCTACATGATGCTCTAGAGACTCTGAAAGACTTCTTAAAAGATAATATCAAATAATTGATACTAACAATTGTGAGAATCTTCACTATTGAATCATGGCCGATAACGATTGTTATTCCATGCATTACTTGCGTTTTAACAGAAAATATTACTGTTTGTTTTTTAAAAAGTTGTTTGTTTTCTTTTCTTTAGTTATTTGTCTTTTATCTTTTAATTTAATTTATAAGAAACGTGACTTTTCTTGTTAAGGCATGCAAATTTTTAGCCTCTCTCTTTTCTCCAAGTTTTTAGCTTGAAACAACTAGTATACTAGTTTCAAACTAAACATTTAATTTATTACTTTTTTTATTAAAAAAAAGATATAATAGAGTATTTTGTAAAGGCTCGATCGTCTTTAATTTAAATGGTACTTACATTTATATATTTTACATTTAAATTTTAGAAGATAATATATTCCTGTAAAAAATAAAATGAAGTGTTATATCTCGTATCTGTTTGTGTTCGTTGCCGAATTCAAACATCATGTTATAAACTTTTAGATTTATAATAAAGTGTATTATGTATTTGATTGTTTCTATTTGTTAGTTATATGAGATCAAACATAACATTAGCAAGTTGCACTCATACATCGTCAACATGAAAATCTTGAGTTTTAAGTAATAGGCAAAACTAGAGATTAACTAGTTATTGTTTATCCTAAAAATAAATAATATGGATTTCAAACTAAAAAAAACATATTAGGGTTAGTGGACTTTGAATCTATGTTTTTAAATTTAAAAAGTAACATTTATACTATAAAAGCGAAGTATTAATATTGTCATAAAATTATAGAAAAAGCCAAAAAAATCCATTACCAAGCAATTCTCTGAGGTGTACGCCTTGGCACGACCCCGGTCCTCACACCTCACCAATCCATCATCACTGAACCAAGGAGTAACCTTCGTCCACGGTTTTCGGCTTTTAGACAACTATTTAGTTCGGTCTTGCAAGTAATATATAGCAAGTACCACAAATAGTGTCCACGTGAACTGGAAAAATTAGAGTTTACTCTAATAATATTAGATAATAGTGAACTAATCACGTCATTATATTACAACAAAATCAACCAATTTGTAGATAGGACGATATTTTATTATTATTTTCTAATTTATTAGTTTGTGCAAAATTTTTACAAATTTTGACTGGTCTGTACTCTACAGTCTAGTTCGACTGCATTGCAGTTTAGTTAGATTGTAGGTTTCGTGTTTATCTTCTTTTTTCCCATCGTTGTCTTTCATGCAACGGTCTGGATCTCAATCATTTTTTGGGTTCATGTCCGGGTAATCTACCTCTTGTAAATTAGTCGTTTTTTGTTTGGTTTCTATAGCTGGTTGGAGACTTTATTGTTGTTTCTTGTATTGTTCTGTATCGTTTTGGATATTTATTTGGTAACAATAGTGGTTTCTGCTGACCAATCTTCTTTATTACAAAATTTGATGTTCTCTTCTAATTAATTAAAATACTTCTAAGCTCTCAATAGAAATAAAGAAAGGTGATGATATTCCACGGTCTACATACTTTGATCCACAGCAATTATAAAAAATTTTACCCTTTCTTTTCCCACATTCGTCTGAGTTACCCTTCAACCCGTCCTCACACCCACCAAACCATCACACTACCAAGGCGTAACCTTCGTCATGGTTTTCGGCTTTTAGCAACTATTTGTTGGTTTGAATAATATTACAAGTACACAAATAGTGCCATGAACTGAAATTTGTTTACCTAAAACTATTAAAATAATGTTGACTAAATCACTCATTAAACATACAAAATCAACATTGAATAGGACGATATTAATCAAATCATTCAAAACTTTTCAATAGATTCGATACAGAACGAACTCACCAGAGCATTATTGAACACTGATTCTTACCACATCTAGTCTCTTCAATATATCTGTAAACTATTTTTTCAATTAGGATTAGTCCATATCACTTTAATGCCTTCAATTTAATAGTTATTCAATTTGATCTGTTTTACTATCTTATTTTTGTTGGCTCAAAATCAATTGTCAAGAGTTACTTTTGAGAAATGGATGTTCCAATTTCATACTTTTAACAAAAAAAAGAATTATGAACCAACCAACAAAACAAAAAAACCACAGGGACGAAACATGTAATTTACTCAAAAAAATAAAGGGTATAAAACTAGGCTTCAAATACAATCTCTTTTACTTAACCATATATAAAAAAACGTCATGTAAATAAATATTGAACCTTTTTCATCAGAGTCCTGAAGAACCCTCGACCCATCATCATCGCCGGTGCTCTCCCTCCGTCGTCCATCGCCGCCGTCTGCTATCTACTCTCTGCTCTCTCCCTCCGCCGTATCCCGCCCTGCTTCCTCCTCCATCGCTCTTCGCTGCTATCTACTCTCCTCCTTGCTCTCCGTCGACCTGCTTCTCTGCTCTGATTTCACACAAAATCGGAGGTAATCTCAAAAACCTAACCTTGTGATTGTGATAGCAATCTGCAACCGCTTCTCTGTCTACCGGTTTTCACGAACTAGGTTTTATTTGCTCTGCTCGTTCTTGAATCGAATCAGAGTCTAATTCAATAGGTTTTTTTCTTATCCTTCGAAAATCCCCAACTTATTGCCACTTAGTTGAGGTTTTTATTATCTATCTTGTTGATTAAGTTTCATGTTGTTTGTAATTTTGAGGATTTAGGGATCAACCTGGCTGGCAGGTTTAGTTTCCTGCTTGCAATTCTTGGAGTGTTGAACTTCTTTTAGGGATTTATGATTTTAGGATGTAGGGTTGTGGACACTAGTATGACTTTGCAGCACCTTAATGGACAAAGTAATGGTTTTGAAAAAGATGTCAGAGACTCAGAATATTGAGAAGGTTTAATGATGTATAGGAAAAAAGATGCTAGGGTTATCATAGAATGGTAGAAGGTTAGTGCACATATCTTGGTAGTTGGTGCCAGATGATTGATGTTAGTCATACGGAGTTTGAAATAGATGTAGCATATGAATGGATTCTCTTTGGAAACAGATGAAGTAGCACAAGATGATACCATGACATAATTCATATAAGTGCATATATGATAAAAGGGGTATTATTTAGACGGTTCATTAAGCACACAAAACAAACAACAATTGGTCTTAATTCAGTTTAACATGATCCATATAAGTGCATATATGATAAGTGGGGTAGCATGATATATTCTGTTATTATTCAAACTGTTTATTAAGCACACAAAACAAACGAGAATTGATCTTAACCCAAACATATGTTTTCATTGATAAGTGGCAACACTTTTTTGTATGTTTGTCATTGGTCTTGGCTCTCAAATACATATTTCTCATGTTGCAGTTTTCATCATTGAGCATGGATTCTGATACTGGTAATACATCTCAAGATGGTCGGGCCACTGATGACCGTGATGAAGGTATTTAATATTGACACTTAACTCTTCAGCTTCAATAGTTTGTGCAAATATATTAAAATTTTGAAACGAACGTGTGATCATATGTAAGTTGTTTTTTTGGAATATGTGTAAACTTTTTGAAAAATAGATTATTTAATATGCATGACTTGCAATTATTAGTTAGAATCAAGGTTGTCAGTCATATTGCAACACATGATTACATAAAATAGACATGAAAAGAAACAATCATAGGCATGACATTTCATATACTTGATGCTTTTATATGGGTTTTCAAAGCCTTGATTGTTTCACCTGTTTATCAACTTTGGATGGGTTAGCCTATCTTTACTAGTGCAGTAAGAGCAATAATAGTAATACAATGTAAAGATGTTTTAGGATTAACGCGTACTACACGATTCATGGTTTTTATTTCCTTTTTTATATACACTGGTTCTAAATTCCTATTTCCTCTCTCATGGACTATATTGAGGATGATTATTTGTTGATGAAGGGACACAAATGGATGATATATTTATCTAACCAATGACAAAATTTTCGGAGCTAGCATCATAGTTGATTATCTTTGGATCAGTCTAGAGGGAAGATTATGCTTGTTTAATCAGGGATGGTTGCGATATGGTGTGAATGAAGTTTCTTGGCTAAAATAAGCTAGTCTAGCGTGTAGAACATTTTATTAGAACCTCGACATGTAAAGTTCTCTATCCTAGGTGATAAGAGCTAGCATGTGCACTAGACGAGTCATCCCATGTTGTTGTGGGAATTGCCTCTACTAGCCAAACCAGCCACCCCTATTGCTTTTTTAGCCATTCTCTCTCCCAGTTTACCAAAATGTCACTACATCCGCAAAATTTTAGGTTGGTTTTTGCAGGACCTAGCTAAAATAACAAAAAAACTAATCCGGTTGATTTCCAAAACTCATTAATAAGAGAGAAATAGGAAGTAAGGTTAGCATTATTTTGTTGCGAAACTAAATGTAATTGGCTCAAATGATAAGTAATAGTGTAGTGTTTAGTGGTCAATCCATCAATGTATAATGTATGCTTGTGGATGCAATAGATAGTGTGACAGGGTATTGTTGGGTTCAATAACTTTAGCGTGGATATGAAACTTCTGAAGCCCTAGCTTGCTTGCCCATGCATTATGGATGCTTGTGTTTTGGCTCCTATTAATTAATATGCATACAACATACGTTGAAGTTGTATCAACTATCAAGTACTGCTTTGTTGGAATTCCTTGTGCCTTTTACTATTTTGCATAGGCTAACTAGGATTCTAAAAATTTTAACTGACAGATGATGATGATGATGAATATGAAGAGGGTCGTGATGGCAATCGTCTTTTAGAGTTCATGTTTGGAAATATTGATGGGTCTGGTGATCTTGATATTGATTACCTTGACGAGGTATCTATTCTTTCTTAATATTTGTTTATATCCTTATATATTTTTGTACTACAAAAGTTACACATAAAAAAGTTTCACAATTTGAACCGAATATATATGAAGCAAAACAGTGTGAAACAAATATATGTTCATCCATACATTAGATGCTAGCCTTAGATGGAAAAAAACCAAGTGAAACAACGTCTTATATATTTATATACTGTTTCAATGATGATGTGTTTAACTCTTCAAATCCATGCTTTCGTATACCTTACAACCTGAAACTTAAGGAGTGGTAAACACATGAGTAAAGTTTATTGGTGACTTCTTTGTTCTTGATTTATTTATATTAATGGGGTTCCTATACTAGTGACTAGACACCAATCTGAAATCAGATGCTACCACTGGC